>CM035161.1:106174440-106536928 GCA_020205615.1 Panax quinquefolius | reverse complement strand
AATTTCCTTGAAATCCATAATACACTACGAGCATATCCTCTAGTGTTTGGATGGTTGTCTCACTTTGTCCGTCGATACGAGGATGGTCTGCGGTGCTCGTTTCGGTTGTGTTCCCCAAACATTCTTGTAATCATTTCTATAAATTAGATGTGAAGCGTGGATCTACTGTTTGATACAATGGACACGGTGCGTGCCTTGAAACAATTTCCTTCACGTCTGATTTTGCTAACCAATCTAGGAGTAAATCGAATCTTGATCGGCAAAAGTGTAATGGAAGCTTTGTCGATCGATCGATAATCACCCAGGATGGCGTTGTAACCTTCTTGAGTCGTTGGAAGACCTACCACAAAATCCATTATGATATGTTCCCATTTCCATTACTGGTATCTCCAATGGTTGTAACAATCTACTTGGCCTTTGATGTTGAAACTTTAACTTTACGACACGTTAAGCATTTAGCCACACACTCGATACATCCTCTTCGTATTGACCACGCAAAATGATGTTTAAGATCTTTGTACATCTTTGTACTCCTAGGGTGAATCGAATATCTTGAATTATGAAGCTTCTTTCGAAATTTCCTCCTTAACATCGGTACTTGCGGAACCCAAATTCTCCCTTTGAATCAAGTAACCCATACGAATTTATTTTTGAATTTGTTTTCCTCACCTATAGATATCCTTTGTTTTACCTTTTCATGAGTCCTCATCACGAATTTGTGCATTTTTCACTTTATCCACCAACATTGAACTATTTCCCATCTAGAACAACTTTTCGCCGGATTACAGCCGGACATTTAATTTCCAACTCCATCTTAGTCATTTACGACACTTAGCTTCTCTTGAGCGATTAACATCATTAACTTCTCACGTCCCTTCTACTTAAGGCGTCGGCAAATAACATTCGCTTTTTAGAGATGATAAAAAATCTCATAATCATAATCTTTGATCGGCTCCAACCATCTTCTTTATCGCATATTCAAATCTTTTTGTGTAAAGATATATTTCAAACTTTTATGGTAGGTATATATTTCACACCTCTCTCGTAAAGATAATATCTCAAATTTTTAAAATGAACACCACTTGCTTGCCTTGACTCTAAGTCATGAGTCGGATACCCTTTCTTGTAATCTTTCAAGCCGACATGATGCATCACGTAATAACTTTCAATAGATTCATGCATAAGCACAACTGACTAGTCCTTTATCGATGCCTCACTTTATGTACCACAAAATTTCTGTATCGTGACAGTAGCAACCTGGTCTTGAACTCGACCTCTTCTTTAACTCTCGAAAACTTTCTTCACACTTCTATGTCCAAACAAACTTACTTAGCTTTTCTAGTTAAATTTGTTAGCGAGTCAAGATCTTGGAAAAGTCTTGAATAAAATGCTGTATATACTTCCCGATCCTAAGAAACTCCTTACTTACGGCGGTGTCTTGGTGATCCCGATTTATTCTGACTTGACCTTTGATGGATCTATCGAAATTTCGTCCTTATCGATAACGTGCTTGAGAAGCGCACGCGTACAACAAAATTCACATTTTGAGAACTTAGCGTACAACTTCTCTTTTCTCAGCGTCTCAATGTCGATCTCGAATGTTCCACATGTTCCTCTTTGGTTTTTGAATACACCGATATATTATGATAAAAACCACTACAAATTTATCTAAGAATGGTTTAAACACCACATTCATCGAGTCCATGAATCTTTGCAGTGCGTTGGTTAAACCAAAGACATAACGAAGCTTCGTAATGACCATCTGGGAGTTACGAGCGCTATTTTGGTACATTCTCGGCCTCACCTTGATGATGATAACCACTTCTCGAGTTTATCTAAGAGAAATATCTCGCTCCCTTGTTGATCGAATAGATCATCGATTCTAGGTATTGGATACTTATTTTTTAATCGACCTTATTGATTCACGTAATCAATGCGATCTGCGCATCGATCAAGATCTTTCTTCTTAACAAATAACATCGGTGCTCCCATTGGTGAAACACTTTCAATTTGAATATATTTCTTGTCAAAGCAATTCTTGTAATTGCACCATCAAATCTTTCATTTCTCAAGGGGCCATTACGTATGGTGCCTTAGATATCGGGGCCATTCACGGTAGTAAATCAATCACGAATTCGATTTGTCGATCCCGGTGGAAGGCCGAGCAAATTGTGCGGAAATCGTTAAAAAAATCTCTTATAATCGGCATCTCTCTACAACCGCACTCTTCTTACCGTGTATATCGACTATATGAGGCTAAGTATCCTACACATTCTTGTCTCAACAACTTCTTAGCTTGCATCAAATCGTCAGACGACTTGCTTGTCGAGGTGACTTCTTTACCAAAGAACCTGACCTTTACTTGGTCGTAAGGTTAACACACTTCCTTTAGCGATCGATTCTTTGCTCCATAATTGAATAACGATCCATTCATTATAACATCAAATTCACCGAAGTATAATTGGTATCGAATCTATCATCATCTCTTGACCTTTTATGACCACTCTGATTCTTATATATAAATCTAACGAGGAATCACTTTACTTATTCGCAATCTACATACTTAAGGAAATTCTAATTCTTCACTGAGGAAAATCTAAATTTTGAGCAAATTCATCGGATATAAATGAGCAAGTAGCTTTTTGAATCAAATAATACATAAGCATTAATACCATTAATTGGAATGATACGACACCACATCCTTAGGTATCTGACATCACCTTGCGATCGTATTGAAAGTCCTTGCGGTGGGTCCGAACTTGGCTATCTTTGGTCGAGAGATAGTTAATGCACCACCACCGTTGTTGTTTCCTTTTCCACCACTTGCACTTCCATTTGGCTTCTTAGGGCAATCACGAGCCATTTGATCTTTTGAGCCAGCAATGGGTAAAAGCATGCACCTTTCTTTAGACTAAAGTAGTTGATTGCAATGTGTCCCTCGACCACAGTTAAAACACACCCTCGCTTTCCCTTTAAGCATACCCGATATGGTTCTTCCATGAGTCGCCATGAAGCTTAAAACTTTTCTTCTGCTGATTTCCTTGTTGTCCTCCTCCTTGAGTGAATTCTCGCTCCACTTCCTTTTCGATTATTACTTCCAACATTACTACCACCGACCTTATTCTCATTCTCATTCTTCCTCTTCTTTTGTTCTTGGTTATACTTGGTGAGGCATCACTTTAACCTTAGCGATAATTGCCTTATCCAATACCCCAGTAAATGTGTTTATTTGGAATATTGAAACCTTGCTATAAAGCAGGGCTTCAATCCTTGTTTGAATCTTCTTGCTTTGCATTCTTTGGTATTGACTTGATAAGTGGCAAACCTTGCAAACTTCGTTAAACTGCATGATAATATACGCAAACGCAAGTCGTAGTTCCTTGCTTGACTCGAGAAATTGCACTTCATTAATTTACGAGAACTTCATTGGAAAGTACATTTCAAAGAACATTTCCTTAAATATATCACGTTATCACTCCTTGTCCTCCACGAACCTTATTTTCACCTTGCCTTTAGTAGCTATCTTGGACTTGACATGAATATTTGCGACGCATGATTTTACGATCCTCGTTAACTTTCTATAGCGTGAACACCTTCTCCATTTCCATGATCCGGTTTGGGCTTCCTTTGGATTCATAGATCCTTAAAATTTTGGCGGTCCAGCAGCTTTGAATTCCTTGAAAATCATGACTTGAGCTTGCGGTTGATTTCAGTGCACCCGTCATAGAGCTACCATTCTTGCTTTGAGCCGGATTAGCGTTGGCCTCGTTATTATTATTAGTAGACCCCCTCGGGTGCTTGTTGGCGTGGTTGTCTTCTTCTAGGAGGCATTTTACATTTAAAATATCGCTTATTAGCGCACTTACTCAACTTCTTGGGGTATTTGAAGTTTAACTTAAACATTCAAGATTAAAGTTTTAACACATAACATTTGAATAAACTTTGATATTTTATTTATTCATAATGTTTTAAAGCATACTAAAGATAGCATAATCACTATAACATCCACTTTCCACGAACTAAACACGTTCGAGGATCACATACCCATCTATCCCTTTATTTATCTCAAAATAAAGGATTCACAACTTGTTATTCACATAATTAATACACATTGTTATTATCTATCTTATTCTATCTAGGCATATTAAGGCGTCGTAAGGCTTCCGGCGCTTCTTCCTCCATGATCGATCTGGCGATTCTATGATCCATACCACGATGAATTCTCAAGCTGAGGTGGGTAATAGTAGACTCGATCACAGGCCCCTGTCAATCATGAATTAAAAGCGTAATCCATCTCCTTCATCTTGGCTTTCTTCACTTGAACCTTAGCCTCGGCCACGATTACGCTACGTTGAGTCGCCTTCATCCGCATCCTCTCTACTCTTGCCGCTTACCATGTGAGCTCCTCTGAAGTCATCTTTTAATTTTTCCATATCGATCTTCATCTTCTCGTGTCTTCTTGATAGGTATTCATGTTGACCTTTGGTATGAACTAGGTCCCACTCAAGTGTTTCCAAGTTTTGAGTCAAGTTCACGAATCTACGCGTCTTCTTACGCTCCATCGAAGCATGATGCATCTCAACCATCCTTGACTCCTCGACCCCGTCCTGCAATTCTATATTCACGGTCATACAGGCATCACACATCTCGTAGATATGGAGTTTGGTGGAAACTCCTCGGGATCCTCTTCCTCATCATCCTCCTCTACCTCTTGAACTATCCTCCTCGGTATCGGTCACGGGCTCATCCTCTGGATCATTTGCTCTGCGTGATCGTGAATATCCGGGGTTCATCCTTTCTAGGTATTGAGGTATCACCTCTCTAGTAATTTGGATCCTCCTTAGATTGAACATCGACAACAAAATGTTTTAAGTTTTACTTAATATTTTCAATACTCGCGAGCACATAAGTTATTAACACATAGTACATAATGTCTTTTATTATTTAGTTTCAATGGATACCTTAATCCATTCCTTAAAACTTCGATAAGAGTTAAACACCTCTATGTTTTTATTTCCTTAAAGGTTACTTCTAAGGTTTTTCCCACCTAAGGTTCGTAACCTAAGGCTTTGATACAAACTTGTGACACCCCAATCCATGTATTTCAATCCTATAGGATTTGGTGCTCACTATCAAAACATTACATCTAACTACCCATAATCGATGGATAAAGGCGTAATTTAAATAACTTAAACAATAGTCTTCCCCATTAAAGGGTTACATCATAATCTCAAAAAAAATCCCAGGTAATCTAACCTTAAACTTATTACATATGTTTGCGGAATACATCACATATTAAAACAAGTCTTTAGCATAATTCATTAAAATAAAATTTTCATAAGCCTTCAGCACTTGGACAATTTTCCCTTTTCTTTGCTAGTGGATGGCTCATCAACTTTCTCCACTTTAGCTGCAGTATTAATTGCAAGAGTGAATGAACATTTACTCAGCGATATAGGAAGTAGTAATAATAACAACATGAGAATGAACAATGAATGCTAGCAATAATGAACTTCTTACATGAATTAAGAATGAAAACAAGTTCAAAATCAATATACGAAGGGTATTAAGACCACGAACTATGTCTCGGCATATAGGTATTATTTCCTTAACCTTAATAGTCATTAGACTATCGGACCCTTCTTAAGCGTGCTTAGGGGATCAGCCCTTTGTACCATATATTGTGCCTGAAACATCTAAGCGTTACACGTACAAAATCCCCTATGTTAGGGTTGTTCGTCTCGACTTGAATTTAGAATCTACGAACTAAAGAAAGTTTGGCTTGAAACTCACTTATCGGTGGTTCTAGAATTTTAGAACTTTATTCCATAATAGACTGGATTCGATCGATAAGGGTTTAATATAATCGGTATAGAATTGAACAAGATTATCAAGATCGAGGATCGAAACAACAATAATATATAATTGAATAAACATGATATACATTCAAAGTGCTATATTCAAAGGTTTAGAACAATCTTACATGAATCGATGTATTAGAACAATATATTCTTGAATGATAATATGGAAATTAAAGCTACATTTCGATGTAGCGAATTAGGTTCTGAGAGCTTGCCTGTTTATACTTTCGAGATAAACTAGAACTTGCTCGACCTTACAAGAAATTTTAGGAACTTATGCGATAACGATTTAGGAATAGGAACACGCATTGATATGAAATGAATGAAGTTAGAAAGCTTGCTTTCGATGTAAAGAGTTAAGGTTTAGGAACTTGCCTTGTTTGTAAGCTACTGAGTGTAAAATAATATCGATTAGTCTACACCGCATAGCATTACAATCGCATGACAACAATTAGTTGTATGAATATTAACACTATGGATATTAAACCATCATGTAGAGTCATTACTAACCTAGTACCTAACCATTTAGGTTAACATACTTACTGAATCACGAAATCGCGATGCGACCAACATAACTTACTCGTTTATTTCTAACTTTTCGAAAACATAACTTTTAGTTTCATTATATAACTCAATTAACAATCACCTAAAACTCTTTTACACTTTGTATTACAACACCTTACAATCTATTATTGTAGTCCACTTTATGTTTTAATATACTTAACATGCATGCTAAACTAACCTTGAGTCCACTTCTATGCGTAACTGCGATTCTGAGACTTCTTTATCTGTGATGAGGTTACTTTCCTTGTGGCCAGCTTGATAATTCTAGTAGGTAACCCCTGCGCCCATGACGTAAGCGCGCCGAAAGCGACAGCCTTGAAAGCGACCTGCTTCGTCGCGCCCATATATTCTTGGCCTTGCGGCGCCGAGCCGTCTTGCGCGCGATACCTCGATTCTAGTTTTAGAAACTCGAGATCGGACTACTGCTTTGGCCGAAAATCTCAATTTTAAAAAATCTCCCAACTTGACATCTAACACTTTGTCATATTATAGCTATACATACTAAACACCATTTATATATACAAAACATTACATAAACATCATTTTGAAGAATCAAAACTATATTTTTCCCAAATTTCCTTATTTTTATACTTTTTATTTGATTTGATACACGAACTTCGTTTCTTAATCAATTGACATAATTTAAACTACGTTGTTTCCGTTTCTTACCATAGCAACACAATCCAACAACAAATTACATATTACTACACACATAGACCATAGATTTTTGTACTTTCTAAGCCCTATTATAAGAGTAATAACACTGATATTTCAATTTCTTTCCTACACTCCAATTTTAGGAATTTGATAACAAATAACAAGTATACATGATGATTAACGAGTTTTGCAAATCTATATGAACATATATACATCACCATTAACGTGATTCCCAATCACATAGAATATATATACATATATCTTGAACTAAAAGTTAGAATGGGGCTAGTTTATACCTTGATTCTTTGATGGTATGAAAGCGAATTAAGAGAAATCCTTTCCCCAAGCCCTTCTTCTTTAACCCTCAATATCATTGTGTTCTCTTCTTTCGAGCTCTCTCTCGACCTTTGTGATATCTAGCTAAGCCTTAGAAAAGAAATAGAATCGTATAATAAACCCCGTGCTCTTAGTTAAAAAGTAACAAAATCGTCAGTTGAATAATGCGAAAAAGCCATAAGGCCTTGTTTGATTAACAAAAACTCCCTCAAATTAAATTATTATTATATTATTATATTATATAATTCTTACTTGTCACACTTTAATTTGATTAATTTAAATAACTATAGTTTAGCTAATTTAAACAACTTATAATACTAATAAAATTCTTATTATCATTATATCTTATAATTAATAAATAATTATATATCTAATTTAATTAATAAATTAGAAATAATCACTTTATTTAATTTATTTATTTCTATTAAATTAAATAATTTATTTAGCTTAATTATTTTCTTAAATATTAAGGAATTGATTTAATTTAATTATTTCCTTAAATTAAATCCTTAAGATAAATTATCATTACTCAATTTAATTTGCACTAATCGATTTAATTATTAAATTAATTCACCTGATTCATCGATTATTTATTTATCTCGATAAATAGATTATTAAAAATATTTATTTAATTGATAAATATTTAAATTAACTTACAAATTTCTCGATCGTTCTGAAAGGATGTATCGAATTGAAGGCTAGATAGATATTTCGAAAAAAGATGGCATTAGAACTACGGGTATGGGCATTGGACATTCTGAATTTTTGGTGATGTCTTTCCGGATTGACAAAGCGCCCTGCGGAGTTCGTGGATTTGATGAGCATGGTGTTTAAACCATTCTAGATAAGTTTGTGGTTGTATACATTGATGAAATTTTGGTGTATTCAAAATCTCAAGAAGAACACGTGGAACATTTACGTTTGATGTTGGAACACTAAGAAAAGAAAAGTTATATGTGAAATTCTCTAAGTGTGAATTTTGGCTAGATCGTGTGTACAATTTAAGGTCGTATGATTGACAAAGATGGAATTTTAGTGGATCCATCAAAGTTGAAGCCATAATCAATTGGGAACAACCAAGAATACCTTCGGAGGAGGAGTTTCTTGGGGTGAGTAGGAAGTATTATAGGCGGTTTATCTAGGATTTTTCCAAGATTGCCACTCAGTTAACAAATTTAACAAGGAAAATTTGTAAAATTTGTTTGGGCGGAAGAAGAAGTGTGAAGAAAGTTTTCAAGACTTAAAAAGAAGTTAAGTGTGGCATATGTGTTGTCATTACCGGATAATCTGAGAAACTTTGTGATGTTTAGTAATGCCTCGCATAAAGGGTTAGGTTGTGTTACGATGCGAGCAGCAAAGTTATTACATATGCATCAAGACAATTGAAAAGACTATGAGAAGGGATATCAGGCTAATGATTTGGAATTGGGTGTAGTGGTATTTGTTTCTGCGAAGATATGGAACCACTATCTATATGGAGAAATGTGAGATTTACCTGAGACCATAAAGTCTGAAGTATATTTTCACACGAGAAGGACTGAACATGCGTCGAAGAAGATGGATGGAATTGATAAAGATTATGATTGTGAGATCTTTTATCATCCGGGAAAAAGCAAATGTGGTTGCATATGCTTTAAGCGGGAAAGGTCGAGAAAAGTTTATCTTAATAACCACTCGGGAAGAACTTATTTCAATGATGACAAAGCTAGAGTTGGAAATAAAATTTCCAAAATAATCAGATGAAACGACTATTCAAGATGAAAATTTGGTCGACTTTAGTGGACAAGGTGAAGAAGGCTCAACTCTTTGGATGAAGAAGTGGAAAAAAAAAGGAAAGTGTGGTCGGGGTAAAGAGGTGAAGTATAAGGTTGATCTTAGAAGGATTGCTAAGATTGAGCGAAGAATTTGGGTTCAGCGATGCGAGATATTAAAGAAGAAATCTTGGACGAAGCTCATAACTTCAAGATATTCGATTCATCTGGGAAATGCGAAGATGTATCAAGATTTCACGATGACACTTACGGTGGCGAACATGAAGAGAGATGTCGCGAGAATGTATTGTGAAATGCTTGACATGTCGAAGAGTTGGTAGAGAGCATCAAAGACTAAGCGGGATTACTTCAATCGTTGGAAATACCATAGTGGAAATGGGAACATATCACAATGGATTTTGTGGTAGGTCTTCCAACCACTCAAAAAGGATATGATGCGGTTTGGGTGATAGTGGACAGATTGATAAAATCAGCACACTTTTTGCTAATAAAGATTAGATTCGATCTTGATCAGTTGGCAAGATTGTACGTTAAAGAGATCGTTTCGAGGCATGGAGTGCTAGTGTCAATTGTATCAGATAGAGATCTGCGATTCACGTCAAACTTCTGGAAGAGACTACAAGAATGTATGGGAACACAGTTAAGAATGAGTATGGTTTATCATCTGCAAACAGATGGCGAAAGCGAGCGAACAATCAAACATTGGAAGATATCTTTGAGCATGCATCATCATGAACTTCAAAGGGAACCGGGATGAACATTTACCGTTGGTGGAATTTTCCTACAACAACAGTTACCATGCGAGCATCAGCATGCCGCCTTACGAAGCATTATATGGCGGAAAGTGCGAGAACTCCACTATGTTGGGATGAAGTTGGTGAGCATGACTTTTAGGACGAAGCTGAGTGCAATAAGCGGTGAGGTTGTTAAACTCATCGAGGACAAGATTGGTAGGTTGCTCAAGGCAGACGGAAGAAGTATCTTGACCAACAGAACAAGATCGAGAGTTCGACGTAGGAAATTTCGTGTTCTTAAAGTTTCTCCTTGGAAGGAAAAATTTATTTTGGTAAAAAAGGAAAGCTAAGGCAGAGATTTATTGGACCTTTCGAGTCTTTGCAAAAAGTGGGAGAGGTGGCTTATGAGGTAGCTCTACCTCGAGGTTGGAAGCGTTCACAATGTTTTTTCATATTTGGTTTTGACGTAGTATAAACCCGAATTCTGACGCGTGATCGAGTGCGAAACAATGCGATTTGATAAAGACTTGTCTTATGAAGAAGTTCTATCTAGATAGTCGACGAGGAAAGAATAAGTTCTCGGGAATAAGGTGATACCTTACATGAAGGTAGTGTGGAGAGAACCTGATGTCGAAGAGTCTACGTGGGAACTTCAATTTGAAATGATGAAGAATTACCTGAGTTATTTGTTTAATCTATGTGTCTTGATTAAGGCAGAATCTTTATAAGGAGGAAAGAATATGGCGAATAATTTGTTTGAGTTGTGATTACAGGGATGCAGAATCCTTGTAGAGAGGAAGGATGTAACAATCCGAATTTTAATTATAATTTTTAAATATTTATTGAATTATATAAATATTTAATGGATGTGTTTATTGTTGAATTACTATTTGTTTAATTTGATTTGATTTGATTTGGTTAATTATTTGTTTAATAAATAATTAATGGGCTAAAGAAATTAATTATTATGAGATAATATTCTAATTTAATTTAATAATTAAGTTAGAAAGTGTATAATGATTAAATGATTTATTTAATAAATTATTATTAGAATTAATTAAATTAAGTATAAAAACTTAATTAAATAAAGTGTGACAAATAACTATAAATTAAAGGAGTTATTAAAATAAATTAAAGGAGTTTAATTTAGTTTTTATCAAACAAAGGCTTAAATATATTAACTCTTTAATTTTTAAAGGGTTTTGCCAAAACAGAGCCTTATGGCATTTGGATTTTTAAATTTTGAATTATAATAATATAAATAAAATAAATAAAATATAAATAATATATATTAAATATGTTATAATGACATATAATTATTATTATATTAAGTATATGGTAGTTTAAATACGTTTGGGTTGTAGGCATCGGGTGTATTTGATTATATCGTGAAAATAATTGGCTTAAGCTTCAATAAAGAGAAGAAAATAAAAGGGTTTTCGGAGAAGAAAAGTTGTCGAGGAGAGTTTAAGAGAAAAGGATGGGATTTCAAAGCAAGTTACGAGGTGTTCAAGCGATTCTCGATGAAAGGATTTTCCAAGCAACAAAAGGTATTTTCCATAAGCTTAACACTTTATATCGTTTCGTTCTACGTGTTCTTGGTTGTAGTACAAAATTCTTTACAAAATTATGCGAAATCAATAGTTTTTATAATGGGTGATGAAATCGTGTGCATATGTGGTTTTAATAGGATAACTATCATATATATATATATAGGTGATTGTATGATGAGCATATATATGTATGAGATTGTATGAATTATGTCGAAAAGGAAAGAAAAGAGTTTTATAGTAACAATATATGCATGAACATGTTTTCTAGGATAACAAAGTTAGTAATTGATTATATACTAATTGTAAAATTGAATTATGTTTAATAATTGGGTATGAAATAAAAAGAGCGTGATTCGAGGAATCAAATTGGTATTAAAGTGTTCACTGTGTAAAAAAAATGGAGTTTTGTTGGTTTAAAAATTGGCTTTCAAGGATTTAAGATTTCTAATATTGTGGTTTAGTTGTTTAAATATATGTATGCTTGGTAATGATTTATGTGTAAATTACATAAATTATAAGTGTTAATTTAGATGTTATCGGTGTTAATCGATCCGAAATTTAGTTATTACATTCTTCATATTTGGGTTACGTAAGCTAAGACCTCGGCTCAGTAAAATCTGCGTGACACTAAATTTTTGCATCCTAATGCCTGACCAATGACACAGGTTTCACGCCTTGGCGGCTGGCCATCATGCCAGCTTGGCCATTGGGTTAGCGATGGAGTCGAGGAATGACTTTTGTTTTGTACAAAAATCTGTAATTGTTGATGTAATCTGATATGATGATTGTTAAACATGTACTTTTGTTATTATGTTACTAAGAACAAGCATGTTATTAACACCTAACAAGTTTTATTATTACTTTATTGATGTAATTTGACTATGTGGTTAACAATCAAACCATACATGAAATAAATACTTATAAAATATTTGCAATGACTAATTGTATCCTAATGATATGTAATTAGGATATTGTGAATCAAACTATTACGATTTAGCCTACAAGCAAGGCAAGTTCTCTAACTTAAACTTGAGTTGTTATTTTTCAAGGACGTTAGTGGATAATTATTGTTGATGATTCCACATCTAATATTATTATTGAACATTTGCATTATGGCAAGTGTTCTAACTCTACATTTTCATTGAGCAAGTTTTTTAATCTACCTTGTTATTATTGAGCAAGTTATTTTTGTCTTTAACTTGTTATTTAGCATGAAAGTTTATATATTCTGATATACTAATGTTGATCAAGTTTTATCATTCACTTTATTATTTGTTATGCATGCTTAGTACTCAATTCTAAATAACCTTGGCTTAATATTGTTCAAGCAAGGTATGTTATAATCATTGATGTTTATGCTCTTAGATTATTCTAAAGCATGACATTAGTATTCAATGTTGATTCGTTATGATTTATTCCATACCATAAAGTTAGTACCTTTTTATTCGACTACTAAAGTAGTTGAATTCCAAATACCTTGAAACTTATCAAACCAAACTTACTTTAGTGCGGACTCGTATTCTAAATCTTTGAGATGAACAACCCTATTATTAGAGGATAACTTGCATGCATAAGCGTTAAAATATTTGTGCACAATAAATTATCGAAGGGGTGATCCCCTAAATACGAGAGTCCATATAGTCTTACATTTGTTAAAGTTTAAGTTGAAAGATTAATTACAACTATGGACATAGTTAGCGGTCTTTTGACCCTCGATTATATATTTTAAGTTTTGTTCTCGATTATTATTGATGAAGTACTTTATTCATTTCAAGTGAGCTTTGTTTGCTCACTCTTGCATATCTCACTCATTCTGATTAAAGTTGAGAAGGTCGATGAACCTCTGACTAGCAAAGGAAAGAAGAAAAATATCAAGTGATGAAGACTTGTAATTTAATGACTTTTATGTTAATAGACTTTATATTTAATGATGTGATGTAATTATTTTATTTTTGCACTTGATTGATGTGAAGGTTAGAAATGACACAGGATATTTTGGATTTAATGATGTAACCCTTTTAAAGGGAGGATTTATGGTTTAAATGTTATTTTATTTTGGTAGATAGTATGAATGTATGGAAAGTGAACACCAAGTCTTTGGGGAATGAAGTACCCAGATTTGGAGGTGTCACAAACACTCGATGCTCAACTCGACGATCTAAGAAAAGAAAAGCTGCTTTCACTACTCAGGCTTTTTTGAAACAAGAGCTTAACGACAATTGAGTAGCACCAATCAAGAAAGCCCGAACAATGACCAAACAAGTGAAGTAAGAAGTTCCAAGTCGGAAAGACTTGAAGAGTTCTAAAGTCGATTGTGAAAAACCAAGTCTCTTTGGACTTAAAGAGTTCAAGAGAGAACTCAAAAGTTCTGAAGGCTAGCAGTCAGAAGGAATCTGTGAGATTGAGAAAGTGTAAAATACATCCTTAGTGGATTTCTACTCGAGGGAGTAGAAGAGTGGACTAGGAGCTTTAAGTGCTCTAAACCACTTAAAGCTATTTGTGTCTATTGCATTCTTGTTACAAGCGCTATAAGCTGTTATAATTTGTCTCGGTCTCATTAACTCACTATATCTAAAAGGGAGATCGAACAAATCTTAATTCGTATGTTTAAATCATTATCAAAACTAACAAAGTAAAAGCGAAAAAGAATTTTAAATATCTATTGACCCCTCCTTCTAGATAACTATTTTGCCTCTAGGGACTAACAATTATCTTTGTAATAAACTAAGTGGTTGTTACACCAAAGCACAAACCTCTACCCATAACAAAGATTCATACTGACTCATTTATCACACGAGTCCTCAATTGAAATTTTACAACTTCTAAATTTCTCTTTACTTAATACGTATTTTCTTTAATTCATATGCTATCTTTCTCAACTCAATCTGAGTTCTTCTTCCCGTACTACTTTGTAGTACCATTCATTCATAGCATTAGCTATAAATTATTCATTATTTAACACCTCATCTGTTACAACAATTTACTATGATCACATGGTGATCTTCTTATCCTTCTCTCTACGATTATAGTGTTAGGTACTCATACCTAAGATTTATAACCTATCGACTCACGATACCAACTTGTAATGCCCCGAAATCCGATCTATCTTCACACTCGGATCAAGTGACTTTTATCCGCCACCAAGGATATATAATCATTCATTAAACTAATCTATAGTTTAATTCTATCATTCTATATTACAAGTCTTCACTTGATCTTCAGCTCATTCATCTTCACGCAGTCATTCACTAAGGATAATGAATGGCACTATTCATAGTTTAATTCTATCATCTATATTCAAGTCTTGATCTCTTCACGGGATCCTTAAGTTCTTCTAACATCCTTCATTTGAAAAAGTTTTTTATTTGAAAATGTTTTTAGCAAGTGTGAGCATTCAATTTTCTCGACAAGTCATAGTGAGTTGAACAAACAACTTTAAGAATTCAAACATTCTTTTAAGACTTCAATAACAGAACAAAGGTTATGAAGCGGCTTGAATAATAAGGAATAATCTCGATTCCTATCATTTTAAAACATTAGTTACATTCACTTTGAAATACTTTCATTCTCTACTCTCTTTCATACACATTACATGTCGGCTAGAATCAATAGCACATACTTAACAATAACGGTTCATGTATAAGCAGAAGAACATGCTCATATTGAATATTTCAATCACTGTAAGCAGTTCATATCATAGAAACAAGAAGTGTTCACATTGTGGCATAAGTCCTCATATATTCTAACACCTTGTACAAATATCACACATTTGCACATAGACAGAACTTCTCAAGTTCAACATCTGAGAAGTTTAGAAACTAGCATTCATTTAAAATATGAATGAAGTTAGGAAACTTGCCTTACGCATACTGACTACTGACTTATAGTTTATCTTTGAACTACTCATTCAATTCCTATGTAGCACATAAGGAAATAACACATATACCAATTAGTCGTATACTTGACTTACGCATTGGTTTAATTTAACTTTACTTCTTAGGGTTCACGTTCTTATAAACTAAGTTTCTGCGACCAACTTCCTTTCTGGGTTAACGGCTTCATAACATACGGAGATGTCTTACTTAATCGTTCATCATCTTTGATGATTTACATTCTTATCTTCTTCTTATAACTCTCTAGGACTTAGCACACATCGTGTCTCTGCTAGTAGTCCATATGGTACTCTGAGTGGTTTTTCCACAAACAACCAACAAACACAAGTTCGAGTCTCATCTACACTTTGCCCATAATGAGTTAGATCGGTGCGAGTTTGTATATACCTTCGCTTGAAGGAATTGTTTAGCCCGGCTCCCATATGTCGACCATCAAGGTTACGATTGTACTACAACCTAAATTCATCTTAACTTAACTTATCCGAACTATTAAACTATAATGTTCGTTAAGTCAATTTCTTATTCCTTATGGCTTTACGGAAACTAAATGCCATACCTCGGGATTCATTCTTTATCGTCAAGTCATACGGTCTTTTGTATACTCGAGCGATCATTTAATATTCATTCTACGCATTTATAGCGTTAAGCATTTTACGTTACCTTATTCTTATCTTACAACGTCGATTCATTCGACTTCGAACATAATCCAAGTTATAAACATTAACTTCGGCTTCTTTTTTACGTTATCGTACTTGTCTTTAATTGACTTCTTCAGATTTCACGAGGTTTAATCATTGGTCTTCGTTTATCCTACGGTCAAACCATACATGGGTGTAGGTTTTACCCGTTTAATATTTCGTACACTTAACCTTGGCGTCGGTTAAAGTGTTCAGCGCTTACATTTCATTCTAACATTCTCATCGACTCAAATTAACTTTCATTAATCTTCTTTACGATTTCTACGGCTTTCTTGATAACCAAATATCTTACTTACTACCTTCGTCAACGTCTAAGTCATACAACTAATGTATACTTAGAACGTTTAGCTTCGAACGTGAATACGATTCACGAGGATCGTTTACGTATTCAATATTTACGTTACTTGCCTCTTAATTCTATTCAACCTTCATCCTAAGGTTTTAATTACTTTCATTCATTACTCTTCCCTGAACCCCATGTTCATTATTCTTTCTTAATGTTAAAGCCATACGGTTAGTTGTATGCTAAGGCCGATCGTTCATCGCAACAACATTGCATTCACGGCGTCTAAACACTTTACATTCATCTCTCATTACCATGACATAACATCGAAAATTTTATTCATTACCCTAGTCAATCAACGTTTAAGGAATCACAATTATAGCAATCTCTCACGTTCGTTTCATCAGCGACTACGGTCCCCGGATATTGGTTTACGTAACGCGTCTACATTCTTTATCTTTTAATCTCATTTAATCTTTTTTGTTCAACCTTCATCAAAGGTTTAATACACTTGATTAAGTGTTACATTAGTTGAACTATATGTTCATATTTCTTTCTTGCACATCCCCAGTAAATGAGCGTTAAAATCTCATTTGGGCATTGCTTTGTACCCTTTGACGTATGCCCTTCCCTTCTTCTTTCTTTCATGTTGCGATGCCACTTAGCTTGATAGCTAATGGGCGAAGCTTATCTGCTGCGCTGGCGAAGCCCCCAAGGCACGACTCCCAGCTTCATTACTGCGTGCATGACGTGAAACCTAGAAAAATTTTCTAAGTCTTTTACAAGCTTGAGATCTTTGATTTTGAAATCTCATATCTTATTCGTTATAACTCAGAATGAGGTCGTTCCAAAGACATTTTCTTCCTTATCTTACGTACTTCGATTACCGTTGGATAGAACTTCGTTCTGAATCCGTTAACATGCCATTCAATTGGCTTAATCTTCGCTCTTCGTTTCTTTTACGTTATTAACGTTCTTCGTTCGTTCATCCATAATTCGGTCATCCGAACTCGGAATTCATTCATTCTTGAGTTCACGACTCACGTTTTCTATGTTCTCTTACATTCTTATGAAACCCTACATGTTTGGGTTCATTTACTAACTTTATAATTCTCGTTCTTCTTTTACAAAAATTTTGCCATAACTTCGTTATAGCTCAATTTTAATCCGTTCTTCATAAACATTTCTAACGTTCCTAACCAAGAAATAAGCAACTAACTTATATGTGATGGTTTTAAACTTGTCCATCAACAACAATTATCCTACGATGGTTCTAAATTTGTCCATCAACAATGTTCTTCGCGTTCTTCGCATGTTCTTCGCGTTCTTCGTTTTTAATCGATATTTTGGATTACGATTTCACTTTTTCTTGGAATTTGATGTTATAGAACATCATTCCTTACTTATTTAATCTACTCATTCATAACATTCATTCGGATCGCTCAAAATCTTTACGAATCTTACACTTCCTTAAGAAAATTATAAACTAAATTTCTTTTTTCTTCATTTTCTCATGATTTCAACTATAGGAAATCATTCTTAACTTCATCTATTTCTTATCTTCATTAAGTTATGTTTTTGAACATATTAAACTTAAAGAAAATTAGAAGAAACTAGGGTTCGGATTACCGTTCTTCTTTTAATCTCCTTCCAGTCGGACAAAGATTTGCATTTGAGCTAGCTTTTCCTCATTCCTCTTCTCTTCTTCTCCCATCCGATCTCTCTCTCTCTCTCTCTCTCTCAAGTGTTGGTTGAAATTTCAAAACTAAACAAATGAGCTTAAGGCTTCTTTATATAGAAAACCAAAGCTAGGGGTATTTTGGTCATTTCACCCCACCTCCTACTTATTCATGGCTTAGCCACCAAGTTTACTTGGCCACCACCCTTAATTGGTGGCCAAGTAGTGCCAGCATAAATGCCCATGGGTCTTCCCCATGGGTTGCCCCATGGGTTTTACCCATCTGGTGACCCATCGGTTCGATCGCTGGTTTATTTTCTTGGATCGGGCTTAATTAAATCTAACTTTAGGCCTTACATTAATTATTCTTGGGCCTACCCTAGGATTGATTACACATTCCATTGGGCTTGATATAATCCAAGTCAATTGGATTCTCTGAAAGTCCATGAACTTCAAAGTCCATTTAAACTAATCGTATTCTACGCATTCCATTCTCTCGTATTCTTTATTCTCTTCGTATATCGTTTCATACGATATTTGTATTATCGTCGTCGTAATAATCTTCATACTATTTCAGTATAATAACTATTATTATACTTGTATTTCTCACGCATAATAACTCTAATTATTATACGAAATCATAAAATTTTCGGAACTCACTTTTCTAACCCTTACGTTTTTCATGACGGAATGAAAACTTCGTTTTGCCATAAGCGAAATATTATTGAATATTCCATCTCGTCTCGGAATTCTATCATCTAGAACTGGCGTTTCTTGGAAATTCAATATAAATCTAGAAACAGATGAATAGTGCCTATTTCGTCTTTTTCCCCGAAAAATATTTTGTTCCCGAAAAATTTTATTTTCATCTTGAAAATTCTTACTCGTTCAGTCTAGCTCGTAGCTAGAATCCTCCCGATTAATAATCATTCTAGGTTATAGAACGATTAATAAACACATAGCACAGAATAGTATTAATAAAAATTCATTTTATTAATAACTAATTCTTTAAACTTAAATTCTGGACAATCCGATTTTCCGGGTTGTCACATTCTTCCCTCCTTAAAAATTCCGTCCTCGAATTTCTTAAAACCAAAACCCCTTACAATTCATCCGGGTCCTCACATTCTCCCATTCTTGAAGAATTTCTTCCTGAAATTTTTTAGCTAACCCTTCTTCTCAACTTCTCTTGAAGAAGTTCTTATCTTTCATACATTCCCTACCCTTCATAACTTATCAAGAATCATGAAGTGAAAGGAATAAATAGGAATATAAAGATTCCTTTAAAACATTTCATTCTTTTCTTTGAGGGTCGAATCGACCATGAACTCTTACTAGGTTAAATGACCTTTGTAGTAAACCTTTCTTTGCGGTAAGTTTACAATCACAAAGAAGGTAAACTACCTCTTCCATACGTAGGTGATCAACCTATCGTATAACCCCATTTTAGGTTATGTTCACCTCAGACTTAATCATTGGATTCTGCACCAAAACAATTTGGTTCGGCATAGCTTTTCAAAGAAAGCTTGATTTTCTTTTAATCATGACATACCATTCGTCTTATCCAAATCAAGTAGCTTAGACCATACCAATAAATTGGACATCGACTTGAAACATTAAATCTAGTCAACTTACTTGACATCGACTAATTCTTTAAATTCTTTTGCAATACATCAAAGCGTTTCATGGCGTCACGATATCGCATTTTTTCACGATGCGTTGAGGACTTCGTCGGTTTATAACTTCATCATTATACATCATACCATAGTGGGTTGTTGATCCTAAGATCAAATCCAACAACAGTTTAATTTCATTAATAACTCCATCCTTTTACCATCTTTGCATCAAATGCAGCGATGATATAAAATTCATTTTGATATTTTAAATCAATTTTACATCTAGCAAAATCAATTAGCATAGACATATCAAGAATAGTTCTTTTAAAATCCATTGGTTCCAAAAATTGAACCAATTCTTTCATTTTTCAAAATGCGCACCGGTGACACGAATTCAAGAAACTTCAAAATCTAGCATAGCTAGATGACTTGGAATATCTTATTCTCCATCTTCCTTCATTGTCTTACTTGTGACAATACTTAATCTTCTCTAGCACCTTCAATGCTAAGTCTCTTTGAAAATAACTCATTTTTGGTCTAAACATTCCTATACCTTAATACGGTCCATCGACTTACCACACATTATGAGTTGGGAACTTTCCACAATAATATGAGTTTAAGAACTATCCAGACAGACCATAGGCGTCCATTCGCTGAGAAGTTCAAAAACATACCATATAATTATGAGTCACGAACTTACCATAAGTATGAGTTTCAAGAACTCGCACCTACCTTATCATTCTCTACTATCAAGTATATACATCGAGAAAAGATTCACCTTCTCGTCATATACATCTTGATATGCGACCAATTCAATGATTATCTTTGTAATAAAGCGAGTGGTTGTTACACCAAAGCATAAACCTCGCCCATACAAAGTTCATACAACTCAACTATCACATGAGTCCTCAATTGAAATCTTATAACTTCTAACTTTCTCTTTACTTATCTGAATTTTCTTTAATTTGTATACTATCCTTACAACTCAATTGAGTTCTTCTTCCCATCTTACTTCTTAGTACCATTCATTCATAGCATTAGCTATAAATCATTCATTCGTTTAACGACTCACATCACATTACTACGATTTACTATGATCACGTGGTGATCTTCTTATCCTTCTCTACGATTATAGTCTTAGGTACTCATACCTAAGATTTATAACCTATCGACTTTGATAAGATTAGCGCCCCGAAATCCGGTCTATTTTCACATCGATTCGATACGTCAGCGATCCCATCTTCTTCAAACATACATCATTATATAGCTAAATATAACAACATACATCCTCAAATCTCAGGTTTTAAAACCTTAAAACCTCTTTCATTACAAATAATGATAATTACATTATTCTTTACATCTTGCACAAGTGACTTTTATCCGCCACCAAGGATACATAAACATTCATTAAACTATTCTATAGTTTAATTCTATCATTCTATATTACAAGTCTTTGCTTGATCTTCACACTCATTCATATAATGAATGGCACTTCTTCTGGATCTTGATCAATCTTGATCTTTTACGGGATCCTTAAGTTCTTTCTAACATCGTTACATTTGAAAATGTTTTTATTTAAAGCAAGTGTGAGCATTCAATTTCTCGACAGAAGTCATATGAGTTGAACAAACAACTTTAAGAATTCAAACATTCTTTAAGACTTCAATAGCAAGAACAAAGGTTATGAAGCGGCTTGAATAATAGGAATAATCTCGATTCCTATCATTTTAAAACATTAGTTACATTCACTTTGAAATACTTTCATTCTCTACTCTTTCATTATACATTACATGCGGCTAGAATCAATAGCACATACTTTACAATAACGGTTCATGTATAAACAGAACATGCTCATATTGAATATTTCAATCACAGAACAGTTCATATCATAGAAACACCGAAGTGTTCACATTGTGGCATAAGTCCTCATATATTCTAACACCTTGTACAAATATCACACATTTGCACATAGACAGAACTTCTCAAGTTCAACATCTGAGAAGTTTAGAAACTAGCATTCATTTAAAATATGAATGAAGTTAGGAAACTTGCCTTACATTGATTCTGACTTATAGTTTCTGTTTGAGCTGCTCATTCCAATTCCTATGTAGCACATAAGGAAATAACACATATACCAATTAGTCATATACTTGACTTATGCATCGGTTTACTTTATTTTACTTCTTAGGGTTCACGTTTTTATAAACTAAGTTTACGCGACCAACTTCCTTTACCGGTTAACGGCTTCATGACATACGGAGATGTCTTACTTAATACGTTCATCATCTTTGATGATTTACATTCTTATCTTCTTCTTATAACTCTCCTAGGACTCAGTACACATCGTGTCTCTGCTAGTAGTCCATATGGTACTCTGAGTGGTTTCCCACAAACAACCAACAAACAAGTTCCCGTCTCATCTACACTGCCCATAACAGTGAGTTAGATCGGTTGCCAGTTTTGTATATACCTTCGCTCTCTGAAGGAATTGTTTAGCCCAGCTCCCATATGTCAACCATCAAAGGTTACGATTGTACTAAAACCTAAATTCATCTTAACTTACCCGAACTATTAAACTATAATGTTCGTTAAGTCAATTTCTTATTCCTTATGGCTTTCTGGAAACTAAATGCCATACCTCATAATTCATTCTTTATCGTCCAAGTCATATAGTCTTTTGTATACTCAGAACGATCATTCAATATTCATTCTACACATTTATAGCATTAAGCATTTTACACTACCTTATTCTTATCTTACAACGTCCATTCGACTCGGAACATCATCCAAGTTATAAACATTAACTTGGCTTCTTTTACGTTATACGTACTTGTTTTTAATTCAGCTTCTTCACCGTTCCCAGGCTTAATCATTGGTCTTCGTTATCCTACAGTCAAACCATACACCGAGTATAGGTTTTACCCGTTTAATATTTGCGTACACTCAACCTTCACGCCGGTTAAAGTGTTCAACACTTACATTTCATTCTAACATTCTCATCTGACTCACATTCGGCTTTCATTAATCTTCTTACCGTTCTCTACGGCTTTCTAGATAACAAAAGTATCTTACTTACTACCATCGACAACGTCTAAGTCATACAACTAATGTATACTTAGAACGTTCACCAGACGTGAATACGATTCACGAGGATCGTTTACGCATTCAACATTTACGTTACTTGCCTCTTAATTCTATTCAACCCTCATCCATGGTTTTAATTACTTTCATTCATTACTCTTCACCTGAACCCCATGTTCATTATTCTTTCCTAATGTCAAAGCCATACGGTTCGTTTTATATGCTAAGGCCAGATCGTTCATCGCAACAACATTGCGTTCACAGCGTCTAAGCGCTTTACATTCATCTCTCATAACCATGACATAACATCAAAATGTTATTCATTACCCTAGTCAATCAACGTTTAAGGAATCACAATTATAGCAATCCCTCATGTTCGTTTCATTGTGACTACGGTTCCCGGACATTGGTTCCGTAACCCGTATCTATATTCTTTATCTTTTAATCTCATTTAATCTTTTTTTTTGTTCAACCTTCATCAAAGGTTTAATAAACTTGATTAAGTGGTACATTTGTTGAACTATATGTTCATATTTCTTTCTTGCACATCCCCCAGTAAATGAGCAGTAAAAATCTCATTTCTGGGCATTGCCCACTACTGCCCCTTGTTGGCTTGGTGCCTTTCTTCTCTTTCTTTCACGTTGCGCTGCATTGCCATAGCAGTATCTAATGGCTCGAGCTCACGCTATAGTGCCGGCCCCAAAGGCACGACTCGCGCGTCGGCGCCAAGCATGAAACCTAGAAAAATTTTCTAAGTCTTTTACAAGCTTGAGACGCTGATTTTAAAATCTCATATCTTATTCGTTATAACTCAGAATGAGGTCGTTCCAAAGCTATTTTCTTCCTTATTTTGCGTAATTCGATTACCCTCAGACAGAATTTCATTCTGAATCCGTTAACATACCATTCAATTGGCTTAATCTTCTTCTTCGTTTCTTTTACGTTATTAACGTTCTTCGTTCGTTCATCCGTAATTTGGTCATTCGAACTCGGAATTCATTCGTTCTTGAGTCCATGACTCACATTTTCTACGTTCTCTTATATTCTTATTAAACCCTACACGTTTGGGTTCATTTATTAACTTTCTAATTCTCGTTCTTCTTTTACAAAAATTTCGCCATAACTTCGTTATAGCTCAGTTTTAATCTGTTCTTCATGAACATTTCTAACGTTCCTAACCAAGCAATAAGCAACTAACTTATACGTGATTGTTATAAACTTGTCCATCAATAACAATTATCCTACGATGGTTTTAAATTTGTCCATCAACAACGTTATTCGTGTTCTTCGCGTTCTTCATTTTTAATCGATATTTTGGATTACGATTTCACTTTTTCTTGGAATTTGATGTTATAGAACATCATTCCTTAGTTATTTAACCTACTCATTCATAAGATTCATTCGGATCGCTCAAAATCCTTACGAATCTTACACTTCCTTAAGAAATTTAGAAACTAAATTTTTAATTTCTTTTTTCTTCATTTTCTCATGATTTAAACTATATGAAATCATTCTTAACTTCATCTACTTCTTATCTTCATTAAGTTATGTTTTTGAACATATTAAACTTAAAGAAAATTAGAAGAAACTAGGGTTCGGATTACCGTTCTTCTTTTAATCTCCTTACGTCGGACAAAGCGTGCATTTGAGCTAGCTTTTCCTCATTCCTCTTCCTCTTCTTATCCCATCCGAACTCTCTCTCTCTCTCTCTCTCTCTCTCAAGTGTTGGTTGAAATTTTAAACCAAACAAATGAGCTTAAGGCTTGTTTATATAGAAAACCAAAGCTAGGGGTATTTTGGTCATTTTGCCCCCACCTCCTTACTAATCATGGCTTAGCCACCAAGTTTACTTGACCACCACCCTTACTTGGTGGCCAAGTGGCCACCCCACATGCCCATGGGTCTTCCCTATAGGTTGCCCCGTGGGTTTTACCCATTCGGTGACCCATCGGTTCGATCCGCGATCTATTTTCTTGGATCGGGCTTAATTAAATCTAACACTGGGCCTACCCTAGGCTTGATTACACATTCCATTGGGCTTGATATAATCCAAGTCCAATTGGATTCTACAAAGTCCATGAACTCAAAGTCCATTTAGACTAATCGTATTCTACGTATTCCATTCTTGTATTCTCGTATTCTCTTCGTATATCATTCATACGATATTTGTATTATACGTCGTACTAATCTTCGTACTATACTCGTATAATAACTAGTATTATACTCGTATTTCTCACGCGTAATAACTCTAATTATTATACGAAATCATAAAATTATCGAAACTCACTTTTCCTAACCCTTAGGTTTTAAGTTCGCAGGCGAAAAATTCATTTTTGTCATAACTAAAATATTATTGAATATTCCATCTCGTCTCAGATTTCTATCATTACGCGTTTCTCAGAAATTCAAAATAAATCTCCGAGCAGAAATGGATGAATAGTGCCTATTTCGTCTTTTTCCCCGAAAATATTTTTGTTCCCGAAAAAATTTTATTTTCATCTTGAAATTCTTACTCGTCCAGTCTAGCTCGTAGCCAGAATCCTGCCGATTAATAATTATTCTAGGTTATAGAACGATTAATAAACACATAGCACATAATAGTATTAATAAAAATTCATTTTATTAATAACTAATTCTTTAAACTTAAATTCTGGACAATCCGATTTTCCGGGTTGTCACAAACATTCTTTTAAAACTTTGATAACCGAACAAAGGTTAGAAAGCAACTTGAATAATTGGAATAATCTTGATTCCTATTATTTTAAAACATTAGTCACATTCACTTTGAAATACTTTCATTCTTCTACCTTTTTCATACACATTCTGTCTGGCTAGAATCATTAGCACAGACTTAACAATAACAGTTCATGTATAAACAGAACATTCTCTTATTGAACAGTTCAATCACAGAACAGTTCATCTCATAGAAACACCGAAGTGTTCACATTGTTGCACAAGGCCTCATACGTTCTACCACCTTGTACAAATATCGCACATTCGCACATAGACAGAACTTCTCAAGTTCAACATTTGAGAAATTTAAGAAACTTGCATTCATTTAGAATATGAATGAAGTTAGGAAACTTGCCTTACACATAGCTACAGCTTACGTTTAACTGCTCATTCCAATCCCTATAACACATAAGGAAACACATACACCAATTAGTCATGTATAATTGATTCATGCATGGGTTTACTTAACTTTACTTCTTAGGGTTCGCGTTCTTTCAACCTAAGTTTACGCGAAAACTTCCTTTACCGGTTTACGACCTCATGGCATACGGAGATGTCTTACTCAATATGCTTATCATCTTCGATAATTTACATTTTTATCTTCTTCTAATAAAATCTCTAGGACTCAGCACACATTGCTTCTCTGCTAGTAGTCCACATGGTACTCTGAGTGGTTTCCCACAAACAACCAACAAACAAGTTCCCGTCTCGTCTACACTACCATCAAAGTGAGTTAGATCGGTTGCCAGTTTCATATATACCTTCGCTCTTTGAAGGAATTGTTTAGCCCAGCTCCCATATGTCAACCATCAAAGGGTATGATTGTAATACAACCTACATTTATCTTAACTTATCTGAACTATTAAACTATAATGTTCGTTAAGTCAATTTCTTATTCCTTATGGCTTTCTGGCAACTAAATGCCATACCTCAGGATTCATTCTTTATCGTCCAAGTCATACAGTCTTTTGTATACTCAGAATGATCATTCAAGTTAATCATTAACTAGGCTTCTTTAGGTTATGCGTATTTATCTTTAATTCAGCTTCTTCACAATTTATAGTTTAATCATTGGTCTTTATTATCTTACGTTCAAACCATACACGGGGTGCAAGTTCTGCCCGTTTAATATTTGCGTACACTCAACCTTCACGTCGGTTAAAGTGTTCAATGCTTACATTTCATTCAAACATTCTTATCCGACTCACATTCAGCTTTTGTTAATGGTTTTACCATTCGGTACGGCTTTCTTAATACCATTCGTTATTCTTCCTTAATGTCGAAGTCATACGGTTCGTTATATGCTAAGACCGATCATTTAACGCAATTATGTTGCGTTAACAGTGTCTATACGCTTCACACTTATCTCTCATTACGATATCATAACATCAAAATGTTATATATCATCCTCGTCACTCAACGTCGAAGGAATCGCAATCATAGCAATCCCCCATGTTCGTTTATCATGACTACGGTCCCCGGATATCGATTTTGTAACCCGCGTTCACATTCTTTTAATCTCGTTTAATCTTTTCATTCAACCTTCATTAAAGGTTTAATACACTTGATTAAGTGTTACATTAATTGAACATTATGTTCATTAGCTTTCGCTACACTTCCCCCAAGTTTTGAGCATTTAAAAGCTCATTACTGAGCTTCTCTTTGAACCGGCGCTGCGGTGCCACTCTCTTCTCTATCTCTCGCGTCGCGGCGCCACTCAGCAGTAGCTAATGGCCCAGGCCTCGTGCTGCAGCACCGCCTCCCAAGGGTTGGCTGATGTTGTGGTGCCAAGCACAAAATTCCCAAAAATTTCTAAGTCTTGGAAATTGTTTAAGACGCTTACTTCCCGCTTCCATAACTTATTCGTTATAACTCGGAACGAGGCCATTCCAAAGCCATTCTCTTCCTTATCTTACGTAATTCGATCCCCCTCGGATAGAACTTTGTTCTGAATCCTTTAACATGCCATTGAATTGGCTTAATCTTCTTCCTTCGTTCGTTTTATGTTTTTAACGTTCTTCGTTCGTTCGCCCGTAATTCAGTCATCCGAACTCGAAACTCGTTCATTCTTGAGTCCATGACTCACGTTTTCTAAGTTCTCTTACACTCTTATGAAACCCTACATGTTCGGGTTCATTTACTAACTTTCTAATTCTCGTTCGTCTTTTACAAAATTTTTGCCATAACTTCGTTATAGCTCAGTTTTAATCAGTTCTTCATGAACGTTTCTACCGTTCCTAACCAAAGCAATAAGCATCTAACTTATACGCAATGGTTTTAAACTTCTCCATCAATAACAATTATCTTACGATGGTTTTAAATTTGTTCATCAACAACGTTCTTCGCGTGTTCTTCGCGTTCTTCATGTTTAATCGATATTTTGATTACGATTTCACTTTTTCTTGGAATTCGATATTATAAAACACCATTCCTTACTTATTTTACCGAATCATTCATATGATTCATTCAGATCGCTCTAATTCATTACGAATCGTACACTTCTTTAAGATGTTTTTAACAAAAACTTTAAATTCTTATTTCTTCTTTTATCAATGATTTCAACCATATGAAATCATTCCTAACATCATTTACTTCTTATTCTCATTAAGTTTTGTTTTTGAATATAGAAACTTAAAGAAAAATTATAAGAGACAAGGTTTCGGATTACCTTTCTCTTTTAATCTCCTTCCGTCGGACAAAGGTTGCTCACGAGCAAGCTTTTCCTCTTCCTTTTCCTCTTCTTTCTCTCATCCGAACTCTCTCTCTCTCTCTCTCTCTCTCTCTCAAAGTGTAGGATTTTCAAAATCCCAAAACAATGAATTAAGCTCTCATTTTATAGATTTTCAATGCTAGGGGCGTTTTTGTCATTTGGCCAAACCGCCTTACTATTCCCACCTCCTCAATAGACCTCCTTACTATTCATGAAACTTCCTTTGGAAGTTTCGTGGTTCCGTCTTTCAGGTTTCGTCCAACAGTTTTAAAAACTGCGATTCTCAGAATCTAAATATTTTTGGATATTTCGTCTTTCCTTTACCGATTAACTTTTACGCATTCTTCGGATCTCCGAAAAACTGAAAAACACTTTTTCACGATAAGCGTTTTCCTTCACGTTTTCCCCTAACGTAGTTAAACGAATGAAAAGTAAATAACAGTACTTTTCGTCATTTTTATTTTGTCCATTTTTTGCATGTTTTTCGAGAAAAAACTTTTACCGGCTTACGTAATTTTTCACGATATATTATCGTCAAATCTTTCGACGGAATGTCATTTCGACATACCGAACTCTCAGAAAGGCTTAGGTTATTCAAACCCTAACCCTTAGGGTTTCATCGGGTGAATAGTGCTTATTTCGTCTTTTTCCCTATTAATATTTTTGTTCCCGAAAATATTTTATTTTCGTTTTAAAAATTCTTACTCGTTCAGTCTAGCTTGTAGCCAGAATCCTCTCGATTAATAATCATCCTAGGTTCTAGAACGATTAATAAAAATATAGCACGTACAGAATATTATTAATAAAAATTCATTTTATTAATAACTAATTCTTTAAATCTTAAATTTTGGACAATCCGATTTTCCGGGTTATCACACCTACCTCTCTCTATTCTTGTTTTTTCTCTCTCCTTCCCTATCCACTTTTCTCTCTTCTTTTTCTTTCTCTTTTCTCTTCTCCTATTTGACTCTTTCTTTTACAATCAATAAGTAGCTTTTTATATTTTTTTAATTATAGAATATTCTAATTTATATCATTAATTGCATTCACGGTGAAAATAGCTCCATGATATATTTTTTTATGTTGGAAAATGCAAACAAAGTTTTTAAGATGCAAGTGTTAAAAAGGAAAAAGACAAAAAAGAATAAGAATAGATGATGTGAATAGAGAGGGAGTGAGAGAAAAATCAGCAATATGAAGAATTGAATTTATAAGATAACTTTCGTATAGGTTAAAGATGAGTTGAGAGATAATACAGATGAGGAAAGAAAAATTAAAGATCAGGAGAGGTAAGAGAAAGTAAAGAACAGTAGAGGTGATTTGGATATTTGGTATCAATTTTAATAAGGAATAATTATATTTTTTAATATATGTGCACAATTTTAAAATTTTAAATATAAAAGAATGAAGGATTATTCTTTTTCTTTTTTCAAAATACTAATCAAATTAGTTGTTTAACATTTTTTATTATCAACTAGTGTATTTTACTATCTTATATAAAAAGCACTTATTTTTTATATTATAATAGGTCGTGTATTATATATTTGCGAGAAAGGAAACATAATTTGAATTATTAATAATAACTTTAGTTTGTTTTTTTCTCTTATCAATAGTTTGGTAGTTCCTAGTAAATGTTCTTTTAAATTATTACTTATAATTTTTTATAAAAAAAATCAATTAACCTAGAAATGTGACGACTTAAGTTTTATTATAGCTTCTTTTTACTTTTTTAATTGTTGTTGTGGAAGCCCCTCGCCTAAACCCACTCAACCTAGTATGAACCCATAAATACTTGGGTATGCAACAAGTTTTAGATCCGACCTCTAAGCCTGCCCAACCCAACCAAAACCTAACAAACTTTACATGGGTTGGGATTGGAATGACCCCTAAACCCGCCCAACCCACCTAAATTGCACCCCCTACTGTTAGCTCCTACTTAGTACTAACATAAAAAATATATGCAATAGTATACTTTGTGCATGATATATTGTACCTTAAATTTCAAAATACAACATATAAAATTAGAGTATCACACTTTTATTTTTTTATGTTAGTTGTAAGGTATCTTCTGTTTTTATTTGAGAAATAAATTTTTAAAAATATGCTCAATAAACTTCTCTTTCTCATTTTATTTATTATGATTCGTAACGTTACAAGAATAAAACAAATAAATGTACATTCTATTAAGTACAATCGAGAAAAATATAATAAAAATTATACTTAGGATGCGACAATGCGATTATGGTTACTTATGGCTATCATTACTTACGTTTATGGTGCAGTTGAATAACTATTTTTAAATACAAATTAAAATAATTTTTAAAATACATTACTCCCTCTGTTCCACAAAAATTGACTTAGCTTGATTTTTCTAGTCAAATTGATCAATTTTAAAATTGAAAATTAAGCAAATTTATTTATATTTTAAACTTCTAAAAATTAGATGTTTTAGTAAATTTAATGTAGTTTCCTGTGATTATAATTTCTTTACTTATATTTAAAAGAAATTTGGATATATTTTGATTATAAAATTAGTCAATTTGACTTCAAAATTCAAAAAAAAGTCAATCTTTATGGGACGAGGTAGTAAAATATATATTTTTACACTACTAATTTATGTAAATTATTTCAATCCTAGGATCAAGTCCGTTCAAACGAGTATAAAAAAAATAGACTAATCTCTAATTTGAACCCTAAAATTGATGTGTATCCTAAATTTTATTTTGAATTAAATGCACCCAAAAATTTGAGTCTGAAAACAATTTGCACCCTCTGCACCCAATAAATCAAAATAATTTGCACCCTTAAACTTTAGTGTAAAAGGTGCTAGTTGTAAGACTCCAACTTTTATGAATAAAGATTAATTTCTCTCGAAATATATTTTTGAATATTATGGTGTGGATATAATATAATGTTATAGTTGTGGGTAATATTTATAAATTTTGCAAAGTAAGCAAGTTGTTATATAATATTCGATTGATTGGTAGGGAATATTCGTTTTAACAGGAAATATTAAATGACGGCACAATCATCGGTGGACCCCATGCTTGAAGTATTGTCGTAGTTAGAAAACACATAATTATCTTTTTATAAAAATACTTGGCGAAAGTTTCTACCGTTAAATTTGTTGAACTACCGGTAGTAAAAAGTACAATAATCTGGCGTGGTTGCATAGTAGCTACACGGTATTGATTATTGATGCTTACGTGAGATGTCACTTTCGGTTATACTCAATTATTGCTACAAGATATTCTTTGCATCATATCTCTCGTATTATTGATTCGATTATTGTCGCGATATCAATCGCATAATATGATATATTATTAAATCAATAATTGAGGCGATAAAGTTATTTATATTATTAAATTGCAATATTTACAATGTCAGAAGTTACATCGAGGAGAGGTTTGGTCATCTAATCAATTGCGGCATGATAAAGAGAAATCTTTATCGGAAAGCCCCTCTTTCACAGGACGACACGGTTGTTAAATATTGTGAGTTATAATATTAATGATGAACAAGTTTGTGTTGATTAAAGATGAAATTGATAGTTTCATTGTGTTGGAATTATTAGTATTAGTGGAAATCGACATTTATTTCGATATTAATTGATGTTTGGAAGTTATACTGACCAGTCGGGCAATTAATCGGATAAATGAGTAATTAATTGATACTAATTCACATACTTATATAACTAATTGTTCACATATGTGTACTCTTGAATCACATTCATGTACTATTAGGAGAGTTGGTGTAAGATTTATAATACTTGCATTACTAAGTTCAAAATGGAGGTATAGATGGAGGTATTATACTGTAATTCATATTTTCACATGATTATAACTATTGATTCACATGATTGAAGTATTGATTCACATTATTTACTATTAGGGGAGGTGGTGTAAGAAAAGTTGGAGGTATTGTACTGTATTATTTCGAGCCCCAAAATGAGCAATTATCGAAACTATATTTTCCTTTAAATAGAAGCTCATTCTTCCTTCATTTCTCACCAATTCACTAAAGCTATAGAACAATTATTATAGAGAGAAATTATAGAGAGAAAGAAGAAGAGAAGTCTGCTACCTCTCTACTCCAGTATCCAGTTTCTTTCTAAGGTAAGGGGTATTATTCTTTCGTATTTATGAAGAGAGTTATTTTTTTTCAATACTCGTAAGTGTTGTTATTCCATTCTTTATTATTATGTTGGAATAACTTTATCATCTGATACCGCATACATGGTGAAATTCTTACATTATTCTATTCTTTATTATTACGTTGGAATAACACATGCATGCGATCTATCGCATGCACGGTGAATTCTGTTGTTATTCCATTCTTTATTATTACGTTGGAATTATCACTCGTGTAATGCGGTTTCGCATTGACCTAGTTCCATTCTTTATTATTACATTAGAATATCCTATCATGCGGATTACGCATGACACGGCTCCATTCTTTATTATTCGTTGGAATAACATGTCTCGTGCGGATTCATGCGCTGGTGAATTCTTACATTATTCCATTCTTTATTATTACGTTAGAATAACTTTCATACATGTGGATTATCGCATGCATAGTGAATGATCCTTTGTATTCATTCCTTATTAAATTGTGGAAATGATCTGTCTACGTGGATTACTGCATGGCAGGTGAAAATCCATTTGCAGTTTCATATATTCTATGATACTCATTTGGTTAAAGTTTTGGCTTCTATACTCCATGAAATTAGTAGAATATACTGGTTATTTGCGCTTCATCCGATATCTTTTCATGGAAATATTCTTCAGAGCATTCTTGAATTTTACTCCACAAAGCAGTATCATGTTGACAATTTGGACATAATTGATTTCAATATAAATTAACTTATAAATCTTTAAAATTTATTCTTGAACTTGTTTTATTAAATTATTATGTCATTGTAATCATCCTCATGCTTATATTGTGATGAAAGTCATCTTTGGCTTATGTGCATAGATGGACTTGGTATGATTATGACCAGGGATTATTCGGTATAATCATGACCTGTAATGTTATAAATGATGTGGTAAAAGTCCTCAATAGCCTGTAGTGCATTGATGGACAGTTTTTGGTATGATTATGACTAGGGATTATTCGGTATAGTCATGACTATTGATGAATTAATGAATATCATTGGCCCGTAGTGCATGGATGACTTGGTGATGTGGTTTATTTATTAAGCTGAGTCTCAACGATAAAAATTGCTGAAAACATTTTAAATCATAGAAGATAATAGATATCATGCTCTACTTGACTCTTCTAATGGATTCCTTATTTCGCTGCAGTTAAACTCGATGTCTATTGTATTTTATCAGTTTAACATTGTTGAAGACTAATGATAATTTATTCTGCATTATCTTAGTCATAATATTTCTTACTGGGCTAGTTGAGCTCATCCTTTCTTTCACTGTTCTCTTCAGGAAATGCGAACGTAGCCGGGACTAGTCGGGGAATGGAGTGACGGTCCAGATTATAGCATTAGTAGTCCTCACTATTCTGTTAAATAGCGTGACAATAAATGTAATGAGGACTCCATTGAGTGTGGATATTGTCTAGATGACAATATTCTTATTAAAATTCTTAGATTATGTTTTGTCATATTTCACACGACTGTTGTATAATTAAGTTGTATTTGAATTTTGTACCATGTATTTGGCTACTCAAGATGGGTGATGTATACCTATTTTGGGGGCGTCACACTAATTGTATTGAAACTCAAAATTTAGTATGCATTTAATTTAAAATAAAATTTAGGACACAAATCGATTTTAGGGCTAAAATTTAGGGTACAATTTGAAATTTTGTCAAAAAAATATAGGGTCCTTAACACTATTGTACAACAATTAAAAAGTAATTACACTATTAGTGCATCCACAAAATATTTACAAAAATAACACAATTCACATTATTAAGGAAACTTAAAATCAAGGAGAAATAACTGCCATAATTAATAATTCAAATTCAAATATCTGGGATCTAACTACAAAAATAAATTCAAATTCAAAATAATAATTCAAATTCAAATCTTTATTTCCCTCACAGTTGCCCTCTCCTTCGCTACACTGCCGCGAATCTCCTTCTTCACAGGTTTCCATCTCCTCCGCTACTCTGCCGCGAATATCAGTTGTTCAAAACGCCAATGAGAAGAAGAAGAAGATTCGCCTTACAAAAAGTTTAAAAATAAATAGATGTAACTCTTACTGTTCTAAATTTTTTTTTATGACTATTTGGTTACCCACAAAAACTAAAATGGTTACCTTTGTATGAATGGTTAGCTACCAACCGCATCACATTCAAACTAAATTAGTAACTTAATAAAACTGAATTGGTTAGCTTGGTCTGAAGGTTTGGCAACGTCAACTTCTTCCACCCCTTTCACCGGTGAGACAGAGCGAGAGTCAACCACAAAATGGTCGATGGGATGGAGAAAGGAGGTGGATATTTGATTTTTCACAATTTCTTCATGTTCGAAAATTTTAATTCCAATTTCATGTGCAAAGGAAAATAAGAACACTTCATAGGAAAGAGAGAGATAAGAGAGTGATGTGTAATGTAATGTTGATAACCAAACCTTCATACCAAGGGAACCAAAATTTTATACCAAGGTAACCAAACCTTTATACCAAGGTAACCAATCTACGTCCACACCTACAGTATGAATTGGTTACCTTGGTCTGAAAGTTTGACAACCAACTGCATGAAGGTTTGGCTACCAACTGCATCACATTCAAAATAAATTGGTAACTTAATAAAACTGAATTGGTTACCTTGGAATGAATGTTTTGGCTACTCACTGCATGAAGGTTTGACTAACAACTGCATCACATTCAAAATAAATTGATAACCTAATAACACTGAATTGGTTACCTTGGTATTAATGTTTGGCAACCAACTGCACTATGAAAAAAATACAGGTGTGGATGTGGATTGGTTACCTTGGTATGAAGGTTTTGTTACCTTGGTATTAAGGTATGGTTACCTTGGTGTGAAGGTTTGGCTACCAACTGCACTATGAAAAAACTGAAGGTGTGGAGGTGGATTGGTTACCTTGGTATGACGATTTGGTTACCTTGGTATGAAGGTTTGGTTACCAATTGCATTATAAAAGTATTGCAGGTGTGGAGGTAGATTGGTAACCTTGGTATGAAGGTTTGGTAACCTTGGTATGAAGGTTTAGTTAGCTTGGTATGAATGTTTGGTTACCAATCTCTTCTATCAGTTGCTGATTTTGGATCAAATCCAATAATCAAGGTAAGTATTGGGACGAATATGCCACCACCTCTAACACTGCCTACACTTCCAAATGCAGCTCCACAGAATCCAATTATGGAACCAACAAAAATTTTCCAATTAAATTTCATTCCGGCCAAACATGTTGGTAATCTGATTGATATGTCTAAATTTATTTCAAACATATACTAATATATAGAAAATTTGAAACTCTCATTTTATGACCAAAATAATATTAATTATTAGTATATGTTACATCCATCATCTCAATCTCTCACTCCCAGTACTCCCTCCTCGCCTACAAACTAGGGTTTCTTCACCTCTTTGTCTCTACTTCTTTTGCTTCATTCTACTTCTTTTACAAGGGGTGGGTATCTCTTCAATGTCGAACTAGTGAAAAATAAGGCAGTATGAGAATTTATTGAGACCCATTTGAACCGGCAAAGATGCTAGACCTCGACCAAATCCGGTGATACCGAAAGGCTGACTGTCGGAGAAAATTGAGCAGCCCACAACAAAACCCGTGAAATTATAATTATTATCATACTATTTTAATAATTGTAATGAGGACTCCATGTGACGCCCCCAAAATAGGCATACATCACCCATTCTGAGTCACCAAATACATGGTACAAAATACAAATATAAACTTAATTATACAACATGAGCTAAGAGTTTTTACACGAATATTGTCTTCTAAACAATATCCAAACTCAAATAGAGTCCTCATTACAATTATTATCACACTAATTCATAGAATAGTGAGGACTACTATAACACCATATCGGACCATCAATCCGTTCTCCGACTGGTCCCGACTACGTTCTCATTTCCTGAAGAGAAAAATGAAAACAAAAGGGTGAGCTGAACTAGCCCAGTAAGAAATATTATGACTAAGATAATGCAGAATAAATTATCGTTAGCCTTCAACAGTGTTAAACTGATAAAATACAATAAACATCAAGTTTAACTGCAGCGGAACAAGCAATCCATTAGAAGAGTCAAGTAGAGCATGATATCTACTATCTTCTATGATTTTAAAAGTTTATTGTCAATTTTATCGCTGAGACTCAGCTTAATAAATAATTCACATCACAAAATTATCCATGCACTACAGGCCAAGGATATTCATTAGTATCACAACCACAAATTATCCATGCACTATGGGCCAATGATATTCATGTTTTCACCAATGGTCATGATCATGCCAACAACTGTCCATCAATGCACTATGGGCCAATGAGGACATTTACCACATCATTTGTAACATTATGGGTCATGGTTATACCGAATAATCCCTGGTCATAATTATCCCAATCAACATTCCATCTATGTACTACGGGCCAAAGATGACTTTCATCACAATATAAGCATGAGGATGATGACAATGATATAAGAATTCAATCAAACGAAATCAAGGATAAATTTTAAAGATTTATAATTTAATTTATCTAGAATTTAATAATGTCCATATTGTCTACATGATATTGCTTTGTGGAGTAAAATACAACAATAATATTGTATAAAAAATGATTTGGACCGAAAAAAATCATTTTTTATCATGAATAGTACCCTAGGTGAATAGTACTTTGAGAATAGTACCCCGTGAATAATAACTCGATATGAAAAGATAAAAAATTATCAAGAATGCTCAGAATAATATTTTCAGAAAAAGATACTAGATGAAGCACAAATTTCAAGGATATTCTACTAATTTCAAGGAGTTTAGAAGCAATATTTTAATAAAATGAGTGTAGAATTTAGAATCTGAAAAGAAATAATATTACTTACATACTATAGAGTATGGAAGAAAATATTATTTCTTACGAATATTGAACAAAAATAATATCCCTTACCTTAAAAGGAGAGTATTTCTGACTGGTAGGGCGAGGATATTCTTGAAGAAAACTTGTACTGTTTTCTACACTCAAAGCTTCTTAAAACTCGAAAGAAATATGCTCAATATTATAGAAGAAGAATACTCTGATTTTGGTGTGATTTTTAATTCTAAACTAAGCATCCTATTTATAGGAGAATGGAAGGATAGTATTTGAATAAAAATCATGGGTGCACATGACGATTCTTACGGACGACCAAAAAATTCGTCTGATTTTTCAAAGTTTTACTATGCAATTACTATGCAGACACTATGCATAATAAAATAAAATATATTCTATTTTTCATAAAAAAACAAAACTTATTATAATATATATATATATATATATATATATATATAATAACAAAAACTCCCTCCGTGACTTTTGCAGGATTCCCCCCCATTTTCCTCACGTGGGCCCCATTCGTGGCCCCCACCTCTAATTTATATATATATATGCTGAATAACTTTCTATCATTTATTTTGAAAAATGGGTAAATGGGGGTCCATATAATAAACAAAATTTTTAACAAATACTTCATAAAAATTCCCTTAATATTTTTAACAACATTTGTTCATCATTATTATAACTCGCAATATTAACAATCAGATCGTTCCTCAGGAAAGAGGGGGCTTTCCGATAAGGATTTCTCCCTATTGGCTCGTAATTAGGTAACCAAATCTCTTTCCTCGATAGAATTTTCTAGACAATGTTAATTATGCAAATAATAATATGAATAACTTGTCATCTCAATTATTGATTTAATAATATAAAATATTGTGACAATAATTAAATCAATAACGTGAGATACTATGCAGCAATTACTGTAACAATAATTGAGTATAACTGAGTGACTTCTCATGTAAGCATCAAATACCGTGTGCTACTATGCAACCATGTGTATTACTGTACTTTTCATCACCGGGTAATTCGATAATTAAAGGTAAAACTTTCGCCGTTATTTTTATAAAAAGATATTTTTGTCATTTTCTAACTCCGACAATAATTCCATTGTGGGGTCCACCAATGATTGTGTCGTCGTATGAATATTTCCAATTAAAATGAATATTCCCAGACCAATCGAATATTTTATAACAACTTGCTTACTTTGCAAAATTTATAAATATTACTCACAACTATAACATTATATAAAATTCACACCAAAATATTAAAAAATATATTACGAGAAAAATTAATCTTTATTCATGAAAGTTGAGGTCTTACAACCTCCCCTTCTTATGAAATTTCGTCCTCGAAATTGGGGTACATACCTGGTATGGCGAAGAGGTGAGGATACCTTGATTTCATTTTAGATTCTAACTCCCAGGTCATTTCCTCAACATCGTGGTTTCTCCACAAAACTTTGACATGAGGTATAACCTTGGAGTGTAGAATATGTTCTTTCTTATCCAAGATTTTAACAGGTACTTCTTCATACATTAAATCTTCCGGTTTTAATCTAATAATGTGATTCGGGTCTTCCACAAATTTACGTAACATGGATATGTGAAAAACGTTATGAACACGAGACATACTTGGCGGTAAGGCGAGTCTATAAGCCACAGTTCCTACTTAATCAAGGATTTTGAATGGCCCAATGAATCGAGGATTGAGCTTTCGTCTCTTTCCAAATCTTGTAACTCCTTTCCATAGAGCAACACATAACAACACATGATCTCCAACATTGAACTCCACATCCTTTCGATGAAGATTAACATAACTCTTTTGTCGATCTTGTGAGGCTTTTATACGTTGTCGGATCATTTAAATCTTTTTGGTAGTCATACGTACCAACTCCGAACCCAACAACGTTGCTTCACCCACCTCGTCCCAGCATACTAAAGAATGAAACTTGCATCCATGCAACGCCTCAAATGGAGCCAAGCCAATACTTACTTGATAACTGTTGTTGTAGGAGAATTCCACTAATGGCAAGAACTTGTCCCAACTTCCTTTGAAGTCAAGGACACATAGTCTTAATAGATCTTCAAGAGTTTGAACAGACCTCTCTGACTGCCCGTCCATTTGAGGAAGATATGCCGAACTAAATTGTAAATCCATGCCCATAGCTTTTTGTAAACTAACCCAAAATCGTGAAGTGAATCTTAGGTCTCGATCAGAAACTATGGATACTGGCATACCTTGTAGTCTTACAATCTCATTCATGTAAATGCGAGCAAGACATTCAAGTGAATAAGTTTCTTGTATAGGTAAGAAATGAGCTGACTTGGTCAATCTATCGACAATGACCCAAATCGCATCTATACCTTGAGAAACCTTAGAAAGGCCAGTAACAAAATTCATGGTAATGTGCTCCCACTTCCATTCTGGAATTTCAAGTGGTTGCAATGGACCTTTTGGCACTTGATGCTCCGCCTTGACTCGTTGACAAGTTAAACACCTTGAGATAAACTCCGATATCTCTCTTTTCACATTGCTCCACTAAAATGTATATCAAAGATCACAATACATTTTGGTACTCCCACGATGGATTGCAAACGGTGTGTTGTGTGCCTCCATCATGATTTTATAATTCAAGTCAGAGTCGTTAGGAACACAAAGTCTAGAGTTGACTCGAAGTATTCCTTCTTCATCGATTCTTGCTTCCGGGATAACACCTTCTTTTACTTTCTTCCTCATACGCAATAGCTCCAGGTTTGTAGCTTGAGCAACTTTAACTTTATTGATTAAAGTCGGTTCTACTCGTATATTTGCCATCATCACGTAGGTCTCTAGAGTCTTTAACTCTATCTCCATCCTTTGTAAGTCATACAAAATGGGCCTTTGCATTGACAATATCGCACTCGTACCCGTATATGATCTTCTACTCAATGTGTCAGCTACTACGTTCGCTTTTCCAATATAGAATTAAATGGTGTGATCGTAATCTTTCAACAGCTCGAGCTAACGTCATTGTCGCATGTTGAGTTCCTTTTGGGTGAAGAAATATTTGAGGCTTTTATGATCGGTATAGATCTCCACCTTCTCCCCATACAGGTAATGTCTCAAGATTTTTAGTGTGAAAACGACTGCTGTCAACTCAAGATCACGAGTAGGATAATTCCTCTCATATTCTTTGAGTTATCGTGAGGCATAGGCTATGACTTTCTCATGTTGCATGAGAACACATCTTAACCCTCTGCCTAAAGCATCGCTATAGATGACAAATCCCTCCGAACCAGATGGTATTGTCAGAACAGGTGCTGAAATGAGTCTCCTCTTGAGTTCTTAAAAACTCTTCTCACATTACTCGCTCAAACCGAATTTTGTATCTTTTCGACTCAGCTGAGTTAATGGAGTAGCGATTCGAGAAAACCCTTCTATAAATCTCTGATAATAACCAGCTAAGCCAAGAAACCTACGTACTTTGGTCACTAACTTAGGTTGCTCCCAGCTTTTTATTGCTTCAATCTTCACTGGGTCAACATATATTCCGTGATTTGATATCACGTGCCCAAGGAATGCTACTTCCTCAATCCAGAACTCACATTTCTTCAACTTGGAATATATCTTATGTTCACGAAGCTTTTGGAGTATCAACATCAAGTGTTGCTCATGATCTTCATGGATTTTGGAGTATATGAGAATGTCATCAATAAAGACGACTACAAAATGATCCATATACTCCTTGAATAATTGATTCATCATATCCATGAAGGCAGCAGGACAATTAGTCAATCCAAAAGATATGACTAGCAATTCGTAATGCCCGTGCCGAGTTCTGAAAGTAGTCTTTGGAATGTCATCAGTTTTAATCTTTAACTGATGATATCCAGAATGAAGATCGATCTTTAAAAAGAATTTGGCACCTAGTAACTGGTCAAACAAGTCATCAATGCGAGGCAACGGGTACCTATTTTTGATGGTGACATGATTCAACTCTCGATAATCAATACAAAGTCACATACTTCCATCTTTCTTCTTTACGAATAGAATAGGAGCACCCCAAGGAGACGTACTAGGATGAATGAAATCGATGTCTAACAATTCTTATAGTTGGGTCTTTAACTTCTGAAGTTCAACAGGAGCCATTCGATATGGGGCTTTGGAAATGGGTTTTGTACCGGGTTTAAGGTCAATACCAAACTCAATTTCACACACCAGGGAAGGCCAGGAAGTTCTTCGGGGAATATGTCAGGAAATTTATTAACAATAGGAATATCATTCAAATCTGACGTATTTTTGTTTAAATTCGTTACATGGGCTAAGAAATCTTGACATCCATTTTTTAGTAAACGAATAGCTTTATGGTTTGATATGACAATGACAACTTTAGTGGTTTGGTTGCTTAAATTCATATAATAGGTTGGTTAGGAATATGAAAGCTAAAACCTTACAAAAATAATCAATTTTTGCATGATCAGTGGTTAACCAATCAATCCCTAAAATCACATCAAATTCAAGTATTTTAAAAGAGATAAGATCGACATGTAACGTGCAGTTGCCGATTTGAATCAAACAAGACTTATAAATACTGGATGTAATAAAGGTTTCTCCCAACGGAGTTTCAACAAATAAGTCAAAGACTAATTTCTCCGGAGTTAAATTTAAACGGTGAGCGTAAGTAGGAGAAATAAAAGAATGGTTAGAATCGGTATCAAATAAGGTATAGACTTCACAAGAGTTTATGATTAGTTTACCCGTGATAACCTCGTTCGGGTTCCTCAATTTTTGGGAGGTCATGACAAATGCTCTCCCTTGAACTACCGGTTATATCTTGTCTAGGACGGAATTTGGTGTCACCATCCCAACTGGACTTAACTTTGCTGCACAACAAAATGGAGCTAGTTGACATTCTCTTCCATAATTATAACATGGTTTGGATTGCATCATACAATTTGGACTGATGTGTCCCTCCCCTCCGCATTTGAAGCATACGGTTAGTGGCCGTTCTCCTTCCTTAACAACGGTTGCTGGTGCTGACGTCTTTCCATCATTATTGAATCTCCTCATCTTGAAATTTCCACTTCTATTATCTTGGCCATGATTACCACCAAAGTGGTTACCATTTCTGGCATGTTGATTCCCTCCACGTTTGTTTTCATCGCTTCGATAACTGCTACCACTGGTATTATCCTTTTGTCGGCTTTTATCTCTTGGTTGGGTTGACTCATTATCGCGCTCCAATAACTGAGCCATATTTACAACATTTGAATACAAACACAGTTTGTGAGAAATGAGGTATTGGCATATTTCGGGTTTCGAACCTCTTACAAACATCTGCATCATACGCTCCTCATTATCAACCAAATGGGATACAAACCAGGATAACTCCTCAAATTTAGCCTCTTAGTGCGATATAGTCATATTGTTTTGCTCAACTTGATGAACTCCACCTCCATTATGTGATGAATACTTTCGGAAAGGTACTTGTCATTGAACAGTTCTTGGAACTTCTCCCAAGACATCTTTAGTGCGATAGGTTGAGTACGTTTTACAAATTTCCATCAGTAATCTGCCTCTCCTCTCAACATGAAGGTGGCAAAGGGAACCTTTTGCTCCTCGGAGCATCCCAAGACATCAAATATCTTGGTGATCTGCTTTATCCACGTCTTTGCCTTAAGTGGTTCCGGATTTCCCAAAAACTTCGATGGTCCAAGTTCCTTGAACTACTTAGCAGTGACCATCCGAGAGTTTCCAGTGTTTCCACCTGCATTTTGAACAGGAGTCTCTTTAGCCTGATGTTGCATGAATTGCATAAAGCCTCAGAACATCCCTTCGTTCATCATTTGGTCGGTGTTATTGTTTACCTGAGGATTATTGCCTTCTTGATGCACATTATCCTGGGTATTGATCGTTGGTGACTGAACGGTCTCATGTGCTCCATTACGTATCTCAACATTTTCAGATGCCATTTTCAAACACTGCCACAAAACAAGGGTTAATTGACATGTCACATATTATCCCTATACTCAGACCGCCCAATTAAATAACAAATAACTTAGGTAGGTCATACTAGCGAGGATTAACCCGTCTCTCCCCTCCTAGTTTTAGTCTCACATCTTAGTCAAAGATCATATCCCTAAGCTTTGATACCAACTGTGATGCCCCCAAAATAGGTATACATCGGCCATTTTGAGTCGCCAAATACATGGTACAAAATACAAATACAAACTCAATTATATAACATGAGCTGAGAGTTTTTACACGAATATTGTCCTCTAGACAATATCCAAACTCAAATGGAGTCCTCATTACAATTATTATCACACTATTTCATAAAATAGTGAGGATTACTATAACACCATCTCGGACCATCACTCCGTTCCCCGGCTAGTCCCAGCTACGTTCTCATTTTCTGAAGAGAACAATGAAAGCAAAAGGGTGAGCTCAACTAGCCTAGTAAGAAATATTATGGCTAAGATAATGAAGAATAAATTATCGTTAGCCTTCAACAATGTTAAACTGAAAAAATATAATAAACTTCAAGTTTAACTGCAGCGGAACAAGCAATCCATTAGAAGAGTCAAGTAGAGCATGATATCTACTATCTTCTATGATTTTAAAAGTTTATCATCAATTTTATCGTTGAGACTCAGCTTAATAAATAATTCACATCACTAAATTATCCATGCACTACAGGCCAAGGATATTCATTAGTATTATAACCACGAATTATCCATGAACTACGAGCCAAGGATATTCATGTTTTCACCAATTGTACTGTCCATCAATGCACTACGGTCCAATGAGGACTTTTACCACATCATTTGTAACATTAGGGTCATGATTATACCGAATAATCCCTGGTCATAATCATCCCAATCAACAGTCCATCTATGCACTACGGGGCAAAGATGACTTTCATCACAATATAAGCATGAGGATGATGACAATGATATAAGAATTCAATCAAACGAAATCAAGGATAAATTTTAAAGATTTATAATTTAATTTATCCAGAATTTAATAATGTCCAAATTGTCAACATGATACTGCTTTGTGGAAAAAATTTTAAGAATAATATTGTATCAAAAATGATTTGGACCGAAAAGAAATTAATTTTTTGTCATGAATAGTACCCCGGGTGAATAGTATCTGAGTAAATAGTACCCTATGAATAGTAACTCGACATGAAAAGATTAAAGATTATCAAGAATGCTCAGAATAATATTTTCATGAAAAGATACTAGATGAAGTGCAAATTTCATGGATATTTTAGTAATTTCACGGAGTGTAGAAGCAATACTTTAAGAAAATGAGTGTAGAATTCAAAATCTGAAATTAAATAATATTACTTTCATACTACAGAGTATGGAAGAAAATATTATTTCTTACGAATATTGAACAAAAATAATATCCCTTGTGACACCCCCAAATCTAGGTACTTCATTCCCACAAGATTTGGTGTTCATTTTCCATTCATTCATATTTAACTACCCAATTATAACAAAATTAAACCATCAATCTTCCCATTAAAAAGGGTTACATCATAAAATCAAAAGTCTCCAAGGGTATCTATCCTTTAACAGAAATCAAGTGCAGAAATAAAATAATTACATCACATCATTAAATATAAAGTCTATCGTCAAGATAATAAATAAATTACAAATCTTCATCACTTGTTCATTTTACCTTTTCCCTTGCTAGTGGTAGGTTCATCGACCTTCTCAACCTTAGCTGCAATGAGTATATATATGCAAGAGTGAGTAAAACAAATGCTCACTGGAAATAGCAATGAATAATAATAACATAATAAATGCAATTGAATAAGCTCATTAGAGTTGAATAATACTCTGCCAATGATAATCAAAAACTGATATCAATATACAAAATATAACTGAGGGTCACAAGACCACGAACTATGTCCATGGTTACAAGTAATCTTTCAAATTTAACCTAAACAATAATACTGTAGGGACTCTCCGTACTTAGGTTGATCAGCCCTTCGTACCATGTATTGTGCACAAACATCTAAACGCATTGCGTAAAATAACTCGCCTATAATAGGGTTATTCTTCTTAGTTTTAGAGTACAAGTCCGCACCAAAGAAATTTTGGTTTGAATAAGCTTCAAGGGTAATTTAAAGTGAATCATCAACTAAAGGATTAGTTGAATCAATAAGACTTAACAGCACTACGAGTGATCAATAACAATTTAATGTAAAATGCTCAAAAATCATAGGTTCACCAACTATACATTAGACTCATGCTTAGAAATAACTAAAAAACATAAGCCTTGAATAAAACAATAAACATTGATTGAACAATATTAAGCTAAGGCTATAATCATGTCAAATAAAGAATTGAATTACTGAACATACATTAACTGATGACAAGCTGGAAACAAAGTTGGCTCAACATGATAATAACTTATGCAAAGTAAATGAAATATAACAGCTCAATATTAGAGATTAGAGTTCAAGAAGTTTCATTCACTATAAAAGAATGAACTAAAGAAACTTGCTTAACTATAAACAAGTTATAATAGACCAACAATGATTAGAATTCAAAACTTTCTCGAATAAAGTTAGAGTGAAAGCTTGCTCAAGTAAAGTTTAAAGATAAAAGAACTTGCTTAATAAAAGTTTAGGGTAAGGAACTTGCCTCGTGCGTAAGTTATAAATTACAACTCACGTTCACCTACACACATTATTAGGATCACAATATCTATTAGATATACTAATATATACTTTCCAAAATAGAACTCACTTTTAGTTAAACTTGTTACTTTAGTACAAGTTTTACTTTACACTATATGCATTTCAGAAATGTTAAGTATTAACTTCCAAAACGCTTATTCACTACTCATTGTGTACATTAAATCATAACTTATCGCGTTCATAACTTACTAATCTTTTAACAACTTTGAAATTATTAATGACATGATACAATTATGTTTTAACCTCTTCATTACATGTTTGTCTCATTAACATATCATTAGACTAGGTTACATTAGGCTTTCAAGGTCTATATAAGTAACATGCATCACTGCCTCTGATTAGGGTATGGCGTAGCTGCGCCATAAATAAGCACAGGATTGGCCTTGACTTGTCAGAAGATACACAATACTGCTTTCAGTTCACACCTTCACAAGCAAGCAAATTGCGTTGGTGCTAAGACAGAAACTACGCAGTCTGTTAATAATACTCTATTTAACCCAACTATCACGAATTTCATTCACAAAATAGTGATCTAAACACACCCAAATGATATAGAACTCATATATACATGGTTCCTCATATATATGAGATCTTGGAACAATTAAACCACAACTTCAACCAATTTAAATTCTTTAAATTTCATGTTTTTGTACAAAAATTCCATTTTTGATATCCTTCATACAAATTACCACTGTGATCACAATTCTACACCAAATTAACTTATTCAAACTACGTTCTCTTTGTTTCTTACTGAATTAACATATTCAAGGCTCAATTTACACATTAGTTTATAAATTAACTACCAAATTTTGTACTTTCACAAGCAATATATATAAACATGCGCTGTAAACAGTTTTCTTTCTTTTTAACATAATTAACACACTAATTCTTTGTCTAAATGATAATTCTAACATCACAATTACACTCAATCATAATTAATCAGTTGTATAACAACAATTAAAGAAAAATTGGATTCACAGAGACTTGAAATTCATGGCATAGAACATACATATATATATAATATCAAGGTTTTGGAAAAATACCTTCAATTGCTCGAACAATCCTTGCTAAAACACAGAAATTGTTTTGGAAAATCTCAGAAATCCTCTCTCAACTCCCTCTCAAACCCTCTCAAATTTCTCTACAAACTCTTTCTCTTTTCTTTCTCAGTTCAGTATAAGCCAACTTCTTTTCACGTAAAACCAACTATCACTTATGCGTAAGAATAAAAACTGATAGTCATTATACGCACACTTAAAAATATAACAATTACAAAAAAAGTTAACGTACATCAATTATAAAATATATTTTATTTATTATTTTGATTTATTTTATTTATATTATTTATTATAATTAAATTTCAAAATTCAAAAGCCATAAGACTTTGTTTGGCAAACACACTTTTGAAATAAATACTTAATGTATTTAAGCCTTATTTGGTTAAATCAATTTAAAACTACTTTAATTTATTTTAATAAATCCTTTACACTATACTTTGTAATCTCATATTATTTATTTGGATCTCCATATCCAACATTAGTTAAATAAACTAATTACAACATACTAAATAAATTTTCCACTTAATCCAAATATCACGAAATTATAATCTCATTATAATTTTATTTAATAATTAACATACCATTTTAAATTATTAAATTAAAACAGCAATATTGCACTACATGTTATCTTTAACAACTCTCTAACTATTAAATTAAATTAGAGTATTATCTAATAAATTTAATTCACAATTATCTACTAACAACAATCACATAAATAAAATATTTATGTAATTTAATAAATATTTTAAATTACAAATAAAATCTTGAATTGTTACATCCTTCCCTCCTTACAAGTATTCTTGTAAAAACTAGCCTCTGCTTTCAACATAAATGTTACAAAAGCAGTTTTCTGATTCTCACCTACTCTAGCAACAATAAAAATTTTCCCTATCTCCATGATCCAGGTCTGTGCCTCAAACAGATTCATGGACCAACGAAATTCTGGTGGCCCAACCGCCTTGAAATCCTTAAATGTTGCAGCTTGATTCTGCAATGCTACCGTCAATAACGTTACTAGATGCTGAACTAGATTAGCCTCAACATTGTTGTTATTGGAAGATCCCTCAGGGGTCCTTTGTCGTGGTTGACATCTTGGAGGCATTTTCTGTTAAAATATTCTCATTAGATTATTATTCAATCTTCCAAGTATTATATATACAACTTGCACATCACAAAAAAATTACCACATAGCACACAATATCTTGAATAAATAGTAACTTTTATTTATTCATCATCTTTTAAAAACATAGCCATGATAGCATCCCTGCTATCTACATTACTTTCCTGAACTAAAAATGTTTCAGGATAACATCATCATCATCATATCCCGTTGGTTATATAATACCCGGGATTTACATCTTATTTAATCATTAATCATACAATAATTACATTTCTTATGACAACCTACTAAAATGCTGCATAGCGTTACGACGCTCCTCTTCCATAATACGAAACATTGTTCGGCGGTCTAGCATGTACCATGATAGCGTCTCGAACTGAATCGGATAATACATGATTCGGTCTTGAGCTCGATTTACAACGGTATTTAAACGCTATTCATCTCCTCCATCTTGATCTTCTTTACTTGTACTTCTCTCTCTGCTACCCCAGCTCGTTGAGAAGCTTCCTCGTACGCGTCTTCGGCTCTTGTTCTCTTAGTAGACTCTTCTTTCAATTTGTTCTTCAGCTCTGCAATCTCCTCTTCCATTTGCTCATTCTCTCCTTCAGTGTGAATCAACTTCCATTCGACATTACTTAGACGTCCATCTAAATCTCGGATCTCGTCGTCCTTCTGCGCCATCGAGGTCTACTGTTCAGCTACTATCTCTTCCAACTCCTTGACTCTATCCTGCATTTCCACATTGCAGTCGTATACTTCATCGTACATACGGGCTACAATCGAGTTTGGTGGAAACTCTTCCTCTTCGTCCTCCTCATCCCTATCCGACTATGGTAGCTCAACGGAATCCTCCTCATCCTTCTCTACCTCATCATCCTCATCAGGTAAGCCATCCTGCTCAACAACTGTAACCAACAGAGATGACTCCTGTGGCAGTAGTTATTACCAAACCACCTGAATATCACGAGGCTCCTCCTCTCTAGGCATATGGGGTCCTTCCTCCCTATCCTGACTGGATTCTCATACATTAGCCATCCTGACAACAAAATTTTAAGTTTTAATTACTAATCATTACTACTCGACACTCACGAGCACATAAGTTGCAATCACATAAGCACATAAAGTTTTTTATTACTTCTTTCTTAAAACTCGATAAGCGTTTATCACCACTATCTTTTCAATCTTCTATAAGGTTACTTCCTAAGGCTTTTTCCCCACCTAAGGTTCATAACCTAAATCTTTGATCAATGACTTTCCAGATAATATAGATTTTAACATTAATCATAAAAGAACCTTTGAGTAAATAGTTACCACACAATTCAATCCTTCCACCATACAATGTCCCTATTAAATATAAGACATGGAATTACTGTCAAGTCTTATTTTATTTATTTATATGTATTTCGATTCCTAAATGCACAACTCCTAATGAATGCAAATTATAAACTACTTTCTAATTTTATTCCACCTTGGCCAAGGATTCCTGGATTGTCATTTATCGAATCACATAGGACATATCTCTTCTTTTACTAGAAGTGGTAGATTCTTTATTGATCATTCATTATCTCCATATATAACTCATTATACCTAAGCATACCCTTTGATATACTCTGAGGGTCTTAAGGAATAAGTCAAACAATAAATCATTATATACAAGATACTATGATGATCTCAAGTCTAAGGATTACTTGTACTACTATAACTACAGAAATTCCTATTAACAGGCAAGTAAAACTCCATTAGGTATTTCTTAGCGAGTCACGTTCAGTGAACTTATTCTCCAATAAGCACCTACATACTTGTTTTAGTGTCTCCACAAAAATGATCATGAGATCAATCATCCTCAATAAATGCTCAATAAATGCTCGTTCGAGTCATCTGTAGCAGCACCCCCGAATTGTACCGAATTCTGAACCATTTGAATAGTGCGACTTTATCTCAAAAGTGTTAGCTGCTATAGTTAGCCTCATAATGCTCGACTATTACCCATTTAAATTCGGCATTGAGTAATCTCTTAAGGCCCTGTGTTCCTTTCTTTGCTCTTCTGCTGCCATGCTGGATGTTGAATTTTCAAAATCTACTTGTATATTCCTACTTGCTCTCGATTTCCAACCTCTGCCATTGATATTATCCTGTGCAAGCACCAATTCAGAGTTTATCGATCGTGTGTGCATAAAATGTATACAAGTACCTGAAATACAAACAAAAAGAAAATAGAAATAAGATAAGAATAGAATCGTTTAAATCACACAAATTTTGCTTTAGTTGATGCTGGCAATATTAAAAATAAACGCCTCTCCCCGGCAACGGCGCCAAAAACTTGTTGCCTCCTTTTTGGTTTAACAAAATGGACTCTAACTCATGCAAGTAGACATGTGTCAACAAGTAGTACAGAGTAAGAAAAGTATCAATCCACGGAGAAAGGTGAGAAATCTAAATTATCATGCAACAATTTAATCACTATTTCTATATGCTCAAATTATCAATCAATAAATGAATTTATATTTAAATTAATTATCAACACAATAAATAAATATTTTTAAGAGGAAGTAATCAAATTGGAAAGATGTGGGATTCTAATATCATCTAATGCTTCATCTAAAATGTATGCCTCATGTTATGTTTACTTATTAAATATGGAAAGCTAGTCGAGAGCACATAAATGAAACACAACCGTTTTTCAATGAACTATGCTCAATTTACACAAAATCCACAATTAATAGAATTCATGCAATCATTACAAATATTAAATTCACTATATGTCTATGTGAATTTAAAGAAAATATGATTTAAGCTCAAACTCTCTTAATGACTACAAATGGTGAAACGGTAAATGCCTATCTGAGTCACGAATCATAAAACCTAATACAAATAAGCTTCATGAACATATGCCATTATGGTCTAATCCATACTTCTATTTCATTTTCTAAATCCATACAAGCAATTAGCGTGAATGGTGATCAAGCATTCATTCATTAAGCACAACCATAATGGGCAATCCAATTTAAATATTCAACATTACGATCAGTCATACAAGTTTAAACTATGCATTATAATCCATTAGAATCCCATAATGGAATTTAGTTCATTTCTGAACCAAAAGCCATTATGCGATTGAAGCAAAACATGAAATTAAGAAATGCAATCAATAGATAAAAGAGAAATGATACAACAAATATGATAATCTTTGTTGCAAAGTCTGTTCCAGACTTGTTCCAATCCACACAAATTTCCAGTATTGAAACAAATATTATTCAGCAATCTAATTAAATGGAGAAGTTTGAAGTATATGGAAATGCTTCAAACCCTCCTTTTTAGTAGTCTAAACCTAAGAATAATGATAATAATAATAAAAACACGTCCGGGTACCAACCATATCGATTCAAATGAGCAAAACACGTCCAAATTCAAATTACAAAAAGTCAGCAAAATTAATTGGATATAATAAAGTAGCGACACGTAGTAATACTCTTCGGATCGAAAGGTAGCGTTATAAGAGTCTCTCTGGCGATGCATATGGCGGCGGGCGCACCATAGCCCTTTAAAAATGGAGTGTGGCCGCGCGACTACGTTATTATGTCTCTGTATTCCTTTAGTGCGCCAAGTATGATGTATAGTTTGAATGGCGGCCACAGCCGTGGCCTTCTTCAGACTTTTGTCTTTTGTTATCTTTTTACTGTTGCTTCTTTTTGTTCTTCATTTCCTCTCTTTTGTACTTCACCATTTCATTGATCCTCCTCCTCACCTGCTCCAGTTCAGCTGCCATCTACACTATTGCTCAAGTCCACATTGCTATGTTCTTGCTAGTTCAATGCCACTCCATGCCATTACATGTCTTTCCACGCCTTAAGTTTGTATGGGTGTCCAGCTATGCATACTGCAAAACAAACACAAAAAACAAATAAAACATAATAAAACTACTTAAGTTGAGCATAATTCTAGTGAGTTGGTAACCAATAAGTAGGTAATAAACCTACTTATCAAATACCCCCAAACTTTAACTATTGCTTATCCTCAAGAAATGCACACAAAAATAAAATTAACCAATGCAACTACATGCTATGCAAACTATACTATGAAAACTATACTATGATGCAAATGAGTCCCAATATGTCTAGCCAAACTAGAATTCCAATTAAATATGCCTTAGAAAATTATCTAGATTCAAAAATAAAGTATTAAACTAAGTTACAGACATAACATCATACAATCAAATAATCCATACTCACTATAAAGATGTTGTGTGTGTGTGATGTGTTCATAAATAAGCTTGACCAAGGCAAAGATTGCACATGTTATATTGCTCAAAACAAAAAATTGAAGTTTAAATCAAGAACCAAGTATACTAGTCAAACAAAAACTACTCCAACACATCAATACAAACTAAGGTTCAACAATGGGTTTATTCTGCTTTATTTTTACACATGATGGCGATTTTCGTACTTTCCCGCAGTGTTTATTTTTTATTTTTTATATAGCGAGTGCGTTTTACGTTCCATCTCCTCCCAGTAGCAAGCATACCCATATGTTCTCAAAGTTCGAGTATCTGTGTTTTCATAGTCTATGACTACTTTTTACACAATTCCATCTTTAAAAACAACATTTTCTACTCAGCAAACAAACAAGTTATTCTTTTACCAACAAGAATATATGAACACCTATGTCCTAACCTATAGCATCTAAACAAGTATGAAGTAAATCATGTATAACACTATAACTAATCTCATGTTAACCACTAAATTCAAGAATCTATCAAATTTCACATTCATCATAGGCTAAATTAGAATTCCATAAAAACTAGATACTTGGGATATACAACTAAACACACGAATAAAACATATATTAATCACTAAAATGCAAAAATTTACTGCATAATTAACTAAACACATAAACATGCAAAATTATATTAAACATGCAAAAATGATGTAAATTAATCCACATGCTATTAACTAAATGCTTTAAACTACTAAACACCCCAATATACCCAAACTTAAACTATTCATTGTCCCCAATAAATGAAGGCAAAGGGTTAAAAGGAACTCCCCTAATTATCAGATGGACCACCCTCCTCGGGTGGTGAGTCTGGCGGTGGAAATGGCACGGTGCCCCGAACTATGGCCACTTAAGCATGGTTCCTTGCCGTGCAAAAGCCTCGGCTAGGGACCTCGACAAACCATTGGCAAACACTGAAAAATTATCATACATCGCATCTAATTTTCTCTCCAACCTTCGGAGACGATGGTCATCTTGTTCAACAGTGGCATGGGCTGAGGTTCCTCCGTTAGTTGTGTGCGTGGGCTGCAGCGATGGCCTTGATGAAGTGGGTGGAAGGATGAAGTCCTTACCCCTTAGATGCGGGGTACCTCCTACCCAATCTTCAAATTTGGCAATCATGACATGAGTGATGTCTTGACTTGGGTACTGCATTTGTTCATTGTCCCAAGAGACCCCTTATCGTGCAGAAAGACTGGCTACAACGGACGCGTGTGGGATGCTTCCTGTGGTGCTCCCCCTCATATAATGTAACATATTATGATTAATTAGATGGCCCACATCGATGTATTTGTCGGTGACTATGCCCCATAAAATAGTTGTCCGCTTCAGTTGTGATCTCATGCTGATGTGATGATGGCATAAGCTTTGCATAGATGAATAAATTCCAAGCCTTAGCGTAATGATTGAGGTTTGAAGCCTGAAAAGTTCTAGGCTAATTTTTACTAAGCTTGTAGTCCATTGTGTACACGGTACACACAAATCAGTATTGACCACATCTAAGTCTATCTCGAATCGTGTAGCCTCGACCCAGTTAGCACGTCCAATTAGTGGTGCATCGAGTATCTTGAAAACTTCTTTAATTCCATGCGGGCGATAGTCCACTTGAACTCTTCTGACAAAAGATAGCCCACTCAGGGTTTCTTTTGCATTGGCATAAAACTCCCGAACAATTCCCATGGGTGCAGGCACAGGAGTAGCAGTCACTCCAACCCATCCTCTTTCACGTATCATGTTCCATAACTGACCATCTTGTTTTTCAGGCTTGAACCCACGTTCCCTCATAAATGTCCTAGCCACTATTATGTAGTATTCCATTTGGTCCTCAAGGTTGACAAACTTTGTGAGGTCGGTAATGTCCTCACTTTGGCTGCTTGAGGAAGATGATTCTGAAGTGCGAGAACGTCCTCTTTTTGGCCCCATAGTAATTGATGAAGAAGAACCCTTAATTAAAGATAGAGTTGTGACTGAGAAAATGCGCTCTGTATGCTAACTTCCCCAAACTTGTTATTTTAACAATCTCTCCCAAACATTAGCTTTATCTTTGAAACTGAATGGATATGTATAAGTGTTTTAACGTGGGAAGGAAACTGAAAACTTAGAATGCGTAGTGGTGAGAAGTTTGCAATTTGAAAAGAAACGGCTTAGAAGAGAAGAAGAGGGGAGGAGATAGGCGTTTGTTTTTAGGGAGAGAAGTGGAGAGACATACATTTCAATGTAACTGATATAAGAGAGTTGGAGTGGGACATGGTTTTAAAGACTTAAAATTTTTTTTGACTCCGATCTCGGAAGCGGCATTGCCTTGGTGTTTTATACTGGCGATGGAGCGAACGCTTATTTGCTACTATGGCGTTGGTGCCTTTGTGATTAGATGTGAAAAAGGCGTGGTATTATTAATGGCAGATCTAAGAAGAAAACCGGCGGGTGCACCATTTTTAAACTCATCGAGACGCCAAGAATGCCACGCCCTATACTCTGAACAAAATTGAATTGCACTTTAAGTAGGAACCAGTAGCTCATGACATTCTGCACTAAACCTACAAATAAGCATTTACCAATATGAGATATAACAACTTCTCAAATCAAAATATGTACTAAAAACATGTGAGAATAAATATATCAAAAAGAATGCTCTATATGATACTCCTAACCAAAATGATATGCACAATCAACTCCAACAAAACTTATATAAAAAATTCTATGTTATCAAGAATTAAACTAGAGATGAGAAATAAACATGATTCAAAAGAATTAAAAAAAAGGTAAGGATAGAAATAATGGGGTGCCACCCATTGAGCACTAGTTTATAGTCAGTTAGCTTGACTATCTCTGATTCAATCATGTAGAAGAAAGAATTGAGGTGACATTCTGCCTATCAACCTCACCACCATAATAGTGCTTAAGACGCTGTCCATTAACTTTGAAAGGCTTGTTTAGGAACTTATTGAATATCTCGATCGCACCATGTGGAAAAACTGTCCTTACAGTAAATAGCCCAGACCACCGTGACTTGAGCTTCCTGGGAAATAGTTTAAGTCTGGAATTAAATAAAAGAACTTTTTGCCCCGGCTCAAATACTCTTTCCATAGTATTGCGATCATGCTATCTCTTCACCTTTTCCTTGTACATTTTGGAGTTCTCGTAGGCTTGCAATCTGAATTCATCCAACTCATTGAGTTGGAGTAGACGTTTTTCTCCTGCAGCCATCAAAATTAATCTTTCTTATAGCCCAATACGCCTTGGGCTCAAGCTCCATAGGAAGGTGACAAGCCTTTCCATATACAAGCTAAAATTGTGACATTCCCAATGGCGTCTTGTAAGCGGTCCTGTAAGCCCATACTGCGTCGTCAAGCTTTAATGACCAATCCTTCCTTGTGGGATTCATGAATTTTTCTAAAATTCTCTTAACTTCACAATTTGACTCCTCTGCTTGGCCATTGGTCTGAGGATGGTAAGCTATAACAATGCGATGATTTACCCCATACTTATCCAACAGAGCTGTGAACTGATGATTACAGAAATGACTGCCCTCGTCACTAATAATGGCCCTTGGAGTCCTAAACCATGTTAAAATACTTCTTTGTAAAAATTTGAGGACCACTTTAGCATCATTAGTTGGAAGAGTTGCCATGTCCACCCACATAGAAACATAGTCAACTGCTAACAAGATATATAGATTCCCACATGAAGAAATAAAAGGCCCCATGAAATCTATCCCGCAAACATCAAAAATTTCTACCTCGAGGATTGTGTTCAAAGGCATTTCATTTCTCTTTGATATGTTCCCGACTCGCTGACATCTATCACATTTCTGAACAAAACTGTAAGCATCTTTAAAAATTATTGGCCAGTAGAATCCTGCTTACAACACTCTAGCTGTTGTCCTTTCACCACCGTAATGACCTCCATATAATGACGCATGGAAATCTTGCAAAATACCCTCTATCTCGCTATATGGGATACGTCTCCTTATCATCTGATCGACACATTGTTTAAATAAGTATGGTTCATCCCATATAAACCACTTCACATAATGCAGAAACTTCTTCTTTTTATGCCCCTTTAAGTCTACAGGAATGATCTTGTTCACTAAATAGTTAGCATAGTCTGCGAACCAGGGCACTTCACCTTTCACCACAAAAAACTGCTCATCTGGGAAGGACTAATTAATCACAACTTTGTCATTTACATCCCTTCCCGGATTTTCTAGGCTAGATAAGTGGTCCGCCACTTGATTCTTAGTCCCTTTCCTATCCTTGATTTCCAAATCAAATTCTTGCAACAGAAGTATCCACCTGATTAATCGAGGCTTTGCATCTTTCTTTGCCACTAAGTACCGAATTGTTGCATGATCTGTGTACACTATCACCCTAGTCCCAATTAAATAGGCTCAAAACTTGTTAAACGCATACACAACTGCAAAAATTTCATTCTCTGTGATGGTGTAGTTTAACTGATCATCAGTGAGGGTCTTGCTCACATAGTAAATCACATGAAAGATCTTTTCCCTTCGCTGGCCCAACACTACTTCCACAGCATAGTCAATGGCATCACACATTAATTCAAATGGTAGGTCCCAATCTAGTTCTATGATCACTGGTGTTGAAGTTAACTTTCTCTTCAAATGCTAAAATACAGACATGCATTCTTTATCGAACTTGAACTGCGCATCCTTCTCCAATAAACTGCAAAGTGGTTCTGTGATATTGGAGAAGTCTTTAATAAACCTCCTGTAGAAGCCCGCATGCCCTAAAAAACTTCAAACACCTTTTACAGAAGTAGGTGGAGGCAAATCCTTAATGGTCTCTAGCTTTGCCATGTCCACCTCTAATCCTTTCTTTGACACTTTGTGGCCCAAAATCATACCCTCTTGTACCATAAAATGGCACTTTTCCCAATTCAACACCAAATTCAACACATCTTTTCAATACCATCACTAGATTCTCTAAACACAAATCAAATGAATCACCAAATACTAAAAAATCATCCATAAACACTTCTACATTGTGCTCCACTATATCCGAAAAAATTGCCATCATACACTTCTGAAATGTTGTCGGGGCATTGTACAACCCAAAAGACATCCTTCTGAAAGAAAATGTTCCATATGGACACATGAATGTTGTCTTTTCCTGGTTTTCTGGAGCTATCACAATCTGATTATAGCCCGAGTACCCATCTAGAAGGCAATAATACTCATGACCTGCTAGTCTGTCCAACATCTGATCAATGAACGGCAGTGGGAAGTGATCTTTCCTTGTAGCTTTATTAAGTTTGTGGTAGTCCATGAAGACTCTCCACCCCGTTACTGTCCTCGTCGGTATCAATTCATTATTCTCATTAGAGACTATGGTCATTCCCCTTTTCTTTGGTACACACTGTACCGGGCTCACCCACGAGCTGTCTGAGATCGGATATATAATTCCTGCATCCAGCTATTTCAGAACTTCCTTCTTGACCACTTCCTTTATAATAGGATTAAGTCTCCGATGTTGCTCTACTGAAGGTTTACTATCATCTTTTAGTAGGATCTTGTGTATACAGAACGATGGGTGATCCATTTAATATCTGCTATGGTCCATCCAATAGCTGATTTGAACTCTCTTAGAACTCTTAGAAGCTTTTCTTCTTGGCAAGATGTTAGTGCATAAGAAATAATAACAGGTAATTTTTAATTATCATTTAAAAATGCATACCTCAAGTGGTCTGGAAGAGGTTTCAACTCAAGTTCTATAGGCATCTCCAATGATGGCTTAAGTTTCACTGATGTCTCCCCAGAAATCTTTAATGGCTCAAGAGGAGTCTTGAATTTTCTAAACTGTGGTGTTGTGTCAAGTATTTGAACAAACTCAGTAATCTGATCATCTTCTATCTCTGAATTTCCCAGAATAACACTCTTCAAAGGTTCATTTTCCACCAAATTTTCTACTCCATCATTCAACATCTTGTCCACCATATCAATCCTAAAACATTCCTCTTCGTCTGTAGGAAACTTCATAGCCTTGAACACGTTGAAGGTGACTTCTTGATCATGAACCCTTATTGTCAATTCACCTTTTTGAACATCTATCAAAGTACGTCCCGTGGCTAGGAATGGTCTCCCAAGGATAATAGGTATACTTCTGTCTTCTTCATAATCCAAAATGATGAAATCAATTGGGAAAATGAATTTATTTGCCTTTACCAAATATCTTCCATAATACCATGTGGCTAAGTAATGGACCTGTCAGCAAGCTGTAATGAAATATTTGTCGGCCTTGGAGCCGGCAGTCCCAACTGATTGAATACTGACAGTGGCATCAAGTTGATGCTCGCCCCTAAATCACATAAGCATTTATCAAAACACATCTTCCCTATTGAGCATGGTATCGTGAAGTTGCCTGGGTCTTTCAACTTCGGAGGTAACTTGTGTTGAAGCACTGCAATACATTCTTCAGTTAAGGCTACTGTCTCAAAGTCATCTAGCCTTTTCTTCCTTGACAAGATACCCTTCATAAACTTTTCATAACTCGGCATCTGTTCCAATGCCTCTACGAAAGGTATATTAATCTGTAGCTTTTTGAACACCTCCAAAAACTTGTTGAACTGCTTGTCTTCCTTTTGCTTCTGTAATCTCTGTGGATATGGAACAGGGGGATGTACAAGTGGTGGCTTGTTCACTAGTTTCTCAGTTGACTCTTTACTTTTTTTCTCCATTTCCCTTTACTCATAACCATCTTTAAACAAAACCTCATCAGAAAACGTTTCTTCATCGTCGGGCATGCGTCTTTCCTTGTGTAAAAGTGGTGTAGGTAGCGCTATCTTGCCGCATCTCGCAATCTTTCTTAATCTTAAGGTAATAGCCTGACACTGTTCTTTACCCTCTCTTCTTGGATTTTCTTATATTGTACTTGGCAATATCCCTTGTGGTTTGTTGTTGAGCATAATGGCCATTTGACCCATCTGTGTCTCCAAATTTTTAATAGCCACTGCTTGGCTCTTGATCATTACCTCAATATTCACCATGTACTTCATCATCATCTCCTCCATTTCTGACTTCTTCTCTTGCTGAGGTGCAGGTGGTGGATGATGTTGAGGTTGCTGTTGAAATCCAAGAGGGTAGGGTGGTTTTGGTGCGTACTACTGATGAGATGATTGTGACTGAAACTGATGTTGTGGTTGAAACTGATGACTTTGATTGTTTGTCCAGCTAAAATTGGGATGGTTGCGGTTGTTGGGGTTGTAGGAATTCTGTAACTGATTTTGACTTTTCTGATAGTTCCTCACATACTGTACAGATTCTAAACTGATAGCACACTGATCGGTTGAATGTGAACCCGCACATATCTGACATACAAAAGCAACTGTCTTCACTTTATTTTCTTCTAACGAATCAATCTTCTTTGCCATAGATGCCATCTGAGCTGACAACTATGTGATAACATCCACCTCTAACAATCCCGTAACTTTTGGCTGTGGCATCCTGGTCGTAGGATTTTGAAAATCATTTGCTACCATAGTCTCTATGAGGTTATAAGCCTCTTCAGAACTTTTAGCCCATAAGGCTCCTCCTGCTGCAGCATCTACAATTGGCCTTGGCTGCCATCCCAGTCCATTATAAAAAGTATTAATCACCATCCAATCCGGCATTCCATGATGGGGACATTTCCTTAGCATCTCTTTATACAGTTCCCAATCTTCATACAGTGATTCACCCTGCTGTTGTTCAAATTGGGAAATTGATGTCCTTATTTTAGTAGTCTTAGCCATTGGGAAAATTTGGCTAAGAACTTCTGTGGTAAGTCCTCACATGTTGTAATAGATCCTGATGGTGAAGAGTGGAGCCAACTTCTAGCTTTGTCCCGTAAAGAGAATGGAAATAGTCTGAGCCTGATTGCATTTTCTGACACCCCATTGTACTTGAAAGTGTCACATATCTCTATGAAGCTCAATAAATGCTCGTTTGAGTCATCTGTAGCAGCACCCCCGAATTGTACCGAATTCTGCACCATTTGAATAGTGCCCGACTTTATCTCAAAAGTGTGGGCTACTATAGCTAGCCTCATAATGCTCGACTAATACCCATTTTATATTCGGCATTGAGTAATCTCTTAAGGCCCTGTGTTCCTTACTTTGCTCTTCTGCTGCCATGCTGGATGTTGAATTTTCAAAATCTACTTGTATATTCCTACTTGCTCTCGATTTCCAACCTCCGCCATTGATATTATCACATGCGCAAGCACCAATTCGTGAGTTTGTCGATCGTGTGCATAAAATGTATACAAGTACCGAAATACAAAACAAAAAGAAAATAGAAATAAGATAAGAATAGAATCGTTTAAATCACACAAATTTTGCTTTAGTTGATGCTGACAATATTAAAAATAAACGCCTCTCCCCGGCAACGGCGCCAAAAACTTGTTGCCTCCTTTTTGGTTTAACAAAATGGACTCTAACTCATGCAAGTATACATGTGTCAACAAGTAGTACAGAGTAAGAAAAGTATCAATCCACGGAGAAAGGTGATTAATCTAAATTATCATGTAACAACTTAATCACTATTTCTATATGCTCAAACTATCAATCAATAAATGAATTTATATTTAAATTAATTATCAACACAATAAATAAATATTCTTAAGAGGAAGTAATCAAATTAGAAAGATATGGGATTCTAATATCATCTAATGCTTCATCTAAAATGTATGCCTCATGTTATGTTTACTTATTAAATATGGAAAGCTAGTCGAGAGCACATAAGTGAAACACATCCGTTTTTCAATAACCTATGCCCAATTTACACAAAATCCACAATTGATAGAATTCATGCAATCATCACAAATACTAAATTCACTATATGTCTATGTGAATTTAAAGCAAATATGATTTAAGCTCAAACTCTCTTAATGACTACAATTGGTGAAACGGTATATGCCTATTCGAGTCACGAATCATAAGACCTAATACAAATAATTTTCATGAACATATGCCATTATAGTCTAATCCATACTTCTATTTCATTTTCTAAATCCATACAAGCAATTAGCGTGAATGGTGATCAAGCATTCATTCATTAAGCACAACCATAATGGGCAATCCAATATTAAATATTTAACATTGCAATCAGTCATAAAGTTTAAACTACGCATTAAAATCCATTAAAATCCTATAATGGAATTTAGTTCATTTCTGAACCAAAAGCCATTATGGGATTGAAGCAAAACATGAAATGAAGAAATACAATCAATAGATATAAGAGAAATGATAGAAAAAATATGATAATCTCTGTTGCAAAGTCTGTTCCAGGCTTGTTCCAATCCACACAAATTTCCAGAATTGAAAACTAGTATTATTTAGCAATCTAATTAAATAAAGAAGCTTGAAGTATATGAAAATGCTTCAAACCCTCATTTTTAGTAGTCTAAACCTAAGAATAATGATAATAATAATAATAAAAACAAGTCTTGATACCAACCATATCGTTTCAGATGAGCAAAACACGCTCAAATTCAAATTACAAAAAGTCAGCAAAATTAATTAGATATGATCGGCACGGCCGCGAAGTATTACTCTTTAGATCGAGTGCGGGCGCGCTATAAGAGTCTTTGGCGTATGCATGCCATGAAGTAGCGCTTATAGCCTTTATAAATGGGCAGCAACACAGAATCGCTAACTTTATTATGTCTCTATATTCCTTTAGCGTGGGTGCGCCATGTATAGCTTGAATGGCAGTGCGGCTGTGCTGCTGCTGCACTTTGTCTTCTGCTATCTTTTTGCTGTTGCTTCTTTTTGTTCTTCATTTCCTCTCTTTTACACTTCACCATTTCATTGATCCTCCTCCTCACATGTTCTAGTTCATCTACCATCTACACTCTTGCTCAAGTCCACCTTGCCATGTTCTTGGTAGTTCAATGCCACTCCATGCCATTTCATGTCTTCCCACGCCTTAAGTTGCTATGGGAGTTCCAGCTATGCATACTGCAAAATAAACACAAAAGACAAACAAAACATAATAAAAATACTTAAGTTGAGCATAATTCTAGTGAGTTGGTAACCAATAAGTAGGTATTAAACCTACTTATCAGTATACACATACCCCGAAATGGATTTACTGTCATCTTGGTCTGTTTGAAAACTTGTGTGACGCCCCCAAAATAGGTATACATCACCCATTCCGAGTCGTCAATTAAATGGTACAACTACAACTTTATTAATACAACCCATAAACTGTGAGTTTAAATACAAATATTGTCATCTAGACAATATACATACCCAACTAAGTCCTCATTACAATTATTGATATAATACTTTACAAAAATGGTGAGGACTACTAAAACAACTTCCTAGAACCTTCATTCCGTACCCCGACTAGTACTCGCTACATTCTCGCCTTTTGAGAAGAAATATGGAACAAAAAGGAAAAGGGTGAGCTCAACTAGCCCAGTAAAGAATATTATGACTAAGATAATATAGAACAAATTATCGTTAGTCTTCAACAGGGAAAAATCTTATAGAATACAATAGACAACAAGTTTCAGATCAGCAGCGGAAATAATAATTCATAGATGAGTTACGTAGAGAATGAAATCTACTATTATCTATGAATTTAAAAGTCCATCATCAATATTTTATCCCTGTAACATCAATCAATATTCATCTTGAATCAAATTTTCATCTTTGCACTACAGGCCAAAAATATTCATCAGTCGGTCATGTTCATCTCAACACCTGTTCATCTTTGCACTACGGGCCAAAGATATTCATTATAAAATCATTTATCTTTGCACTACAAGCCAAAGATATTCAATAATATCATCATTTAGGACCGAGGATGATGAAAAATATTTTAAAGGAAATGAATCCAGTGAAACAAAAGAATAAATATCAAGGATTCAGTATTTGACTATTTCATGTCAAAAATACCTCATAAATAATCATAGTGAAGTAAAATTCAAGAATGATCAAAACATGGATACAATCAAAGCTAGTATCCATAATAGATATTTTAGACGAAAAGGAAAAACTTCATTTTTTAGATGAAATAGTGTCGATTCGTGAATAAAGGTCGTATACGTGAATAGTAACCTCGACACAAAAAGTTCCAAATTTGATTAAAAGTTCAGATCAATACTTCGGCATAATGATATTGAAAGAAATAATATTATATGAAAAAAATAGCATCCCTTACCTCGAAAAGATAGTACTTCTAGTTGAAACATCGGATATAGGCTATGACTTGAACTTGCGCCGTATAGCAACACTCAAATTATTAAAATACTCACAAGAATACGCTCAATATATCGATAGAGAAAGAGAGAGAAGATTTCAGTTTCTGGTGTGATTTTCAATTCTTACCTAAGCACTCTATTTATAGGAAAATTCTTAGAACACCAAAGTAAAAAATTTAATATAATATTATTATATTTACAAAATTGTCAAGCTCACCTCTTGAATCTGAATTCAGCCACCTTGCACATGTTTAATGCATCCCACCAAGCAAAAAAAAATGTTTTTGTAATTAAAAATAATTAAAACTTTCAAAAATTAATTATTTCAGAACTACGGAACTTCAATAATTCATAATAAATAGCTCTTTTATCAGAAAAATTCAAACCACATGTCCTTTTCAGAGGAAATTTCATTCTCTACAACTTTGCAGAAGAAAGTTTTTCCAAATTCCAAAACAGAAATTGACTGAAATCCATAAACGGGCGATTTTATAGGCTATAATCAAATTTCTAAAAGAGTTTAGCAATTAATTTAATATAAGTACTCTCATTTATTCCTAATAGGATTAGGAGACAAAATTAGTTAAAGGAGTTTAATTAATTATCCCTAATAAGATTAGGGAGCCCAATTAATTAAATGAGTTTAATTAAATAAATAATACCTTATTTTAATTAAATAGGGTTATCTGATATCTTTATAAGGGAGTCTTATATCAGATATCAAATATACGTGATTTCAATAATTGGAGAGTTCGCCCCCTTTTTCTATAGAGATAAGAAAACTAGGGTTTAAGCCAATACACCATTCTTATTGAATATTCTTCTTCCTTGGTGGATCACCTGTAGAGGCCATACACTTGGGTGTCTAACATTGATCAAAAGAAGGAATCTAATCGGAGATTCAAGGAGATCGCGGAGAAGTAGGAGTTGAACTTGTACCTGTGGAAGCTCGTATCTACAAGGGTATGATTCTATAACTTCTTGTTCTTTGTTTTAATTAATAATATGCATAAAGGATGATCCGGGTAATTGGTTTGTGAAAAATTTTAAAATCTAATTTTACTTTGCTTGCGCTAATTTTGCAATTTAATTGCTACTTTGATATTCTCAAAACCTTACAGGAGCATCCATGGTTTCATTCTGATGCTAAAGCTCGTTACTTATTGATGCAAGCATGATGCATTGAGCCAAAGATACATCATCTTGCCACTTCTTAAAAGTAGCAATCTCTTCCTCAGAGACTATTTCAGCTAGTTTTTAGGGACAAAAAAATTTAGGACATAAGAAATCTTTTCAACAGTGAGAACAATTCTCAGATTCCTTAACCAGTCCGTTAAATTAGGTCAAGTCAGTTTGTTAGCATCAAGTATGCTACGCAGTGAAATTAGTGAATGTGACATTTTAAAAATTCCGCATGTAAAAAGACAATATTTTAGCAAACACTCATTTAATTAATTTTATTTTACCAAAATAAATTAGGCCTTATTTTATATTGGTTTCTCCCATTATTTTCTTCAAAATATATTACCCTCATTTATATAGTTCGGCAAAATCTAATTAAAGTTTTTGCTAGTGAGAATAAAGATCCCATTTCAAATGTATATAACATTATGGTGACACAACAAACTATATATAAATAAATATGTAGACAACTCGTCAATTACATCATCATGTAACTCCTTATGTTTTGCATCTTGGATTATTTTGATCAAGTGGTGGCACATCATAATCAAAATTATCTAAGTTAAGTCCAACCTAGCACTTCCATATATTCAAAAAAGAAAAATATTGTCCTTGTGGTGACACAAAAAAATAATATTATTTAATTTTTTTTATAAGCATCAAATGTGATAAAATTATGTGACACCCCCAAATCCGGGTACTCCATTCCCACATAATTTGGTGTTCACTATCCAAAACCATTACATCTAACTACCCACCATAAAGGATAAAGACATAATTTAAATAACTTAAACAATAATCTTTCCCATTAAAGGGTTACATCATCTCAAAACAATCCTAGGTAATCTAACCTTAAATTTATTACATCATTTTGCGGAATACATCATAAAATAAAACAAGTCTTTAACATAAAAGATTTAAATAAATTTCTCGTAAATCTTCAACACTTGGACATTTTGCCCTTTCCTTTGCTAGTAGATGGCTCATCGACTTTCTCAACTTTAGCTGCAGTGTTAAATGCAAGAGTAAGCAAACATTTGCTCACTGATATAGGAAATAGTAATGATTACAACATGAGAATGAACAACGAATGCTGAACAATAATGAACTTGTTCTACGAATCAAAATAGAAAACAAGTTCGAGTTTAATATCTGAGGGTCTTAAGACCACAAACTATGTCTACGGTATTTAGGTATTATTACCCCAACCTTAACAGTCATTTAGACTATACAGACTGTGACACCCCCAAATTCGGGTACTCCATTCCCACAGAAGTTGGTGCTCACTATCCAAAACCATTACATCTAACTACCCATCACAAAGGATAAAAACATAATTTAAATAACTTAAACAATAATCTTTCCCATTAAAGGGTTACATCATCTCAAAAACAATTCCCGGGTAATTTTACCTTAAATTTATTACATCAGGTTGTGAAATACATCATAAAATAAAATAAGTCTGGTAACATAAGTCCAAATATCTTTGAACGCTTAGGACTTAATATAATTTTTTTTTTGAGGGATTTGCTATTAATTTAATGTAATTGACAAGAGTTGTCTACCTATTTATTTATATATAGTTTGTTGTGTCACCACAAGGCTATATACATTTGAAATGGGATCCTTATTTCCACTAGCATATCTTTAATTAGATATTGCCGAACTATATATATTGAGGGTAATATAGTTTAAAGAAAATAGTGGGAGATACCAATTTAAAACAAGACCTAAATTATTTTGGTAATTAATAAAAGAATGTGTGTTAAAATGTTGTTAATTACAAATTCATTTACAGAATTTTACAATGTCTAAATTACTATCACTGCGAAACATATTAGATGTTATTTAACCAAACCGTATTAAAAGGATTGGTTAAGGAATTTGAGAATAGTTCTCATGGCTGAAAAGTTATCTTATGTCCTTAATACGTCTATCCCTGCAATGGTTGTAGACAATGCCTCTGAGGAAGAGATTGCTACTTTTAGAAAGTGGCAAGATGATGCACTGCTGATTGACTCATCGCATCATGCTCGCATCCATGAGTAACGAGCTTGAGTCAAGATGAAACTATGGATGCTCCTACTATATTCTGCACATCAAGTAGTTGATGGTGAGGAAAGTAGGACCCGATAGATATCGAGATATCTAAGGAGCTCTTCCGATCTAGAATGGCCAATGGCACTATAAATATGCATAAAAAGTTCTTAACATAATCAATTTGATTGATCAATTAAGACAACTGGTTTTGTCATGGATGGAGAGTTGAGCCAAGATTTGATCTTGCACTCACTCCCGGCTCCTTTCACAATTGTTGTGAATTTTTCATATAAACAAGCTAGATATCAGCTTTGTTGATTTGCTTAACATGTTGAAAAATGATGAGAGTCACTTTCTAACCAAGAAAGACCATGTCTTACTGGTAGGGGCCAAAGGATCTTCTAAAAAGAAGAACGATTCAAAGAAGGTATATAGAAAGGCAAAAACAAAGGATAATAAGAACAAAAGCGATCTGACGGATAGCAAAGGAGTTTGCTTCCTTCGCTATAAGCCCGGACACTGGAAAGAAAGCTGCAAGAAGCATCTTGCGAGAGGCTAACCAAAGAAACTTAGTGAAGTTTTGGTTACAAATACAAATTTGTTCATGATTTAAAATAATTTTTCTTTAAGTCGAGGTTATACTTTGGTATTGGATACCGACTTTAGTTATCATAAATATAGATTTATGAAAGGACCAAGCGAAAGTAGAAAGTTAAACAAAGATAAGTAATCCTATGTGTGGAAAATGAAGCAAAGGTTCTTTGCATTAGCTATAGAAACTTATAGTTTAGCACCGCTTACTACGACAAATCTATTAAGTCGATAAGTTGTTATTGTATTCCAATTCTTGTTAGAAACATTATTTCCATTTTATTGTTGGACAATAAAATTTTGGTATTATAATTAAGAATAATTGTTGTTCTATTTATAATAATAATGTTTCAGTATAGAACCGAAAAGATTACTTAATGGATTTTGTATACTTGACTTACGTGAAAAATTATTTTGTAAATTGAACAAACTAGTATAAGAAAAGGAGATGATCATTCAAAGAGTTGAATGTATGTATTTGTTGAAATACAAGTGTGAATTATTTGAAAGGTTCAAAGAATTCAGAAGTGAAACAAATTGGCAAAGTATTAAGATTCTTTGATTAGATCAAGGAATAAATACTTGTGTAATAAGTTTCTAGATCATCTCAAATGGTTTTTTCTCATAATGGACACCTTATGATACGTAATAATTGATTGATGTATCTGAAAGGAAAAATCATACCTTGTTGAACATGGTACGGTCCAAAATGATTTTACCGACATTCCAAAGATCCTTACAGGATCATGTCCTAGAAATGGTCGTGCATATCTACGAAAATGGTAACCTCAAAATCCATTTCAAGACTCCATAAAAGTTATGGATGGGGAGGATTCCTAATCTTAAGTATGTTAAGATAAGGGGTTGTCCAACTTATGTGAAAAGGTTTCAAAAGATAAGCTTGGGACAAGATTTGACAAGTACAGATTTGTGGGACATCCTAAAGTAAGTTTAGGGTATATGTTCTATAATTCTACTTAGCAAAAGGTGTTTGTTGCAAAATACGTTGCCTTCTAAGATAAAGATGTTTATCATTGAAGGGGCTAGTGGGAGGATTATAGATCTTGAAGAGTTCATGAACCACAAAATACTATAAGTCAAATAAGAAGAACCTGTAGATAGGCCTATTGTACCACAACCGAATCGTAAATCTAGAATAGTACTGAAGATACCTAGGAGGTATGGATTCATCATAGATGATGATAATGACGAGGTACGCATCATAAAAGATGATGATCCAGTTACACACGATGAGGTAAGAGTTGTAGACACTCAGAGAAATGAATTGAAGCAAGCTTCTCAAAAATGAAACATTCGTTTTGATGAGACAATCAAAAGAGTTTAATTTTATCAAAAACAAGAATGAACCTAGTGTGTACAAAAGGGTCAGTGGGAGCATCGTGACATTCCTAGTATTATATGTTGATATATTACGGATAAGAAATGACATACCAATGCTAGAATCAATGAAGATAAAGTTGTCTAAAAATTCCTCCATGAATGATTTGGGAAGAGTATCTTAATTGGGGAAACAAATCTATATAGATAGATTTAATAGGATGCTCGATTTAACCCAAGGAACGTATATTCATTTGATGCTAAAGTCGTTTAGCATGGCAAACTCCAAGAGATGTCTCATGTTGATGGGTCATGGAGTGTATCTCTCTTAATAGTTCCCAAAGACTCCTAAAAGAGAGATCACATGAGTAACTATCATGTATGCAATGAAATATACGAGACCTGATGTTGATCGGTCGTATTCTGGAGAAGATCACTGTCAGACAGTGAAAAACATCTTAAAGTTCTTAACCGGCATTAAGGATGTAAGCATACATGGTGGGTCTGAATTAAAACTAGAGGGCTTTATAGACTCATGTTTTTTAGAAGATGACAAGACGATAGAAAATCCACTTTAAGGTAAAGTGTTACCTTGATAAAGTGGTGTAGTGAATTTGAAAGGTTCCAAATAGCAAAAGGTTGCTGGTTTAATGATAAAAACAAAGTATATAGCTGTAAATAAAGCTGCAAGTTGATTGTTTGGATGATAAGTTCATTACAGAACTAGGAATAGTTCCTAAGTCTCATCTTGGATCTAAACATGTGTTGTAGCACTTTCATTTGATTATAGGAATCATTGAAAGATGGGAAATCACTATAGAGATAGTGAACTCTCAAAAACAACTTTACATATCCATTAACTAAAGCTTATCCGACAGTAGGATAATCGTCACTTAGAGAAGAAGAGTATGAGATACCATAACGATTGACTTTAGTGCAAGTGGAAGATTGAAAGTAGTATGCACACAAGCCAATCATGTTTGATGATAAAGCATATACTTTATAACAATCTTATTCATTTATTAATAAAAAGTATTAATTTATTAAAGGCTTTTGATTATCTACATGATGCTGTTTTATAATATGTGATAAACCCATAGTTTTAAGCAATGCTTTTAGAATAATAATGATGATCATTCTAATGAAATCTAAATTCTTAGAAAGCTTAAAACTAAAATAGTTCCCAATCGTTGGATTACTAAATTGGGGATTAGTGAATTCGGATAGATTGGTACATACGTTGCTTGCTCATTGGATGAGGATGATTGATCTCATGATCATTTGTGTGGAGACACTAAAGAAAGTATGTAGGTGCTTATTAGAGAATAAGTTCATCGAAGCATTGACTCGCTAAGGAATACCTAATGGAGTTTTACTTGCTGTCAATAGGAGGATTTCTGTAGTGATAGTAGTACAAGTGATCCTTGGACTTGAGATCATCATAGTATCTTGTGTATGATGAGTTATACTTTGACTTATTCCTTAAGACCCTTAGGGTATATCAAAGGGTATGCTTGGGTATAATAAGTTGTACATGGAGATAATGTATGATCAATAAAGAATCTACCACTTCTATTAAAAGAAGAGAAATGTCCTATGTGATTCGATAAATGACAACCCAGTGAGTCCTTGGTTAAGGCGTAATGAAATTAGAAAGGAGTTTCTAATTTGCATTATTTGGAGTTGTGCATTTAAGAGTCGAAATACATATAATTAAATAAAATAAGACTTGACAGTAATTCAATGTCTTATATTTAATTGGGACATTGTATGGTGGAAGGATTGAATTATACGGTAACTATTTACTCAAAGGTTCTTTTATGATTAATGTTGAAATCTATATTATCTGGAAAGTCATTGATCGCTAGGGAGGCTTATCCCTATTGTAGAATAAATATTATTTATTTATTTAAATAAATTAATTATTTAATTTATTTATTTAAATAAGATTAGAATTGTTCTAATTGATTTATTCACAACTAGGTTTAATATGGAGAACCTAAAGGGTCACACCATAAAAGGAAGAATAATTATTTAAGAAGTTAATGGCATAATCGTAATAATATGTTATGTATATTTAATTTAATCTATGGTGATAGAATAAATTAAATAACTTAATATTTATTATTTAATATTTTAGAAATATTAAATATAAATTAATAAGAGGAGTCTTATTAATATTATTACAATTATTATTATTATTTAAATTTCTAAAAGAGTTTAGGAATTAATTTAATATAAGTATACTCTCATTTATTCCTAATTGGATTAGGAAGGAAATTAGTTAAAGGAGTTTAATTAATTATCCCTAATAAGATTAGGGAGCCCCTTTAATTAAAAGGGTTTAATTAAATAATACCTTATTTTAATAGGGTTACCTGATATCTTTATAAGAGGAGTCTTATATCAAATATCAAGACTACGTGATAATTCCAATGGTTTGAGAGTACGCTCCTTTTCTATAGAGATAGAAAAACTAGGGTTTAGCCAACCACCCATCTTCTTGAATTCTTCTTCTTCCTTGGTGGATCACCTCTAGAGGCCAAACACTTGGGTGGCTAACATTGATCAAAGGAAGGAACCAAACCCGGTAGATTTAAGTTGAACGCGAAAAGGATTGGAGGTGAACTTGTACCTGAGGAAGCTCGGATCTTCAAGGGTATGTTTCTTATTCATCTTTTTCGTTTAATTAATAATTGTGCACAAAGGGTGATTCGGGTATATGGTTTGTAAAAATTTTAAACTCTGATTTTTACACGTTTCCGCTTATTTATGCAATTTGATTGCGTTCTTGAATATTACAAACCTAACACATAAAACATTTAAATAAATTTCTCATAAGTCTTCAACACTTGGACATTTTGCCCTTTTCTTTGCTAGTAGATGGCTCATCAACTTTCTCCACTTTTGCTGCAGTGTTAATTGCAAGAGTGAGCAAACAAATGCTCACTGATATAGAAAGTAGTAATGATAACAACATGAGAATGAACAACGAATGCTGAACAATAATGAACTTGTTCTACGAATCTAAAATAGAAAACAAGTTCGAACTTTAATATATGAGGGTCATAAGACCACGAACTATGTTCCCGGTACTTAGGTATTATTACCCAACCTTAACAGTCATTTAGACTATACGGACCCTTCTAAACGTACTTAGGGGGATCAGCCTTTTGTACCATGTATTGTGCACAAACATCTAAACGTTACACATACAAAATCCCCTATGTTAGGATTGTTCGTCTCAGTTTGAATTTAGAATCTCCGCACTAAAGAAAGTTTAGATTGGAACTAGCTTATCAGTGTTTCTAGAATTTTAGAACACTATTCAATTATAGATTAATTTAATCAATAAGAGTTTGCTTACTACTTGAAGGTTTAATACAAGAATGTATAACTGAACAAGGCTATCAAAGTCAAAGATCAGATATAAACAATATATAATTGAATAACATGATACACATAAAAAGTGTTGTATCCAAAATAGTTAGAACAATATATGCTTTGAATAATAATATCAAGGTTTATAAAAGTAACACTCGCTCGAGGTAACGAATTAGGTTACAAGAGTTTATCCAATCGTCCATAAGGATAGAATCAATAGTCTTGCTCAATAAAATTTAGGAACTTGCATTCATTAACAAAAAAATGAAGTTAGAAAGCTTGCTTAATGTAAAGAGTTAAGGTTTAGAGACTTGCCTTTTATGTAAGCTACACAAGTATAATATTCGCCAATCACCCTACATATAACACTGAAATCGCAACAACTATTAGTTGTATGAATATTAGCTTTAGGGGTTTAAACCTTCATTTAAGTCATAACCTTAACCTAACATCTAAACATGTTGGTTAACACCGTTAACGAATTTAAAATCCCGCTATAAACCACATAAACCTTATTATTTATATTTAACTCTTAAAAGCATTCCATTTGGTTCATTACATAACTTAATTAAAAAACCTCTTAAAATCTTTACATTTTATATTACATCACATCAAAATCTGTTATTATAGTTTTTATTATGACTTAACATTATTAACATTCTTGCTTAGCTAACATAAGACTATAAATCAAAACCTACAAATAGGAAGACTTCATTGACTCGAGAGGAGGGTAGGTATGCGCAATTGCGCCATACTTAAGCTGAGACGGGGAGTATCTTCTTGTTGGCGTAAGCATGAATCGCCTCTAGGCGTATTTCAATTGCGCCATTTTGGCCTTAGCACACAAAGTAAGACTACTGTTTGGTGCATAGATAGAACCAGAAACGCAACAACAGTGTTCCGTTTTTAGCCCAACTAACACTAATTTCACCCTCAAAATAGTAAAATTAGCACATCTAATTGATATAAAACTAACACAAACATGTTTCCTCATATATTCATCGACTTAGAATAATTAAATATCAAATTAAACTAATTTAATTCCTTAAACTTCATGTTTCCATATAAAAACTCAATTTTTGACACCTTTAGCAAATTCGATCACCACGAATTTGTTTCTTAACTAATTGACATGATTCGAACTACGCCGCTTTCGTTTCTTAACCTATTAACATAATCTAATAACAAATTACAGATTATAACACATATAGAGTATCAAATTTTGTACTTTCTAATGCCATATCATATGAACATATCACTGCTATTTCAATTCCCTCCTACAATCCAATTTTACATGTTTGGTTATTCCAATAACACTCAAATATGGTGACTAACAAATTCTACCAAACTATATGTACACATATATACAATCATCCAACGTGACTTAAGAGTTTACAGAAAATTTTCACAGAGAACTTAAAACATAAAAATTAGAACTACAATATACCTTAATCCTTGTTTATTGAAGCAATTGATATGTAGTGACTTCAATTTCTTCCACAGTAAAACCCTCAATCTCTTAGCAATTCTCTCAGTGTTTTTCTCTCTTCTTCCAATCTCTCTCTCTCTCTCTCTCTCTCTCTCTCTCTCTCAACTCTGCTCTTCAGCCTTAGGAGAAAAATAAGACGCAAAAGAAAAAAAATAAACTGATATGGCTTAACTCTCCCACGTTCTCTTTCAGTTAAAAAAACAATGCGCCTTCATCAGTTAAGTTAGACCAAAGGCCACAAGGCCTTGTTTGGCCATACACCCATTCCCCCAACTAGATTATTTTTATATTTTTATATTATTATATTATATAGTTTCATGTGTCACACCTTAATTTAGTTAATTTAAATAACTTTAGTTTAGTTAATTTAAATAACTTATAATAATAAAAATCTTATTATCATTATACTTATAATTAATAAATAATTATATATCTAATTTAATTAATAAATTAGAAACATAACTTTATTTAATTTATTTATTTCCTTTAAATTAAACAATTCATTTAATTTAATTATTTCCTTAAATATTAAGCAATTTAGCTTCTCTAGAGCAGTTAACAACATTATCTTCTCTAGAGCAGTTAAGGTTTAGAGACTTGCCTTGTATGTAACCTACACAAGTATAATATTCGCCAATTACACTACATATAACATTGAAATCGCAGCAACAATTAGTTGTATGAATATTAGCTTTAGGGGTTTAAACCTTCATTTAGTTCATAACTTAACATCTAAACATGTTGGTTAACACCTTTAACGAATCTGAAATCCCGCTATAAACCACATAAACCTTATCATTTATATTTAACTCTTAAAAGCATTCCATTTGGTTCATTACATAGCTTAATTAAACAACCACTTAAAATTTTTACATTTTATATTACATCACATCAAAATCTGTTATTATAGTTTCTATTATGACTTAACATCATTAACATGCTTGCTTAGCTAACATAAGTCCATAAATCAAAACCTACAAAAAAAGGTGACTTCATTGACTTTCGCACTGAGGTATGGTGCACCTGCGCCATACTTAAGCTTCTAGGATCAAAGCGTAGGCTTGCTTATTTTTTGTTGGCACTAAAGCAAGCTGGTATGATTCTTATTTGGTACGAAAAAACGCAAAGAACAACGGTGTTCGCTTTTTAGTTAACTAACACTAATTTCACCCTCAAAATAGTGAAATTAGCACATCCAATTGATATAAAACTAACACAAACATGTTTCCTCGCATATTCATCGACTTAGAACAATTAAACTAATTTAATTCCTTAAAGTTCATGTTTTCATATAAAAACTCAATTTTTGACACCTTTAGCGAATTCGATCACCACGAATTCGTTTCTTAACCAATCGACACGATTCGAACTACGCCACTTTTGTTTCTTAACCTATTAACATAATCCAATAACAAATTACAGATTATATAACATATAGAGCATCAAATTTCATACTTTCTAATGCCATATCAAATGAACATATCATTACTATTTCAATTCCCTCCTACAATCCAATTTTAAGTGTTTGGTTATTCCAATAACACTCAAATATCATGACTTACATATTCTACCAAATTATATGTACACATATATATAATCATCTAACGTGACTTAATAGTTTACAGAAAATTTTCACAGAGAAATCAAAATATAAAAATTAGAACTACAATATATCTTAATCCTTGTTTATTGAAGCAATTGATATGTAGTGGCTTCAATTTCTTCCACAGCAAAACCCTCAATCTCTTAGCAATTCTCTCAGTATTTTTCTCTCTTCTTCCAAGCTCTCTCTCTCTCTCTCTCTCTCTCTCTCTCTCTCTCTTCAGCCTAAGGAGAAAAATAAGACACAAAAGAAAAAATAAACTGATATGGCTTAACTCTTCCACGTTCTCTTTCAGTTAAAAAAACAATGCGCCTTCATCAGATAAGTTAGACCAAAGGCCACAAGGCCTTGTTTGGCCATACACCCATTCCCCCAACTAGATTATTTTTATATTATTATATTATATAGTTTCATGTGTCACACCATAATTTATTAATTTAAATAACTTTAGTTTAGTTAATTTAAATAACTTATAATAATAAAAATCTTATTATCATTATACTTATAATTGATAAATAATTATATATCTAATTTAATTAATAAATTAGAAACATCACTTTATTTAATTTATTTATTTCCTTTAAATTAAACAATTCCTTTAATTTAATTATTTCCTTAAATATTAAGCAATTGATTTAATTTAATTATTTCTTTAAATTAAATCATTTAGATAAAATTATCATTATTCAATTTAATTAACATTAATCAATTTATTTACTAAATTAATTCCCCATAATTCATCAATTATTTATTTATCTCAATAAATAAATAATTTAAAATATTTATTTAATCCAATAAACATTTAAATTAAATTACAATTTCTCGATCGTTACACAGACCCTTCTTAACGTACTTAGGGGGATCAGCCCTTTGTACCACGTATTGTGCACAAACATCTAAACGTTACGCGTACAAAATCGCCTATGTTAGGGTTGTTCGTCTCAGTTTGAATTTAGAATTTCCGCACCAAAGAAAGTTTAGTTCGGAACTAGCTCATCAGTGTTTCTAGAATTTTAGAACACTATTCAATTATAGATTAATTCCATCAATAAAGGTTTGCTTACTACTTGAAAGTTTAATAAAACAATAAAGATTTGAACAAGGTTATCAAAGTCAAAGACCGAATAACAACAATGTATAATTGAATAAACATGATATACATGCAAAGTACTATATTCAAAGAATTAGAACAATCTCACTTGAAACAATGTATTAGAACAATATATGCCTCGAATAATAATAAGAAAAGTGAAACTCGCTCAATGTAATGAATTAGGCTACAAGTGCTTATTCAATTGCACATAAGAATAGAGTCAATAGTCTTGCTTAATAAAAGTTTAGGAACTTGCATTCATCAATAAAAGAATAAAGTTAGAAAGCTTGCTCAATTGTAAAGAGGTAAGGTTTAGGAACTTTCCTTGTATAAAAGCTACACAAGTGTAAAATATTCTCCAATTACCCTACATATATCATTGAAATCGCAACAACAATTAATTGTATGAATATTAGCTTTATGGGTTTTAACCCATCATTTAGGTCATAACCCTAACTTAGCACCTAACTATGTTGGTTAACATCCTTAACGAATCTGAAATCTCATTACGATCCAACATAACTTAATCATTCATCTCTAACTTTTGAAAACATCACAGTCGGTTACATTTCATAACTTATTTAAATAATTATTTAAAAATCTTCACACTTCGCATTACAACACATTACAATATGTTATTATAGTTTATATTATGTTATAAACATCATTAACATGCATGCCTAGCTAATATAAGTCCATAAATCATAACCTCGCAAATAAAGTGAAAGTCACTACGGGCTCAGGAGGCACGCAGCAATTGCTACTTCATCCCTTGCCTTAACATTCCAAGACAAAATTGCTATTTGGTGCCCGCCTCATAGAAAACCTAGCGGCGCTTGTTCGCCATTTCTCGATCGTGGTAGCAGCAGCCTTAGCCTCATTGGCACAAATGTAAACGCAACAATGACTCTACATACATAGTAGTCACCCAATTCAACCTAAACGCTACAAAATTCCCAAAACTAATGATCTAAAACTCTGTAATAACATAGTTAAGCGTGATATACACCATTCTAACTACAAAACATCACATATACACAAATTTGAAGAATCAAAACTCCCAATTTCCAAATTTCTTCATTTTTACATATTTAGCAAATTTGATCGTCACGAATTCGTTTCTTACCCAATTGACATGATTTAAACTACGCCACTTTCGTTTCTTCACATACTAACACAATCCAACCTCAATTTACAGATTATAACACATATAGGGCATAAAATTTTGTACTTTCTAAAGACGATTTTCATGTAAAAACACTGTGATTTGAAATCTTCTACTACAACCAATTTACACAAATTTGATAACTAATATAACACTCATACATGATGACAACAGATTCTACAACATAATCCACACCATATACAAATCGTTTGAACAACAAATCCACAAAATTAATTTACAAAGAACTTAAATAAAAAACTAAAACTTAGAAATTTAGGAATGAATTATACCTTAATCCTCTTGATTATAGGCTAGCACAAGATGGTGAATCTCTCCTTCCTCTTGGCAAAATCACAGAGATCACTCTCTCAATTTGTCACTCTCAATACCCCGTGTTTCTTCTTCTCTCTCAAATCTTTGCTCTTAGGCCTTAGGAGAGAAATAAGACGCGAAAGAAAAAAAAAACTAATATGGCTTAATTCTCACGTTCTCTTTCAGTTAAAAAAATAAAAAGACGTCAGTTGGAATAAGCCAAAGGCCACAAGGCCTTGTTTGGCTACCACTTAATCCCCCAAACTAGATTATTTTGATAATATTTATTTTATATAGTTACTTTTGTCACACTTTAATTTGATTAATTTAAATAACTTTAGTTTAGTTAATTTAAATAAATTATAATAATAATGATAATAATCTTATTATCATTATACTTATAATTAATAAATAATTACATATCTAATTTAATTAATAAATTAGAAACATCACTTTATTTAATTTATTTATTTCCTTTAAATTAAACAATTTATTTTATTTAATTATTTTCTTAAATATTAAGCAATTGATTTAATTTAATTATTTTCTTAAATTAAATCCTTCAGATAAAATTACCATTACTTAATTTAATTAACATTAATCAATTTAGTTACTAAATTAATTCACCACAATTCATTAATTATTTATTTTCATCAATAAATAAATTATTTAAAATATTTATTTAATTCAATAAATATTTAAATTAAATTATAAATTTCTCGATCGTTACATGCTTCCCTCCTTAAAAGGATTATGTCCCTAGAATCACGACTCGAAAAATTTATTCGTTACATTCTTCCCTCCTTAACAAGATTTTGTCCCCTAGAATCGCTATACAAAATCAAGCAAACAACTGAGGATAATTCTTCATCATAACGCTTTCAAGTTCCCACGTAGCTTCCTCAGCATTATGGTTCCTCCAGATTTCCTTAACAGAAGGTATCACCTTATTCCTCAGTACTTGCTCTTTTCTGTCAATAATTTGAACAGAAACTTCTTCATATGAAAAATCTTTCTCAAACTGTAAGGGCTCATATTCTATAACATCTTTATAATAAGGTTTATATGGCCTCAACACTGATACATGGAAAATATTATGAATATGCTCCAACTCTGGAGGTAAAGCTACCTCGTATGCCACTTCACCAACTCGTCAAAGCACCTCAAAAGGTCCTATAAACCTAGGGCTTAATTCCCCCTTCTTCCCAAACCGAATTTTCCCCTTCTAGGGAGACACTTTTAAGAAAACATAACTACCGACATCGAATTCTCTATTTTGTCGATGCTGATTGGCATATTTCTTCTGTCTATCTTGTGTGGCTATCAATCTTGCTCGAATCACTTTGATGATCTCGACAGTCTGTTGTACCCACTCTGGACCCAATAGTTGACGTTCACCTACCTCATCCCAGCATAATGAAGGTCTGCATTTCCTGCCGTATAACGCTTCGTAAGGCGGCATGCCAATACTCACGTGATAACTATTATTATAAGCAAATTCCACCAATGGTGAATGATCATCCCAATTTCCCTTGAAATCCATGATACATACTTTGAGCATATCTTCTAGTGTTTGGATGGTTCTCTCACTTTGTCCGTCGGTTTGAGGATGATACGCTGTGCTCATTCTTAGCTGTGTTCCCAAGCATTCTTGTAATCATTTCCAGAAATTTGATGTAAAACATGGATCTCTGTTTGACACAATGGACACAGGTACACCCTTTCTTGAAAATATTTCCTTCACGTACAATTTTGCTAACTGATCTAGTGCTCTCATTTAATTGAATTCTTATATCATTGTCATCATCCTCATGCTTATATTATGATAAAAGTCATCTTTGGCCCGTAGTGCATAGATGGACTGTTGATTGGTATGATTATGACAAGGGATTATTCGGTATAATCATGACCTGTAATGTTATAATTGATGTAGTAAAAGTCCTCATTGGCCCGTAGTGCATTGATGGAAAGTTGCTGGCATGATCATGACCATTGGTGATAACATGAATATCTTTGGCCCGTAGTGCATGGATAATTCGTGGACGTGATACTAATGAATATCCTTGGCCCATAATGCATGGATAATTCAGTGATGTGGATTATTTATTAAGCTGAGTCTCAGCGATAAAATTGATGATAAATTTTTAAATCATAGAAGATAGTAGATATCATGCTCTACTTGAATCTTCTAATGGATTGCTTGTTCTGTTCTGTTGTAGTTGAATTTGTTGTTTATTGTATTCTATCAGTTTAACACTGTTGAAGACTAATGATAATTTATTCTACATTATCTTTTTCATAATATTTCTTACTAGGCTAGTTGAGCTCACCCTTTTATTTTCATTGTTCTCTTCAGGAAATGAGAACGTAGTCAGGACTAGTTGGGGAATGAAGTGATGGTCCGAGGTGGTGGCTATAGTAGTCATCACTATTTTATAAAATAATGTGATAATAATTGTAATGAGGACTCCATTTGAGTTTGGATATTGTCTGAAAGACAATATTCGTGTCTAAACTCTCAGCTACATTTTGTCGTAGTGTATTAATGAAGTTTTTATTTAATTTATGTACCATGTATTTGGCGACTCAAAATGGGTGATATATATCTATTTTGGGGGCATCACAATTGGTATCAAAGCTTAGGGATATGATCCCTAGCTAAGATGTGAAACTAGAACTAGGAGGGGAGAGACTGGTAAATCCTTCGTTAGTATGACCTACCTAAGCTTATTTGTTATTTAATTGGTCGGTCAGAATATAGGGGTATTATGTGGCATGTCAATTAACTATTGTTTTGTGGCAGTGTTTAAAAATGGCTTCTGAGAATGTTGAGATAAGCAATGGAGCACATGAGACCGTTGAGTCACCGATGATCAATAACCAGGATAATGTGCATCGGAAGGCAATAATCCTCATGTACACAACAAACCGACCAAATGATGAACAACGGAATGTTTAGGAGCTTTTTAGAATTCGTGCAACATCAGGAAAGAGAGATTACTGTCCAAAATACAGGTGGAAACACCGGTAACTCTCGAACGGTCACCGCTAAGAAATTTAAAGATATGGGACCACCAGAGTTTTTGGGAAAGCCAAAACCACTTAAGGCAGAGACGTGGATAAAGAAGATCATCGAGATATTCGATGTCTAGGGATGCTCTGAGAATCAAAAGGTTCCCTTTGACACCTTTATGTTGCGAGGAGAGACAGATTACTGATGGGAATCTGTCAAACGTACTCAACATGCCGCACTAAAGATGTCTTGGGAGAAGTTCCAAGAACTGTTCAACGATAAGTACTTTTCCAAAAGTATTCATCACATGAAGGAGGTGGAGTTCATCAAGCTGGAGTAAAACAATATGCTCGTGTCACAGTACGAGGCTAAGTTTGTCGAGTTATCCCGGTTTGCATCCCATTTAGTTGATAATGAGGAGAGAATGACGCAGATGTTTCTAAGAGGTTTGAAACCTGAAATACGTCAATACCTCATTTCTCACAAACTTTACTTGTATTCAGATGTTGTGAATAGGGCTCAGTTATTGGAGTGCGATAATGAGTTAACCTAACCAACAGAAAGCAGCCTACAAAACGATAATACCAGTGGTAACAGTCATCGAAGCGGTGACAACAAATGCGAAGGGAATAAACATGCTAGAAATGGTAACCACTTCGGTGGTAGTCATGGCCAAGACAGTTGAAGTGGAAATTTTAAGAAGGGAAGGTTCAACAATGATGGAAAGAAAGCAGCACCAGCACCCGTTTTCAAGGAAGGAGAACGACCACCGATCGTATGGTTCAAATAAGGAGGAGAGGGACACATCAGTCCAAACTGCATGATGTAGTCCAAAGCATGTTATAATTGCGAAAGAGAAGGTCACCTAGCCTGATTTTATCGTGCAGTGAAGTCAAGTCATGCTGGGATAGAGGCACCAAAGGCCGTCCCATAGAAGTCATAGCCTGTAGTTTAAGGGAGAGCGTTTGTCGTGATGTTCCAAAAAGCGAGGAACCCGAACGAGATTATCATAGGTAAGCTAATCATAAACTCTTGCGAAGTCTATACCTTATTTGATACCAGTTCTACCCATTCTTGTGTTTCTCCTAGTTGCGCTCAACGTTTAAATTTAACTCCGGAGAAATTAGACTTTGACTATTCTGTTGAAACTCCGTTGGGAGAAACCTTCATTACATCCACTATTTATTAGTCTTGTTTGATTCAAATCAGTATCCTCACGTTACCTGTCAATCTTATCTCCTTGAAAATACTTGCATTTGATATGATTTTAGGGATTGATTGGTTAACTACTCATTATGCTAAAATTGATTATTTTCGTAAGGTTTTTAGCTTTCACATTCCTAACCAACCTATTATGCGAATTCAAGCAACCAAACCACTAAAGTCAATCAATGTCATATCAAGCCATAAAGCCATTTTTTTATTATTAAAAAACGGATGTCAAGCTTTTTAGCCCATGTCACAGATTTAAACAAAAATACATCAGATTTGAATGATATTTCTATTGTTAATAAATTTCCTGATGTATTCCATGAAAAACTTACTGGCCTACCCCTAGAGCGTGAAATCAAATTTTGTATTGATCTTGAACCCAGTACAAAACCCATTTCCAAAGCCCCATATCGAATGGCTCCTATTAAACTTCGGGAGTTAAAACCCAACTGAAGGAACTATTCGTCCTAGTACATCTCCTTAGGGTTCTTCTATTCTATTCGTGAAGAAGAAAGATGGAAGTATGCAACTTTGTATTGATTATCGGCAGTTGAATCATGTCACCATCAAAAATAGGTACCAGTTGCCTCACATCGATGACCTATTTGACCAGTTGCAAGGCGTCAAATTCTTTTCAAAGATCGCTTCGTGAAAATAAGCTATATACCAAGTTGAAGAAATGCGAGTTTTGGCTTGAGGAAGTAGCATTCATTGGGCACGTGATATCAAATCATGGAATAACTGTTGATCCAACGAAGATTGAAGCAATTCAAAGATGGGAGCAACCTAAGTCAGTGACCGAAGTACGTAGCTTTATGAGCTTAGCTGGTTATTATCGGAGATTCGTGGACGGATTTTCTTGAATCGTTACTCCATTAACTCAGCTGACTAGAAAATATACAAAATTCGGTTGGAGCAAGGAATGTGAAAAGAGTTCAAGAACTCAAGAGGAGTCTCATTTCAGCACCTGTTCTAACAATACCATCTGGCTTAGAGGGATTTGTCGTCTACAATGATGCTTCAGGCAGAGGGTTAAGATGTGTTCTCATACAATATGGGAAAGTCGTAGCCTATGCTTCACGACAACTCAAAGAATATGAGAGGAATTATCCAACTCATGATCTAGAGTTGGTAGCAGTCATTTTTGCGCTTAAAATCTAGAGGCATTACCTGTGTGGGGAGAAAGTGGAGATCTATACGGATCATAAAAGCCTCAAATATTTCTTCACCCAAAAGGAACTCAACATGCGACAACGACGTTGGCTCGAGTTGTTGTAAGATTATGATCATACCATTCAATACCATCCTAGAAAAGCTAACGTGGTAGCTGACGCGTTGAGTAGAAGATCATATGCGGGTACGAGTGCGATATTGTCATCACAAAGGCCTATTTGGTATGACTTACAAAGGATGGAGATAGAGTTAAATACTTTAGGGACCCATGTGATGATGTCAAATATACGAGTAGAAATGACTTTAATCGATAAATTTAAAGTTTCTCAAGCTACAGACCTAGAGCTGATGCGTATGAGGAAGGAAGTACAAGAAGGTGCTATTTCGGAAGCAAGAATCGATGAAGAAGGAATACTTTGAGTCAACTCCAGACTTTGTGTTCCTAACAACTCTGATTTGAAGTATAAGATCATGATGGAGGCGCACAACACACCGTTTAAAATCCATCCTGGGAGTACCAAAATATATCGTGATCTTCAACATACATTTTGATGGAGCAATATGAAGAGAGAGATTGCAGAGTTTATCTCACGGTGTCTAACTTGTCAACGTGTCAAAGCGGAGCATCAAGTGCCAAAAGGTCCATTACAACCACTTGAAATTCCAGAATAGAAGTGGGAGCACATTACCATGGATTTCGTTACTGGTCTTCCCAAGGTTTCTCAAGGCATAAATGCAATTTGGGTCATTGTTAATAGATTAACCAAGTCTGCTCATTTCTTACCTATACGAGAAACTTATTCAATTGAACCTCTTGCTCGTATATACATAAATGAGATTGTAAGACTTCATGGTATGCCAGTATCCATAATTTTTGATCGAGACCCAAGATTCACCTCACGAATTTTGGTTGGTTTGCAAAAATATATGGGAACGAATTTATGATTTAGTTCAACATATCATCCTCAAATAAATGGGCAATCAGAGAGGACTATTCAAACTCTTGAAGATCTATTAAGACTCTGTGTCCTTGACTTCAAAGGAAGTAAGGACAAATTCTTACCATTGGAGGAATTCTCCTACAACAATAGTTATCAAGCAAGTATTGGCATGGCTCCGTTCGAGGCGTTGTATGGACGCAAGTGTCGTTCTCCAGTATACTGGGATGAGGTGGGTGAAATAATGTTGTTGGGACCGAAATTGGTATGCATGACTACAAAAAAGATTTAAATGATCTGACAATGTATAAAACCTCACAAGATCGACAAAAGAGTTATGATGATCTTCATCGAAGGGACGTGTAATTCAATGTGGGAGATCATGTGTTGTTACTTGTTTCTCCATGGAAAGGAGTTACAAGATTTAGAAAGAGAGAAAAGCTCAATCCTTGATTCAATGGCCCATTTAAAATCCTTGATCGAGTAGGAACTGTAGCCTATAGACTTGCCTTACCGCCAAGTATGTCTTGTGTTCATAATGTTTTTCACATATCTATGTTACGTAAATATATGGAAGACCCAAACCACATTATTGAGTTAGAACCAGATGATATAGTGGAAGATTTAACGTATGAAGAGGTACCTGTTAAAATCTTGGATAAGAAGGACAATATTCTACGCTCCAAGGTTATACCTCAAGTCAAGGTTTTGTGGAGAAACCACAATGTTGAGGAAATGACCTGGGAGTTAGAATCCGAAATGAAATAAAGTTATCCCCACCTCTTCGACATACCAGGTATGTACACCTATTTCGAGGACGAAATTTCATAAGAAGGAGAGGTTCTAAGATCCCAACTTTTATGAATAAAGATTAATTTTTCTCAAAATATATTTTAAATATTAAGGTGTGGATTTGATATAATGTTATAGTTGTGGGTAATATTTATAAATTTTGCAAAGTAAGCAAGTTGTTATAAAATATTCGATTGGTCGGGGAATATTCATTTTAACAGGGAATATTCGTACGACGACACAATCATTGGTGAACCCCACAATAGAATTATTGTCAGAGTTAGAAAACGACAGAAATATCTTTTTATAAAAATAACGGAGAAAGTTTTACCATTAACTATTGAAATACCCGGTGATAAAAGTACAGTAATACGTGTGGTTGCATAGTAGCACATGGTATTGATTATTGATACTTGCATGAGAAGTTACTCAGTTATACTCAATTATTGCTACAATAATTGATGCATACTATCTCACCTTATTGATTCAATTATTATCACAATATTTCATTTTATTAAATCAATAATTGAGACGACAAAGTTATTCATTCTATTAATTGCATTATTGATAATGTCTAGAAAGTTTTGTCGAGGAAAGGGTTTGGTCACCTAATTGTGTGCCAATAGGGAGAAATCCTTATCAGAAAGCCCCCTCTTTCTTGGGAATGATCTGGTTGTTAATATTGCAAGTTATATTATTGATGAATAATTATTGTTTAAAAATGTGTTTTGCAAAGCCAAGTGAATTGAGATATATAGAGAGAATTTTTATGAAGTATTTTGTTATAAATTTGACTTATTAATTGGACCCCCACATACCCATTTTTTAAAACAGTCGAGAGAATGTTATCTTAGTTTTGTTTATATATATATATATATATATATATATATAATTGAAATGGGGGGGATGTCCTGGACGGGAGGGATTATTATTATTATTATTATTTTTATTATTATTATTATTATAAGTTTTATTTTTTATGTTAAATAGAATATATTATATTTTATTATGCATAGTGCTTGCATAGTGTTTGCATAGTGCTGCATAGTAAAATCAAAATTATTTTAAATGAATTGGTTGTGCCCGTGATTATCCCCCACTGTGCAATCCGTGATTTTTCCTAAATAGTATCCTTTCATTTTCCTATAAATAGGATGCTTAGTTTAAAATTGAAAATCACACCAAAATCAGAGAATTCTTCTTCTATAATATTGAGTGTATTTCTTTCGAGTTTTAGGAAGCTTTGAGCGTAGAAAATAGTTTAAGTTTTCTTTAAGAATATCCCCGCACTACCAGTCAGAAATACTCTCCTTTTAAGGTAAGGGATATTATTTTTGTTCAATATTCGTAAGAAATAATATTTTCTTTCATACTCTGTAGTATGTAAGTAATATTATTTTTGTTTAGATTTTGAATTCTACACTCATTTTATTAAAGTATTGCTTCTATACTTCTTGAAATTAGTGGAATATCATTGAAATTTGCGTTTCATCTAGTATCGTTCCACTAAAATATTTTTCTGGACATTCTTGATAATTTTTAATATTTTCATGCCGGGGTACTATTCACGGGATACTATTCCTAAAGTACTATTCATGGGGTACTATTCACTCAGGTACTATTCACCTGGGGTACTATTTATGATAAAAATTGATTTTTTTTCGGTCCAAATCATTTTTGATACAATATTATTCCTGAATTTTACTCCACAAAGCAGTATCATGTGACAATTTGGACATTATTATATTCTGAATAAATTAAATTATAAATTTTTAAAATTTATCCTTGCTCTCATTTAATTAAATTCTTATATCATTGTCATCATCCTCATACTTATATTGTGATAAAATTCATCTTTGGCTCAGTAAGTGTATAGATGGATTGTTGATTGGTATGATTATGACTGAGGATTATTTATAATATAATCATGACACCGTAATGTTACAAATGATGTGGTAAAAGTCCTCATTGGCGTAGTAGTGCATTGATGGAAAGTTGCTGGCATGATCATGATCATTGGTGATAACACAAATATCATTGGCCTGTAGTGCATGGATAATTCGTGGACGTGATACTAATGAATATCCTTGCCCCGTAATGCATGGATAACTAAGTGATGTGGATTTTTTATTAAGTTGAGTCTCAGCGATAAAATTGATGATAAACTTTTTAAATCATAGAAGATAGTAGATATCATGCTCTACTTGACTCTTCTAATGGATTGCTTGTTCTGCTGCAGTTAAACTTGTTGTTTATTGTATTCTATCAGTTTAACACTATTGAAGGCTAACGATAATTTATTCTGCATTATCTTAGTCAGAATATTTCTTACTAGGCTAGTTGAGATCACCTTTTTTTTTCATTGTTCTCTTGATGAAATGAGAACGTAGTCGGGACTAGTCGGGAAATGGAGTGATGATCCGAGGTGGTGGCTATAGTAGTCCTCACTATTTTATAAAATAGTGTGATAATAATTGTAATGAGAACTCCATCTGAGTTTGCATATTATCTAGAGGATAATATTTGTGTTGAAACTCTCAGCTACGTTTTGTTGTAGTATATAAATGAAGTTTGTATTTGATTTCTGTACCATATATTTGGAGATTCAGAATGGGTGATGTATACCTATTTTGGGGGCGTCACATAATGTATGGTATAATATTTAAACAAAATAGTGATTTTAGGATATTAAAATTATGTTTAGAAAAGTAGTGGATTTTGGGGATTATAAAATCAACATAGTAAGTTATGATGGATATTATTTGTTATTTTAATTTTATTTTAAATGTTTTAAACTTTATAATATTATGTTGTATGTATGGAGATAAAATTAGGTTAAATAACTGAGAGAGTAATTATAATATCGCAAAGAAGTGATTTTAGGAGATAATAATTAAATTAGAAAGATAATATCGTAATAGTTGACATTACCAAAAGCAGTTTAGATTTGTTGTGCTTTAGGGATTATAAATTCAAAATATTAATTTGGGATTAAAAAAGTAGTGATTTTAAGATATAATAATTAAATTAGTAATGATAATATTAGAGCAGTTAACATTATCGTAACAATTTAGATTTGAAGTAATTTATGGGATTATAAAATCAAAATATTAATGTGGAATTAAAAAGTAGTGATTTTAGGAGATAATAATTAAGTAATGATAATATAAAAATCATTTAGATTGAAAAAGTAGTGATTTGGGGATTATAAAATCAATATAGTAAGTTATGAATGATATTATTTGTTATTTTAATTTTGTTTTAAATGTTTTAAATTATATAATATTATGTTTTAATATAATTTACTTAGTAATGATAATATCCACATAGTTTATGTAACGCCCCCAAATACAGATACTTGAAACCCAAACTCAGTGCATTACGATACCATTTCTATAAGCAGAAATAATAATATTGTCATAAATATCTAACTTAATTTACATATCAGAGTTTTCTTAATCCCAGGTACGCGACATTAAAACATTTCATTACATGATAGATAATAAATATAATCATCTTATTTAAATCTAGCTATTACATAATATAGCACAAACTTATTCGGGTAGCTTTCCATTCCTTTGTTCTTTCTTTGCAGAGCCCTACGCCGATCATACTTAAGCGAAAATATTTAAATTAAGCAAGGATGAGTATTTGAGTGCCCAGCAAGTAACAACAATTATAAATATTAGCTGAAAGGATTAAATGTTTTCTTTGTACTACCCTTCTACAACAACTCAAAAGTTATGAAGTAATCTAGACCGATAATAATAACATAACAACTCTGTATAAAATTTTTGAAACTACGTACTGACTATAAATAGGGTTAAGGTGACATACTATGAACATTATTTTTCATTTTCGCTAAGATTTAGCATAACTTCATCCGCAAATCGTCACAACTTACGGACACAAGGGTTATATGCCCAATGTGCCCTGTATTGATCAATATTACATGCAAGAACGATATTATCGTTCACTCTGTCCGCCTTGGGCGCATAAATGTTTTCCCATGTTCGGGATGTTCATAATTAGTCTGGAATCTGAACCAAAACAATTTGATTGGATACAAAAAGGCTTTATCATATTCAACGATATTTCTAAATCTGTGTCTAGTTGGTCAAATAGCTTAGACGACTCTTTGTTATCGATATACATCTGGGATCAATAGGTATATATATATATATATATATATATATATATATATATATATATATCAACATGTGATTAAATATAATGATTATCCAAGTGGGGACACTTGAATAACCTATTTAAAAACTAACAAATAGAATATATATATATATATATATATATATATATATCTGAATTACCATATAGTACCATGTTGATAATCAATGATCGGATATAACTTATATAACAATAGGGTTAATAATCTAGTACAATAAAAATATAATTCTTACTTTTGTCAATTGCATAAAGGAAATGCAAAGGTAGGATACTTGTCTGGTCTGTTGCTTACAAAATGCAACTTAGTTTTATCTTTTATACTGAAACCTATCATTAATAAGATCATTCGTTCGATTAGAATAACATACTATAACACATAACACTACTTATTGCAGTCAGCACATAACCTATTCACATTATCATAGATGTTTAACAGTCATTGAATCACAAACAAACATTAATACAATCAATATCTAAGTCCAGATCAATTTTTGAAACATGTGGATGTACCGACGACCTTATCGGGTAATTAACGAGTCTAAGACTCTACCCTGAAGTTCTAAATAACTTAAACATCGGTCAAATTATTTTTAAACGACTTATAATAATGTTTAAATAATTATTATAATATCTCATAATTTTTCAAACACTAGAATCATTATTAAATGATTTAATTATTAAATAATTCTATCATCATTAATATTTAAATAATATTAAGATATTAGTGAATCCCTTGGCAAAATATTAAAGTTAGTTATAATAACTCGTAATATTTTTAAAGTACTAATATTACCTTTTAATGATTTTTCAAACATTTAAAATCATTTTTAAATAATTACCATAAATATTTAAATATTAAGGCTTAATTCACTAAAATATCAAAAGTCACTTATACTAACTTAAAATATTTTAAAACCATTTATATCCATTTTAAATTATTTTTAAATCAATAAAACCATTTTTAAACTATTTATTTAATATAATTATTAAATAAATTTAATATCAATAATATTAAATAATTAATATTTTTCATGACAAAATATCAAAAGTTATATTTTATAAGGGTTCAGATACTTAAAACCCGAACTTAGTGCATTACGATACCATTTCTATGAGCGGAAATAATAATATTGTCATAAATATCTAACTTAATTTACATATCTGAGTTTTTTAAATCCCAGGTACGCGACCTTAAAACATTTCATTACATGATAGATAATAAATATAATCATCTTATTTAAGTCTAGCTATTACATAATATAGCACAAACTTATTCGGGTAGCTTTCCTTTCCCTTTGTTCTTGGCAGAGCCCTCTGGCCGATCATACTTAACTAAAAACATTTAAATTAAGCAAGGATGAGCATTTAAGTGCTCAGCAAGTAATAATAATTATAAATATTAGCTGAAAGGATTAAATGTTTTCTTTGTACTACCCTTCTACAACAAATCAAAAGTTGTGAAGTAATCTGGACTGATAATAATAACATAACAACTCTCTATCAAATTTTTGAAACTACGTACTGACTATAAATAGGGTTAAGGTGACATACTATGAATATTGTTTTTCATTTTTGCTAAGATTTAGCAGAACTTCATCCGCAAACCGTCATAACTTATGGACACGAGGGTGATTTGCCCAATGTGCCCTGTATTGATCAATACTACATGCAAGAATGATATTATCGTTCACTCATCTCGCCTTTAGGCGCATAAAAGTTTTTTCCCATGTTAGGGATGTTCATACTTAGTCCGGAATCCAGAACCAAAACAATTGATTGGATACAAAAAGGCTTTATCATATTCAACGATATTTCTAAATCGTGTCTAAAGTGATCAAATTTCTTAGGCGACTCTTTGTTATCATTATACATCTTTGGGATCATATATATATATATATATATATATATATATATATATATATATATATATCTTGTTCGTTAGTTTCTAAATAAGGTTATTCAAGTGTCCCCACTTGGATAATCATTGTATTTAGTCACATGTTGATATATATATATATATCTGAATTACCATATAGTACCATGTTGATAATCAATGATCGGATATAACATATATAACAATAGGGTTAATAATCTAGTACAATAAAAATATAATTCTCAAACTCTCTTACTTCTGTCCATTGCATAAAGGAAATGCAAAGGTAGGATACTTGCCTGGTCTGCTGCTTACAAAATGCAACTTAGTTTTATCTTTTATACCGAAATCTATCATTAATAAGATCATTCGTTCGATTAGAATAACATACGATAACACATAGCACTACTTATTGCAGTCAGCACATAACCTATTCACATTATCATACATGTTCAACAGTCATTGAGTCACAAACAAACATTAATACAATCAAAATATCTAAGTCCATATCAATTTCTGAAATATGTCGATGTACCGACGGCATTATCAAGTAATTAACGAGTCTAAGACTCTACCCTGAAGTTCTAAATAACTTAAGCATTGGTCAAATTATTTTTAAATGACTTATAATATTGTTTAAACAATTATTATAATTTCTCATGATTTTTCAAACACCGGAATCATTATTAAATGATTTAAGTATTAAATAATTCTATCATCATTAATATTTAAATAATATTAAGATATTAATGAAACCCTTGGCAAAATATTAAAGTTAGTTATAATAACTCAGAATATTTTTAAAGTACTAATATTACCCTTAAAAGATTTTTAAAACATTTAAGATTATTTTTAAATAATTACCATAAATATTTAAATATTAAGGATTTATTCACTAAAATATCAAAAGTCACTTATACTAACTTAAAATATTTTTAAACCATTTATATCCTTTTTAAATGATTTTTAAATCAATAAAACCATTTTAAAATATTTATTTAATATAATTATTAAATAAATTTAATATCAATAATATTAAATAATTAATATTTTTCATGACAAAATATCAAAAGTTATATTTTATAACTTCAAATATTTTTATAATACTTTAAATAATTTTTAAATCATTAATTCTATTTTTATTGTCACAGTATTTTATTTTATTAAATCAATAATTGAGATGACAAAATTATTCATTTTATTATTTGTATTATTGACAATGTCTAGAAAGTTCTGCCGAGGAAAGGGATTTGGTCACCTAATTGCGCGTCAATAGAGAAAAATCCTTATCGAAAAGTCCCCTCTTTCATGGGAATGATCTGGTTGTTAATATTGCAAGTTATAATATTGATGAAATTATTGTTTAAAAATGTGTTTTGTGAAGCCAAGTGAATTGAGATAAATAGAGGGAATTTTTATGAAGTATTTGTTGTAAATTTGGCTTATTATTTGGACCCCCACTTGCCCATTTTTCAAAATAATAGAGAGAAAGTTATCTCAGTTTTGTTATTATATATATATATATATATATATATATATATATATATATATATATATATATAAACGGGGGGAGATGTCCTGGATAGGAGGGATTATTATTATTATTATTATTATTATAATAATAATAAGTTTTATTTTTTATGTAAAATAGAGTATATTATATTTTATTATGCATAGTCCTTGCATAGTGTTTATATAGTTCTGCATAGTAAAATCAAAATTATTTCAGACGAATTTGTTCCGCCCATGATTCTCCCCCACTGTGCAATCCGTGATTTTTCCTAAATAGTATCCTTCCATTCTCCTATAAATATGATACTTAGTTTAGAATTGAAAATCACACCAGAATCGGAGAATTCTTCTTCTATAATATTGAGCGTATTTCTTTCGAGTTTTAGGAAGATTTGAGCGTAGAAAACAGTGTAAGTTTTCTTCAAGAATATTTCCGCCCTACTAGTCAGAAATAATCTCTTTTTAAGGTAAGGCATATTATTTTTCTTCAATATTCGTAAGAAATAATATTTTCTTCCATACTCTGTAGTATGTAAGTTGTGACGCCCCCGAATCTGTGTCCTTTGACCCTGGTCCGATCATCACGATAAAATACTAACATACACCTCTAAACAACATACGATAACTAAAATGCGGAATATAATAAACGTACGTCGTTCATTCAAAAGGTGTTACTAGTCCCAAGATACGATAACTTTAATATCATCTTACAATCATACCCTAAAATAAATATTAGGGTTCATATTACATAATAGTAATTTAAACTAGGCGTAAGGAAAAGTCTGCCCCTTGCCACTATTCTACATCTTTCCTTTACCCATGTCCTTCCCTGAGGTCTCGGGCTCAGCTGCAATATAATTCATGATATAGCAAGAATGAGCAACAAGTTTTCCCAACAAGTTTAAATACAACAATAAGGATTTATCATGATGAATGGAAAAATAACTGAAAATAAATTCAACAATATGAATATCTGAAGGATTCAACAATATGAATATCGCAAGCAAAAATAATGATTGCTTTTAGAATAACTGCTAGTCAAATAGACTTTGAACTATAACACTCCAATGAAATCAATAGCTAATTGACCCTTTGGTTACTGGCTACAGAATAAGTACTTGAGGGGATCAACCTCACGTATACTATGTATATGCATAACATTTAAATCTGCTCTATGTATCTTATATTAGATACCTGGGGTACTACCCTATCATAGAAGGGATGTTCTTTCAGTCTAAGAATCCTTACCATCAATTGGTTTGGATAGCGTTTATAAAATTTCATACGCTTGTCTGACCAAACAAAGGTTCAGACTCTATCTAACATAGTTCAAGAATTATTGAACTTTAAATGATGTCAAGTCCAAGACTGTACGAACTCAAGTGCACTAAGTGAGAATATCAATAATATTGATGTGGAATAATTTTAAAGTAATTAAACCACTTAATAGCATGCTTGGAAATAAGATTCAAGCTTAAATGGATAACTTTCAATTCAACAATAACCTACTCAATACAATATGAGAAGGATTAGAAACTTTCACAACAAACAAAGTTGTGTAAGTTTGGAAACTTACAACACAATAAAATAGTGTTCGTATACTTGCTCAAGTAAAAGAGTAAAAATTAAGGAACTTGCACAATCAAAGAGTGAAGTTCATAGAAAGTTGCATGTTTGCTCAGCTACAATATAATACTAGCTTTAACTAACTCGCGTTGAACCGACCTATTATTAACAAGTCGGTCTTTCAATTAGTATGTGTAAACTATTATAAGTCTACACTTAAAATACTCAAGTCTTCACATAGCATGCTTCTTAACACGTTATATGGTATATTGGTCATATATTACAAGGTAAAGAAATCACCTAAGCATGCCTTGAATTTTAGAATCAAAAGCAAGATATATACGACCGTAGTAAGATGGTATAATGCAATCGCTGCGCTGGTCTAGAAGCTTAGGGACAGCATGACTACTCACGTCCCCTGGCTGCACTGAGTTTGAGCCTCGCCCTTCCTGACTTCAGTCCAACTCTAACATACACCTATACATACATATTAACATACATTCATGCTAGAGTTTCACATAGCACATGACCATACTTGAGTTCATTACTTCAAGTTTAACTTACAAGTTATATATCATTAAAACATAAAAAGGTCATGTAATCATTTGTGCCTTACAACTTGATCATTCAATACTCAGTAGTCATGCTTGTACATAGATAACACATGTATACTTTACTCAAATAGTTCATATTTTAGAAATTTCCCTTTCATGACTATATGTGAATAACTGAAAACCATACATTAACCAAACGATGTTCATGCCAATATATCTATGGGCATAATGAGTCCTAATATACATGCTTGCATGGTCATAACGTACTTTACTCATTTCTTGATGACATTAGCCTTTTCATTCTACTTTTCTTTGAACTTTACACTAAGTCAACTTAGCATATACAAGGCATATTAGCATATAACTCTCATGCATTTACAACATATATTAAAGTCACATATGCATGCTCAAATGGTCAGAACTTAAAAGATAAAAGTCTTGGTCAAGTTCACTTTGAAAAGTCTTAAGTTTCTTATCTTTGAAATAGTCTAATCTTTCAATCATGTATGCTAGTGTGTTCAATAACTTTAGTCTTGCATTCCATGTCAATATAAAAAATATTATCATGTTCATAAATTCAAAATGCTCACATGATGTGTTCGTGATAAAGTTCACTTTGAAATCTCAAATATCATTTCAAGACCACAAGTGTTGTGTCCATCATTGCTATACTTGCTCATCCTATATGCATGTGCTTACATGTGCATGTTAAAACAATTTACAAGCTCACTCTAATAGTGTACTAACAAGTCAAAGACATCGAAACTAAATGAGAAAACACACAGTGCAGTGCAGTGCATGCCATTGCAAGCACCCTAGTACAAATAAGGGAAATTGCGCCATGCTAGAAACAGAAACTAAGTTGGGTTACTGGCGTAGGCTTTGCACACCCTAGTACAAATAGGTAGCAATTATGCCGCCATGCCTGCATCAGAGATTGTAGCTTGCTCTGTTCGGTAGTTCAACAACCCACCATACAAAGTCCTTACAAAAATTGTTTCTAACATAATCCAACACACTTATAAGTATGTCTAACACTAAGACACATACATTAAATCAACTATCAACCAATACATGCTTAATTCAAAGAATCTTAACAAAACTCAACTAAGAACATAAATTGGGATTTTCATACCTCTTGAGGTAATTGAGTTGCAATATTCTCACTCCTTACAAGCTCATTGGCAATTAAATCTCAACAATTGCAACATGGAAGATGAAGGTCTTATTTATAGAATAATGTTTAACTAGATAATGCTATTACCTCATAAATCAAACCATTGGCTTTCAAGAATGCACAAGGGTTAAGATTGAGTTGGTGAGAGTTGGTAATCTCAATCATGAATCCCACTCCCCATCCACTAATTGATCTAGGTTGATGAATTTGAGATGAAGAATAGAGTAGGTTTGCTAGCTCTTTTTGTTTTCACGTGTAAGAAAAAAATGGGACTCTTAATATGGGACAAGAGAAATCCTCAGCATTTGCAAACAATGAAATGCAACATTTAGCTTATACCATATATACACATAATATAAACTTTGGTTATAAAATATGTGTAACGCCCCCAAATCCCGAGTTCCCTCAAACCTCAGATTCGGTCCGCCACCATACTACTATCGTCAAACTATTTATATCTTTTATTCATAACTTAATGAATATAACTTTACTTATTACAATTTAGAATATAAATTCTTTCCATTACTAGGATCTGCACAATGACCCCAAACTTTTATAAGTTTCAAATATTGGTCATTTACTATTCCTATTTTACATCACATCGATGTTATAAAAATATGACGAATAATTTAAACTTTTTCAATCTCCTTTGAAAAATAATCTTTTATTGATTTCTTAACTTGAATCAATTACAAATCCCTGAATCAAATTATGTTGTGATTCCTTCTATTTGAATTACTTTATAAAGATTTACATCTCATTTCGAATTTCTCTATGTATCACATAATACAACTTTACAACGCAACTTGTATTACACCTCGTAAACTACAATCTTGTATGATTCCTAGAACATAAACGTGGTTCAAGAGTATATATATTTAAACACAAACCAATCTCCTTCAATTACTATTGAACTCTATCAATCAAGTAGCACGCAATCTTTACCGTGAATCCTTAACCTGCAAAAGTGGTTATTTGCAAGGGTGAGCTCGACATCCCAGCAATTCTAACAGTTTTCATGCAGCACATAGCATATAACAACATATTCAGTTTATGCATTCACAATCGATTAATATTTACTACGCATGTTACTTCTCACATAACAGGCATAGAGGTTTATATCACAAGTATATCATCAAAGATCAACTTTCACATTTCATATATAACAACATTTGCATAACATAATATAGCTCAACTAACAGTTATCGAATTCATATAACAAATAGGAACTGAAAGACTTGTCTGATTCGTAGTTTATCAACTACGACTTAACTGCTTATAGCTATCCGAACTTCGTGTATTCCTACACACTTATATAATCATAGATTCACATCCATTAGTCATATATTTCATACAGTCTAAATGTAATAATATTGTTACATTGTTCTTTAACTAGGTTCGTAAAACCTACACTTCACTTTCTCATCATACGCTTAGAATAGCTAGGTATGTATAGTATACCTTAGTCACCCTTCCATGACATCAACATTCATATACATCTATAACACACTTGACTCGTTATGTGTTTGACACATTTAAAACTCATATCGTTAAGTTCAACTATACACACAAACGTCTAACTTAGTTGTAACTTACAACATTACCTATATAACACAAATCAGATTGTAAGACCTCACAAATTCAAACAACGTATCATTGTTTTATATCATAAAAACGTTCCTTTGAACTTAACGTTTGAAAGTTATTATTAACATTCATTATTATCATATAATATGCTTCTTAACACATTACCTAGCATACTGATCATATATTGAAATTTAAAGTAATCATACTACCATGCTTCAAACACTAGATCAAAAACAGAACTCATTTATAACTGCAGGATGGCGCAGCTGCGCCCTGTCCAGGCTTAGGGACGGCTATGACGCCCCCAAAATAGGTATACAACACCCATTCTAAGTCACCAAATACATGGTACAGAAAATAACTACAACTTTATTAATACACTTGTCGTGCAAAATACTACAACATATAAACTGTGAGTTTAAAAACAAATATTGTTTTCTAGACAATATCAACCCTCAAATAAGTCCTCATTACAATTATTGATACACTATTTTACAAAATAGTGAGGACTACTAAAACGACTTTCTAGAACCTTCATTCCATACCCCGACTAGTACTCGCTACATTCTCGCCTCCTGAGAAGAAAAATGGAACAAAAAGGAAAAGGGTGAGCTCAACTAGCCCAATAAAGAATATTATGACTAAGATAACATAGAACAAATTATCGTTAGTCCTCAACAGGGAAAAAAATCTGATAGAATACAATAGACAATAAGTTTTAAATCAATATTCGCAGCGAAAATAATAATTCATTAGAAGAGTTATGTAGAGAATGAAATCTACTTTCTTCTATGAATTTAAAAGTTTTTCATCAATATTTTATCCCTGTAACATCAATCAATAAACATCTTGCATCAAATATTCATCTTTGCACTACAGGCCAAAGATATTCATCAGTTGGTCATGTTCATCTCAACACCTATACATCTTTGCACTATGGGCCAAAGATATTTAACAGAAAATCATTAATCTTTGCACTACATGCCAAAGATATTCAGTAATATTATTATTTAGGACTGAGGATGATGAAAAATATTTTAAAGAAAACGAATCTAGTGAAACAAAAGAACAAATATTAAGGATTCGAACTTTAAACAATCCAAGTTCAAAAATACTTCGTAAATAATCATAGTGAAATAAAATTCAAGAATGATCAAAACATGGATACAATCAAAGCTAGTATCCATAATAAATATTTTGGACAAAAATGAAAATTTAATCTTTTTGTGAATAGTGTCGTATTCGTGAATAATGTCATATACGTGAATAGTGCCGTATACGTGAATAGTAACCCTGACACTAAAAGATAAGAATTTCACAAGAAAAATCTTACCAATATTCCGGTATAATGATATTAGAATAAATAATATCATTTTAAAAAAAATAACATCCCTTACCTTGAAAAGACAAGACTTACATTTGGAATCTCGGGATATAGTCTTTCAAGGGATCTTGCACCGTATAACAACACTCAAGGTATCAAGATACTCACAAGAATACGCTCGACAATATAGAGAGAGAAAGAGAGAGAAAACTTGTTTCTGGTGTGATTTTCAGTTCTAACCTAAGCACCCTATTTATAAGAAAATGCTTAGAACACCAAAGCAGAAAATTTAATAAAATATTAATATATTTATATAAATTTTCCTTAGCCCACTTTTTTGGTCAAGACATCAGCCATACAAGTGACAAAATCACAAAAAACATTTTTCTAAATAAAAAATTTAAAACTCCAAAAATCGATTCAGACCCGATATACCGAAACTTCAATAATTCACAATAAATAGCCATTTTATCAGAAAAATTAAAATCTTATGTCCATTCCATAGGAAATTCAATTCTCTACAACTTTGTAAGTCTAAGTTTTTCCAAATTCCAAGCAAAAATTGACCGAAATCCACATACGGACGATTTTACAAGCTATAATCAAATTTCAATCAAGAAATAGGGTCCACAAACATGAAAAACATGTTTTAAATATTTTTAGTAACAAAAATTACTCTTCCTCCTCATTTATTCATATATCCCACATTCATTGTAAAAATATCACCGTTATTATATTACTAAAATATAATAATATATTTAAATGAATTATTTTATCAGAAAAGATAAAATATCAATTTTCAACAATTGTCACATTAAAATTTTTCTCCATCTATATCCACATAAAATGAATATTTTCCTTATCATATAAATCAATAATTAATTATCCACAAATAATATTACAGAATCACAATACTGACAACCAGGCCGTTCCCAGGAAAGAGGGGGCTTTCCAATAAGGATTTCTCCTTCTTTGGCCGCAATGATTAGGTGACCAAACCTTTCCTTAGACAGAACTTTCTAGACATTGCCAATAATGCTATCTAATAATATTATTCAAATAATATGAATTATTAATTCGATAAAGGAAAATATCGTGTAATATCGACAATTATCAAACAACAATAATATAAAATATCAACGCAAGCAATTATTGAATCAATAAAATAAAATATTGAAGCAGTAATTATCGTAACAATTATCGAGTAGTGCCTTCTTATGTAAGAATCAATAATTGATGCAATCACTGTATTCTTCTATCGTGTTTTAACCACCGGATGTTCCAAAGAAGATAATTCGGTAAAAACTACGCCTTTATTTATAAGCAACTTATACTTGTAATTTTCTTCATCCAATTATTTTTCGTTATGGGGCCCACACAAGGTCTGCTACTGATTGCATTTAATATTCACTGATAGTAAGAATATTCCACGACCAAACGAATATTCCCCGACAACAATGAATATTTTATAACCACTTGCTTATTTGAAATATTAGCGCATTTTACCCATAACTAACCACAATAATCAAATCAACCCAAACTATTTTCAAAATAATAAATAGAAGAAATTCAATTTCATTAATAATAAGTTGGGGTCTTTAACTACAGAAATTGCTATACCGTCCCGGCCGGACAAGACTGAGCTTTGCACTTCCTATTTTTAGTCCATAATTTAGTACACTTAGACACTTACACTTAACATGCATACACGCTAGAGGTCTTTATATACTTGTATGACCATTTCAATTTTAACCTTATATGTTAGAGACTTTAGTTTAGGATTTCCATGAATCAAAACAAAATAAGGTTATGAAATCACTTGGTATATTAATTAGCCTTATGTTCTCATAAAGAGGTCACATAATCTTTACTACACATGCTCGTACATATTCACATCTTTTACTCATAGCTATCATCGTTTAACACTTTAAAACATGCTTTAACCTCATGCTTGGTTTACTTCCATTATGTTTAACATATAAGACTTATGTTTAGTGACATAATGAAACATAACATGGCATCTCAAGCCTTTAAAAGCTAAATACTCATATGTAATACAACTTAAGTTCGAAAACATGCTCGAGGTTGCCTTTAAAATCATTTTATCATAAATGATGCAATATAGCACATATAACTCATATTTAGGGATATTATAGACAAAACATGACTTATAAATCCTTTAGAATCTAGATATCCATTTGATGCAACTATCTTTTGAAAATATGTTTAAGTTTGCTTTTGAAACCATTGTAGACTTGAACAATGCCATTCAACACATACAACACAACTTCAAAGCTCTAAACATATGTAGTCAAGTCATGTTATCATGCTCGCAAGGTCAGAGTTTAAATCATGTAGTAATCATGCATGTTAGTTCACTACGCTAAGCTTTTTATTGAAAAACTTCTCTAACGCAAAGCCTAATAAGGTGGTCATGCTCAAAGGAACTATGCACACTATATCATGCTCATCTATGTGTAAAATCAGTCATGTGTATAGACCACTAAGCTCAAAATTTGCAAAACATGAACTTTAACAAAGTTTATTTCCAAAACATAAAGTCCTTGTTAAAGATCGTATACCAAATCATGTTAATCTCAGTAAAATATGCTCACAATAGGTTATTACACTTACATATACATATTACAGATGCTTGCATCTTGGCTTAACCTATAATACTTTACCAACACTGATCAAACCTTAAAATAAAAAGCGAAAACTAAACTCGAGAGACTGCAGTACTTAGACGCAGACCTCGTTGTTAATCCCACAGCACTGCGACGTTCCTAGTTCGAGCCAGGAACAGAAATTACTCACGAAATTGATTTTAAACATTCCTATTACAGTTGAAACATATTTATATGGTCACATAACAACTATATAACCCATACCCAACCTCATTAACATCTAATTCCATGAATTCAAGAATTTGAATTTGAATACTCACGAATTCTATTTTGACAGAGAATGAAATGGAAGCAAGGAAAAGGAATTATACCTTTGTAATGTGAAAGAACTTGCTCGTAATGAACTCCCAATTCCACAGTAGCAATTCTCAAAAATTTGAAACTCTACACTCTCAAATATAACTTAACAAGAAATCTCAGCAACAATGAAAGTGAAAGAAATGCTCAACCCAAAGGTTACTAACCATGTCAAGCCATTAACCAAGAAATCAACCCAAAGGTTAGAAGAAAAATCTATTGGATTGAGAGAGTTTGGTGAAAAGGATTCACCAACTCCTTATCCCCCATTTCTCATTTCATGATTATGGCTATAGTAGCCTTCAACTGCCAACTAATTCATACGTAATATAGAGTTAGGCCACTGTTCACATACTATTGTGCCACTCAATTTGGGACAGGAGATAAATCTAAGCATTTGGTTAATTAGGGCTTGGTTTGGTTCTAAAATGAAATCTTAGTGTACAATTGTTACCATATTAGGAATTTAAAGATAAATTTTATACTCGCATCATATAATCCATGTACATTAAATACATGCAATAAAATAACACAGTTAGGTATTATTATCCGATTAGTTCCATAATTATTTCTACTACTCACATAATCACATTATACTTTATTTAATATTAATGTTTGATTAATACATTAATTTCCTTTCTCAGTTTCTAGAATACACATTTATTTAATCATTGGTGTATTAAAGTTATATATGACTTCGCCGTAATACTTGGTACCTTATATCATTAGTCCCAATTAAATGTCACACTTCATGTATTCTTAAGCCATAGATATTTTACATCACTACTACCCACATTTTCCATATTACCCATAGTAATACTATTTAATGATAATGTCCACATTAATATATTAATTGGGCTAAGTTTAATTCAATTGGGTATTCTTAACCCATAATCACATTTTAATATACAACGATTAATTAGTATTAATCATTTATTATCTTATAATAATTGGTATGTACAACACTAATTAATATAATTCTTTCATTTCATTTCTTCCATAAATTGTCCCAAAACAATTTTCTTTAACCATCACATACAATATTAACCTTATGCATAAATCTCTAACCAATAATTACTTATAATTATATTGGTTCTTTTAATCATTTACCTTTCAAATATCAACCCTTTGATATATTACAAAACTATATAATATATTAAAATATCCAATATTAATTAACATATTTCTTTCATCCTCTTATGCTAAACACATATGTTAACTCACCATCTTATCCAAGTGAACTAACCCTTTTTCATTTAACTTATTATCACGCCATTGCCATACAAGAATTATAATACTCAATAATATAATTTTAATTAACCAATATTTATTCTGGGCTAATTAATTAAATCTTTATTTAAGTCATGTTTAGCTAACTAAGTTTCTTCATGAACACTAAGTCACCATTCATGACCTTAAAATAGTTATTAGTATCTATTTCTTGGAATTGAATGTTCATAACTTACTCAGAATTTTCACAGAGTGGCAATTTGCTACCTGGTCACAGATTGGAAATGGTGCAGATGCATACCATACCAAATTTTAAGTGCATAAGTTCTCGCATTAGCGTAATCGAAACCTTACACTTCTAAATACTTTACACATCCTCCTTAAGCGTTAACTCGTCTAACATCAATCCTCTATTTGGTTTCACACTTCGAGTTTTAAAATTCTAAATCCCTTATTAGTTTAACCAACTATACATCTCCTTTATGGTTTCATACCACCAATAACACAACACTCGAATATAATACATACATACATTCCGTAAATCCTCACTTCTCGCCGTGTGTCAATTTACTCACTAATTCTCTAACCACTTTAAAGGTATATCGATTTTCTTACCTCGTCAACAACGTACATATATACAAGTCTAAACCTAACACACATCGAGTCTTTAATAGTATTCAATATAGTACACTGAGTGATTTCCCACAAACAACCAACATATTAGTTTCCGTCTCGTCTACACTGTTTTCATAGTGAGTTAGATCGGTTACCAATTCGTATATACCTTTGCTCTCTGAAGGAATTGTTTAGCCCATCTTCTATACATCCACCATTAAAGAGTATGATTGCACTACTTTAGACTTGATACTCACTCGTACAAATACTCAGAAATTGGTGGTTATCAAAGATATTTTAAGGTCACCAACTTACTATAATAATTTCACATAAATTATTTAACATCAATAGATAAATTTTTATCCGTTTTCTTACTAATTCATCTCTACAATTTATAACAAATATATAATAAGGATATATATTTATTAAACACAACATCACTTATTGCATAGTTTATATCACCCATACAACCCACATCATATACCTCACAACGCATTATATATTTTTATTTGAACCCTTCATATGCCTTAAGAATTTTATTCACTAATTTCTTATTTTAATATTTTCTGAAAATTCGAGTTCTTATATCCTCTCCCCCTTATAAGGATTCCGTCCTCGGAATCACCGAAACCTCCTCTACTCGGTGCTATTTCGAATATTACATATTCTTTTGAATAATTTTATTCATTCTCTTTTCGGAAGTTTAATTATAACTTGCTCACTTGCATTCTACCAAATTCTCCTTTCTAAGGAACATTCTACTCACTACATTCATCATACAGAAGAATAAGAGGCTACACGATTTTTCAATAATCAGGAAGTAGTATGAATAACTCAGATTTAAAATTATACTGAGGGGTCACACTAGACCATGAACCAATGCTTCATCACAATCCTTCGCACTACAACCTAGAGTGTATCAATCACAAGGACTGAAAACACCCTCCATGTGAGACCCCAAATTTTATGAAATGAAAAAAAAATCAATTTTCTTATAATTATTCTATTTAGTAATTGGTTAAATTGATAAAAGGTCAAAGTTAAGGGTGATGTGTGAAAATTTTTCAAAGTAAGCAAGTTGTCATAAAATAATCAGTGATAAAAGTATAGTAATACGCGTGGTTGCATAGTTGCACACGGTACTGATTATTGATGCTTACGTGTGAAATCACTCAGTTATACTCAATTATTGCTACAATAATTACTGCATCATATCTCTCATATTATTGATTCAATTATTGTCACAATATCATCTGCATAATATTTTATATTATTAAATCAATAATTGAGACAATAAAGTTATTCATATTATTATTTGCAATATTGACAATGTCTAGAAGTTCTGTCAAGGAGAGGTTTGGTCACCTAGTTGCGTGTCAATAAGGAGAAATCCTTATCGAAAAGCCCCCTCTTTCCTGGGAATGATCTGGTTGTTAAATATTATGAATTATAATACTAATGATGAATAAGTTCGTGTTAATTATAGATGAAATTGATAATTCCATTGCGTTGGAATTATTAGTGTTAGTGAAAATCGATATTTATTTTGATATTAATTGATGTTTGAAAGTTATATTGACCAGTCGGATAATTAACCGGATAAATGAGCAATTAATTGCTATTAATTCACATGATTTTAACTATTTGTTCACATGTGTGTACTATTGATTCACATTCTTGTACTATTAGGGGAGTTGGTGCAAGATTGATAATACTTGCATGACTAAGTTAAAAATGGAGGTATAGATGGAGGTACTATACTATAATTCATATTTTCACATCTCTAGAACTATTGATTCACATGATTTACTATTGATTCACATGATTTACTATTATAGGAGGTGATGCAAGTTTGATAATACTTACAGGATAAATTAAAAATGAAGGAAAAGAGGAAGGTATTATACTATAATATTTAGAGCCCCAAAACGTGCAATTATTGAAACTATATTTTCTTATAAATAGAAGCTCATTCCTTCATTATTTTTCACCAATTCACTAAAGCTATAGAGCAATTATTATAGAGAGAAATTATAGAGAGAAAGAAAAAGAGAAGTCTGCTACCTCACTATTCCAATATCCAATCTTCTTTTGAGGTAAGGGGTATTATTTCTTTCGTATTCATGAAGAGAATTATTTCTTTCAATACTCGTAAGGGTTGTTATTCCATTCTTTATTATTATATTGGAATAACTTGTCTATGTGAAGTACCGCATACATGGTGAAATTCTTCTGTTATTCCATTCTTTATTATTTTGTTGGAATAAACTGTCTATGCGGTTTATCGCATGCCTAGTGAATTCTGTTGTTATTCCATTCTTTATTATTCTGTTGGAATATCCACGTGCATGCGATTACGCATGATTGGTTTCGCGTTCTTTATTATTACATTTGGAATATCACATCGTGTGGATTACGCATGACCTGGTTCCGTTATTTATTATTCTGTTGGAATATCCTGTCTATACGGATTACGCATGACCTGGTTCTATTCTTTATTATTCTGTTGGAATATCCTATCTGTGCGGATTACGCATGCATGGTGAATGATCCTTCGTATTCATTCTTTATTAAATTTTGAAAATGATCTGTCTACGTGGATTACCGCATGGCGGGTGAAAATCCATTTGCAGTTTTGTATATATTCTATTATACTCATCTGAGATATCATTTCTTTTGTACTCGTCATGGAATATCATTTTCTTTGGTATTTTTTTTACGAGTTACTATTCACGGGTTACTATTCACTCTAGTATTATTCACTCGGGTATTCGAGGAACTTTTTGTGCCGGAGTACTATTCACGAGTTACTATTCACCCGATTACTATTCACTCTAGTATCATTCACTCAGGTATTCGGCACACTTTTCGTGTCGCAGTACTATTCATGGGGTACTATTCCCGAAGTACTATTCACGGGGTACTATTCACCCAAAAAATATATTTCTTTTCTGTCCAAATTATTTTTGGTACATGAATATTATTCTTGAATTTTACTCTACAAAGCAAAGATCATGTTGACAATTTGGACGTTATTGATTTGGATAAATTAAATTATAAATCTTTAAAATTTATCCTTGAACTTGTTTTATTGAATTATTATGTCATTGTCATCATCCTCATGCTTATATTGTGATTAAAGTAATCTTTGGCTTACGTGCATAGATGGACTTGGTATGATTATGACCAAGAATTATTCGGTATAATCATGACCGTAATGTGACGAATGATGTGGTAAAAGTCCTCATCGGGGCTCTGTAGTTCATTGATGAACAATTGTTTGTATGATTATGACCATGGATTATTCGGTATAATCATGACCATTGATGATTACATGAAAATCCTTGGCCATGGTGCAGGGATGATTCAATTTTATTTATTGTCGAGTCTCAAATGATAAAGTTGATGAAAAACTTTTTAAATCATAGAAGATAGTAGATTTTATGCTCTACTTGACTCTTCTAATGGATTGCTTATTCCGATGCAGTTGTTGATCTAAAACTTGTTGTCTATTATATTCTATCAGTTGTTTATCTTTGAAGGCTAAGGATAATTTATTACGCATTATCTTAGTCATAATATTTCTTACTAGGCTAGTTGAGCTCACCCTTTTCTTTCACTGTTCTCTTCAGGAAATGAGAATATAGCTGGGACTGGTCGGGGAACGAATTGACGGTCTAGGATAAATGGCTTTAGTAGTCCTGACTATTCTACGGAATAATGTGACAATAATTGTAATGAGGACTCTATTGAGTATGGATATTGTATAGATGACAATATTCTTGTTGAAACTCTTAGATTATGTTTTGTTGTATTTTACACGACTGTTGTATGATTAAGTTGTATTTGAATTTATGTACCATGTATCTGGCGACTCAAGATGGGATATGTATACCTATTTTGGGGGTGTCACACTCCACACGTACGCTAGCTGGCCAGCCAATTGTACCACTATGTTGGGCCGCAACGTAGTGTTTTGTAACGACTACATGCGTTACGTTCGGAACCATTGTCCCCGAAAACATGTCCCCTTATAGGGTTGTTCACTCAGCTTTTTCACATCTGAATCCGCACCAGAGCAATCTGGTTTGGCATAAATTCTCAAGAACGTTTGAATTCCATAAATATTTTTCAATAGTCGTCTAGCTGAATCAAATAGCTTAGACTTTAATCAACAATTTAGACAACACTCGAATAATTTGGCCAACTAATTAATTGACCTTCTTCATAACTTAAAAGAAAACCGAAAATTCTTTTATGACGTCATGATACCATACTAGATTAGTAGTACGTTTAGGATTCTGCCATCATGTGACTTTGTCATACTACACCGTACCAAAATTGGTTGACGATCTTTTGATCACAACCAACACTAGGTTCAACTGTATTGAAGACTCTATCGTTTACCATTTTTACACCATACCAAATGATGTAAATGGTCAGAAATACATTTTGAAAATTTTCAAATCATTTTGTCTTAGCCGAAACAATTAGCATAGACATATGGATAACGGTATTGTTTTTAAAACATCATTGGTTCAATCACATGACCCAAAGTTTTTCGAGAAAATAGAAATGCCAACATCAGCACGAAGTTAATAAATTTTGAAAATCTAGCAGAGCTAGAAGATTTAGAAAATCATTGTTTCTCCATCAACTTTACACTATTGCCTCATTCTATCAATCCCTAACACCATCAATGCTTACTATACTAAAATTTCTAACTTCATAACATATATATACCCGATATAGTTCATCAAACTTGCCACACTTTGAAAATACAGGAACTTTCCATAATCATATGAGTTTAAGAACTTACCCTAGTCAGACCATAGACGTCCATTCGCTGAGGGGTTCAAAAACATTTCATATAATGATGAGTCTCGAACGTACCATAAGTATATGAATTTTAAGAACTCGCAACTTAACTTTATATTTTCTAACTATAACCTATCTATCTGTTATACACATGAGATAAGAATCACCTTCTTAACAGGTGTATAGCAAATAGCGCAACACAAACATTTCAATGATTATCAATGCTAGAACTAAGTGGTTTTTACACCACGCACAATTCCCCGCCTACACAAGGAATCATACAACTCAGCTACTGACATGGGTCCTCAATTGAAATCCCACTTAACTCTATCTTACACTTTTCTCATTACGAATTCTTCGTATCTCATCACGTACAACTCCTCATGAGTTCATATCGTACCATTTTATAGTACATTCACTTATAGCATCAAGCTATACACACTCAGTCATTACAGACTATTTATCACTTCATAGCTTAATCCGATCATGTCGTGATCATCAATTTACCTTAGGGTTCTTTCCCTATTATTAATAAAACTCCTTTCGAGTTCATTCTCACTATCTTTGTCATATAGACACCGTCTTATCATTTTTATTACCAGAGTTAGGAAACTCCTAAATTATCATTCTCTTAGATACTTCAAGATTCTTCTTTGAATCTTCGTTTATACATTTTAATCTTTATCTTTCTCTCTCTCTCTCTCAGGTTATAGCCTAAGGTACACTTACCTATATTTTATAACCTACAGTTTTGATACCAACCTGTGACACCCCCAAATCCCGAGTTCCTTCGAACCTCAGATTAGGTCCGCCACGATACTACTATCGTCAAACTATTTATATCTTTTATTCATAACTTAATGAATATAACTTTACATATTACAATTTAGAATATAAATTCTTTCCATTACCAGGATCTGCACAATGACCCCAAACTTTTATAAGTTTCAAATATTGGTCATTTACTATTCCTTTTTTACATCACATCGATGTTATAAAAATATGCGGAATAATTTAAACTTTTTCAATCTCCTTTGAAAAATAATCTTTTATTGATTTCTTAACTTGAATCAATTACAAATCCCTGAATCAAATTATGTTATGATTCCTTCTATTCAAATTACTCTATAAAGATTTACATCTCATTTTGAATTCCTCTATGTATCACATAATATAACTTTACAATGCAACTTGCATTACACCTCATAAACTACTATCTTGTACGACTCCTAGATTATAAACGTGGTTCAAGAGTATATATATTTAAACACATAAACCAATCTCCTTCAATTACTATTGAACTCTATCAATCAAGTAGCACGTAATCTTTACCGTGAATCCTTAACCTGCAAAATTGGTTATTTGCAAGGGTGAGCTCGACAGCCCAGTAATTCTAACAGTTTTCATGCATCACATAGCATATAACAACATATTCAGTTTATGCATTCACAATCGATTAATATTTACTACGCATGTTACTTCTCACATAACAGGCATAGAGGTTTATATCACAAGTATATCATCAAAGATCAAATTTCACATTTCACACATATCTCATACACATTTCATATATAACAACATTTGCATAGCATATTATAGCTCAACTAACAGTTATTGAATTCATATAACAAATAGGAACTGAAAGACTCGCCTGATTCGTAGTTTATCAACTACGACTTAACTGCTTATAGTTATCCGCACTTCGTGTATTCCTACACAGTTATATAATCATGGATTCACATCCATTAGTCTATATTTCATATAGTTTCAATGTAATAATATTGTTACATTGTTCTTTAACTAGGTTCGTAAAACCTACACTTCACTTTCTCATCATATGATTAGAATAGCTAGGTATGTATAGTATACCTTAGTCACCCTTACATGACATCAACATTCATATACATCTATCACACACTTGACTCGCTATGTGTTCGACACATTTAAAACTCATATCGTTAAGTTCAACCGTACACACAAACGTCTAACTTAATTGTAACTTACAACATTACCTATATAGCACAAATCAGATTGTAAGACCTCACAAATTTAAACAACATATCATTGCTTTATATCATGAAAACATTCCTTTGAACTTAACGTTCGAAAGTTATGATTAACATTCATTTTTATCACATAGCATGCTTCTGAACACATTACCTAGCATACTGATCATATATTGAAATTTAAAGTAATCATACTACCATGCTTCAAACATCAGATCAAAAACAGAACTCATTTATAACTGCAAGATGGAGCGCCATACCGTCTGTAAAGCTTAGTATAAGGCATTGTTGCATTGTCCCTCGCCGCCGACCAAGACTGAGCTTTGCAGTTCTTGTTTTCAGTCCATACATTAATACACTTAGACACTTACACTTAACATGCAGACACGCTAGAGGTCTTTACATACTTGTATGACCATTTCAAGTTCAACCTTATATGTTAGAGACTTTAGTTTAGGATTTCCACGAATCAAAACCAAATATGGTTATGAAATCACTAGGTGTACTAATTAGCCTTATGTTCTCATAAAGAGGTCACATAATCTTTAATACACTGCTCGTACATATTCACATCTTTTACTCACAGCTATCATCGTTTAACACTTTAAAACATGCTTTAACCTCATGCTTGGTTTACTTCCATTATGTTTAACATATAAGACTTATGTTTAGTGACATAATGAAACATAACATGGCATCTCATGCCTTTAAAAGCTAAATACTCATATGTAATACAACTTAAGTTCGAAAACATGCTCGAGTTGCCTTTAAAATCATTTTATCATAAATGATGCAATATAGCACATATAACTCATATCTAGGGATATTATAGATATAACATGACTTATAAATCCTTTAGAATCTAGATATCTATGTGATGCAACTATATTTTGAAAATATGTTTAAGTTTGCTTTTGAAACCATTGTAGACTTGAATAATGCCATTCAACACATACAACACAACTTCAAAGCTCTAAACATACATAGTCAAATCATGTTATCATGCTCGCAAGGTCAGAGTTTAAATCATGTAGTAGTCATGCATGTTAGTTCACTATGCTAAGCTTTTTCTTGAAAAACTTCTCTAACGCAAAGCCTAATAAGGTGGTCATGCTCAAAGGAACTATGTATACTATATTATGCTCATTTATGTGTAAAATCAATCATGTGTATAGACCACTAAGCTCAAAATTTGCAGAACATGAAGTTTAACAAAGTTTTTTTCCAAAACTTAAAGTCCTTGTTAAAGATTGTATACCAAATTAATTTAATCTTAGTAAAACATGCTCACATTAGGTTATTACACTTACATATACATGTTACACATGTTTGCATGTTGGCTTAAGCTATAATACTTTACCAACACTGATCAGACCTTAAAATAGAAAGAAAAAACTAAACTCGAGAGGCAGTAGCAGTTGCATTGCCTCGATTGTTAATCCGGTGGCAAGAATAATAACGTTCTGGTTCGAGCCAGAACAATAAACTTTTAAGAATGTTTATCCCAAACACAGAAATTACTCACGAAATTGATTCTAAACATTCCTATTACAGTTGAAACATATTTATATGGTCATATAACAACTATATAACCCATACCCAACCTCATTAACATCTAATTCCATGAATTCAAGAATTTGAATTTGAATACTCACGAGCTCTGTTTTGACATAGAATGAAATGGAAGCAAGGAAAAGGAATTATCCTTTGAAATGTGAAAGAACTTGTTCCTAATGAACTCCCAATTCTACACTAGCAATTCTCAGAAATTTGAAACTCTCCACTCTCAAATATAACTTAACAAGAAATCTCAGCAACAATGAAAGTGAAAGAAATGCTCAATTTATAGATTTTTTACTAACCATGTCAAGCCATTAACCAAGAAATCAACCCAAAGGTTCGATGAAAAATCTATTGGATTGAGAGAGTTTGGAGAAAAGGATTCACCAACTCCTTCTCCCCCATTTCTCAGTTCATGATTATGGCTATAGTAGCCTTCAACTGCCAACTAATTCATACGTAATATAGAGTTAGGCCACTGTTCACATACTATCGTGCCACTCTATTTGGGACAAGAGAGAAATATAAGTATTTGGTTAATTACGGCTTGGTTTGGTTCCAAAATAAAATCTTAGTGTACAATTGTTACCGTATTAGGAATTTAAAGATAAATTTTATACTCACATCATATAATCCATGTACATTAAATATATGCAAAAAAATAACACATTTAGGTATTATTATTCGAGTGGTTCCATAATTATTTCTACTACTCACATAATCACATTATACCTTATTTAATATTAATGTTTATTTTAAACATTAATTTCCTTTCTCAGTTTCTAGAATACACAAATATTTAATCATTGGTGTATTAAAGTTACATATGACTTCGTCGTACTACCTGGTACCTTATATCATTAGTCCCAATTAAATCTCACAGTTCATTATTCTTAGGCCATAGATATTTTACATCACTACTACCCACATTTTCCATATTACCCATAGTAATACTATTTAATGATAATGTCCACATTAATATTTTAATTGGGCTAAGTTTAATTCAATTGGGTATTCCAAACCCATAATCACATTTTAATATCACAACGATTATTTAGTATTAATCATTTATTATCTTACAATAATTAGTATGTACAACACTAATTAATATAATTCTTTCATTTCATTTCTTCCATAAATTGTCCCAAAATAATTTTCTTTAACCACTACATACAATATTAACCTTATGCATAAATCTCTAACCAATAATTACTTATAACTATATTGGTTCTTTTAATCATTTACCTTTCAAATATCAACCTTTTGATATATTACAAAACTATGTAATATATTAAAATATCCAATATTAATTAACATATTTCTTTCATCCTCTTATGCTAAACACGTATGTTAACTCACCATCTTATCCAAGTGAACTAGCCCTTTTTTATTTAACTTATTATCACGCCATTGCCCTACAAGAATTATAATATTCCATAATATAATTTTAATTAACCAATATTTATTCCAGGCTAATTAATTAAATCTTTATTCAAGTCATGTTTTGCTAACTAAGTTTCTTCATGAACACTAAGTCACCATTCATGACCTTAAAAGAGTTATTAGTATCCATTTCTTGGAATCAAATGTTCATAACTTACTCAGAATTTTCTCTTGACCCAAGTATTTTTATACCTGATTTACAGATTCTTGAAATGGCGCAATTTGCATCCATCTTCAAATTCTCAAAGGCGCATAAATTCTGCATTAGCAGAACTGAAACCTTACACTTCTAAATACTTTACACATCCTCCTTAAGCGTTAACTCGTCCAACATCAATCCTCTATTTGGTTTCACAACATTGATTACTATTTTCCTTAACAATTTAAGAATCACACTTCGAGTTTTAAAACTCTATCTCCCTTATTAGTTTAACCAACTATATATCTTCTTTATGGTTTCATACGACCAATAACACAGTACTCGAATATAACACATACATACATTCCTTAAATCCTCACTTCTCTTCGTGTATCAATTTACTCACTAATTCTCTAACCACTTTAAAGGTATATCAATTTTCTTCCCTCGTCAACAACATACATATATACAAGTCCAAACCTAACACACATCGAGTATTTAATAGTATTCAATATAGTACACTTAGTGGTTTCCCACAAACAACCAACAAATTAGTTTTCGTCTCGTCTACACTGTTTTCACAGTGAGTTAGATCGGTTACTAATTCGTATATACCTCCGCTCTCTGAAGGAATCGTTTAGCCCATCTTCTATACATCCACCATTAAAGAGTATGATTGCACTACTTTAGACTTGATACTCACTCGTACAAATACTCAAAAATTGGTGATTATCAAAGATATTTTAAGGTCACCAACTTACTATAATAATTTCACATAAATTATTTAACATCAATAGATAAATTTTTATTCGTTCTTACTAATTCATCTCTACAATTTATAACAAATATATAATAAGGATATATATTTATTAAACAAAACATCACTTATTGTATAGTTTATATCAACCATACAACCCACATCATATACCTCACAATGCATTATATATTTTTATTTGAACCCTTCACATGCCTTAAGAATTTTATTCAATAATTTCTTATTTTAATATTTTCTGAAAATTCGGGTTGTTACATCCTCTCCCCCTTATAAGGATTCCGTCATCAGAATCACTAAAACCTCCTCTACTCGGTGATATTTTGAATATTACATATTCTTTTGAATAATTTTATTCATTCTCTTTTCGAAAGTATTATTATAACTTGCTCACTTGCTTTCTACCAAATTCTCCTTTCTAAGGAACATTCTACTCACTACATTCATCATCCAGAAGAATAAGAGTCTTCCACGATTTTTCAATAATCGAGAAGTAGTATGAATAACTCAGATTCCAAATTATGATGAGGGGTCACACTAGACCATGAACCAGAGCTTCATCACAATCCTTCGCACTACAAACCAGAGTGTTTATCAATCACAAGGACTGAAAACAACCTCCACACATATGCTAGGTGGCCAGCCTATTGTACCACTATGTTGGGCCACAACGTAATGTTTTATAATGACTACATGCATTACGTTCGGAACCATTTTCCCCGAAAACATTTCCCCTTATAGGGTTGTTCACTCAGCTTTTCCACATCTGAATCCGCACCAAAGCAATCTGGTTTGGCATAAATATTCAAGAATGCTTGAATTCCATAAATATTTTTCAACAGTCGTCTAGCTGAATCAAATAGCTTAGACTTTTATCAACAATTCAGACATCAATCAAATAATTTGGCCAACTTAATTAACCTTCTTCATAATTAAAAAGAAAACCAAAAATTCTTTTATGACGTCATGATACCATACTAGATTAGTAGTACGTTTAGGATTCCGCCATCATGTTACTTTGTCATACTACACTGTACCGAAATTGGCTGACGATCTTTTGATCACAACCAACACTAGGTTCAACTGTATTGAAGACTCCATCGTTTACCATTTCTACACCATACCAAATGATGTAAATGGTCAGAAATACATTTTGAAAATTTTCAAATCATTTTGTCTTAGCTGAAACAATTAGCATAGACATATGGATAACGGTATTGTTTTTAAAACATCATTGGTTCAATCACATGACCCAAAGTTTTTCGAGAAAATAGAAATGCCAACATCAGCACGAAGTCAATAAATTTTAAAAATCTAGCAGAGTTAGAAGATTTAGAAAATCAATGTTTCTCCATCAACTTTACTCCATTGTCTCATTCTATCAATCCCTAACACCATCAATGATTACTATACTAAAATTTCTAACTTCATAACATATATATACCCGATATAGTTCATCAAACTTGCCACACTTTGGAAATTCAGGAACTTGCCATAATCATATGAATTTAAGAACTTACCCTAGCCAGACCATAGGCGTCCATTCGCTGAGGGGTTCAAAAACATTTCATATAATGATGAGTCCCGAACGTACCATAAGTATGAATTTTAAGAACTCATAACTTAACTTTATATTCTCTAACTATAACCTATCTATCTGTTATACACATTAGAAAAGAATCACCTTCTCAACAAATATATAGCAAATAGCACGACACAAACATTTCAATGATTATCAGTGCCAAAACTAAGTGGTTTTTACACCACGCACAATTCCCCGCCCTCACAAGGAATCATACAACTCAGCTGCTAACATGGGTCCTCAGTTAAAATCCCACTTAACTCTATCTTACACTTTTCTCGATACGAATTCTTTGTATCTCATTACGTACAACTCCTCATGAGTTCATATCGTACCATTTTATAGTACATTCACTTATAGCATCAAGCTATACACACTCAGTCATTACAGACTATTAATCACTTCATAGCTTAATCCGATCACGTTGTGATCATCAATTTACCTTAGGGTTCTTTCCCTATTATCAATAAAACTCCTTTCGAGTTCATTCTCACTATCTTTGTCATATAGACACCATCTTATCATTTTTATTACCAGAGTTAGGAAACTCCTAAATTATCATTCTCTTAGATACTTCAAGATTCTTCTTTGAATCTTTGCTTATACATTTTAATCTTTATCTTTATCTCTCTCAAGTTATAGCCTAAGGCACACTTACCTATAGTTTGTAACCTACAACATTGATACCAACCTATGACGCCCCCAAATCTCGAGTTCCTTCGAACCTCGATTCGGTTCGCCACGATACTACTATCGTCAAACTATTTATATCTTCTATTCATAACTTAATGAATATAACTTTACATATTACAATTTAGAATATATATTCTTTCCATTACCAGGATCTGCACAATGAGCCCAAACTTTTATAAGTTTTAAATATTGGTCATTTACTATTCTTGTTTTACATCACATCGATGTTATAAAAATATGCAGAATAATTTAAACTTTTTCAATCTCCTTTAAAAAATAATCTTTTATTGATTTCTTAACTTGAATCAATTACAAATCCCTGAATCAAATTATGTTATCATTCCTTCTATTCAAATTACTATATAAAGAATTACATCTCATTTCGAATTTCTCTATGTATCTCATAATACAACTTGTATTACACCTCGTAAACTACTATCTTGTACGACTCCCAGAACATAAACGTTGTTCAAGAGTATAAATATTTAAACACATAAACCAATCTCCTTCAATTACTATTGAACTCTATCAATCAAGTAGCACGTAATCTTTACCGTGAATCCTTAACCTGTAAAAGTGGTTATTTGCAAGGGTGAGCTCGACAGCCCAACAATTCTAACAGTTTTCATACAACACATAGCATATAACAACATATTCAGTTTATGCATTCACAATTGATTAATATTTACTACGCATGTTACTTCTCACATAACAGGCATAGAGGTTTATATCACAAGTATATCATCAAAGATCAACTTTTACATTTCATACATATCTCATACGCATTTCATATATAACAACATTTGCATAGCATAATATAGCTCAACTAACAGTTATCGAATTCATATAACAAATAGGAACTGAAAGACTTGCCTGATTTGTAGTTTATCAACTACGACTTAACTGCTTATAGTTATCCTCACTTCGTGTATTCCAACATAGTTATATAATCATGGATTCACATCCATTAGTCATATATTTCATACAGTCTCAATGTAATAATATTGTTACATTGTTCTTTAACTAGGTTCGTAAAACCTACACTTCACTTTCTCATCATACGCTTAGAATAGCTAGGTATGTATAGTATACCTTAGTCACCCTTACATGACATCAACATTCATATACATCTATCACACACTTGACTCGCTATGTGTTCGGCACATTTCAAACTCATATCGTTAAGTTTAACCTTACACACAAATGTCTAACTTAGTTGTAACTTACAACATTACCTATATAGCACAGATCATATTGTAAGACCTCACAAATTCAAACAATGTATCATTGCTTTATATCATGAAAACATTCCTTTGAACTTAACGTTCGAAAGTTATGATTAACATTCATTTTCATCACATAGCATGCTTCTTAACACATTACCTAGCATACTGATCATATATTGAAATTTAAAGTAATCATATTACTATGCTTCAAACATCAGATCAAAAATAGAACTCATTTATAATCGCGGATGGCGGTAGCAGTGCTTAGGGATGGCACAAATTGTTCTCGGCTGCACAGCTTTCAGACTTCCTATTTTCGGTGGCGACCCCAAAATAGGTCCATTCCATCCAACCCATTCTCGAGTCGCCAAATACATGGCACGAAACAACTACAACTTTATTATCACAACAATAAAACTGAACTTATGCACTTCCTATTTTCAAATAAATCCTCATCACATTTATTGATAACAATAATGGTGAGGACTACTAAACAACTCTCTCTAGAACCTTCATTCCATACACTAGTACTCGCTACATTCTCGCTACGAGAAGAAAAATGGAACAACAAGGAAAAGGGTGAGCTCAACTAGCCCGAAGAGAAGAATGTTATGACTAAGATAATATACAACAAATTATCGTTAGTCTCCAACGAGGAAAAATCTCGATAGAATACTGATAGACAACAAGTTTGGATCAATTATGCTGAAATAATAATTCATAGAAGAGTTACGTAGAGAATGAAATCTACTTATAATCTATGAATTTAACAGGTCCATCATCAATATTTTATCCTGTAACATCAATCAATTTTCATCTCAAATCAAATATTCATCTTTGCACCTACTGAGGCCAAAGATATTCATCAATCGGTCGTATTCATCTCAACAGTTCATCTTTGCACTAAAGGCCAAAGTTTATGTTCATTTAAACACCATTCATCTTTGCACCATGAGGCCAAAGATATTCATCAAATATGTTCATTTAAACACCGCTCATCTTTGCACTATGCAAAGATATTCTTCAGAAATCATTCATCTTTGCACTTCACAGCCAAAGATATTCTTGAGAAATCATTCATCTAGCTTTCACATGAGCCAAAGATATTCAATAATATCATCATTTAAGATCGAGGATGATGAAAAATATTTTTAAAGAAACGAATCCAATTGAAACAAAATGACAAGGATTAAGGATTAAGGATTCGTACTTTGTTTTATCCATGTCCAACAATACCTCAAAAATAATCATAGTGGTGTAAAATTCAAGAATGAGTCAAAATAATGGATACAATCAAAGCTAGTATCCGTAATAGATATTTTGGACGAAAAGAAGAAATTTCATTTTTTAGGTGAATAATCACAGTATCGTGAATAGTGCCAGTATCGTGAATAGTCTGTATCCGTATCATCGTGAATAGTAACTCGACACCAAAAGATAGAAATTCCACAAAAAAACATTTTCACGCTTCATGAATAGTACTCGTGAATAGTAACTCGTGAATAGTAACTCATGAATAGTAACTCGTGAATAGTAACTCATGAATAGTAACCCCGACATGAAAAAGTTCAAATTTGATAAAACTTGGATCAACAATTCAAAGATAATGATATTGAAGAAATAATATCATTCTGAAAAAAAAAATATCCCTTACCTCAAAGAATCAGTACTTCGGAAGGAAAGGTCGGAAGTGGCTTTGAATGAAACTCAATGAACTCAGACTCTCGAAGTATCTAAATACTCACAAAAGTATTCGAAATATAGAGAAAATACGCCAATAATATAGAGAGAGAGAAAACTTTGTTTCGGTGTGATTTTCAATTCTAACTTAGCCCTCTATTTATAGGAAAATGTTAGCCCCGCAAAGCGGACTTAACTCCGTAACTTTGATGGCTTTACCTGCTACTATTGCCACCCACTACATTTAAAATAAAATTCAGCACATTTCTTCACCAACCACAAGTGGGGCCCACTCAATTCTAGAATTTTCCACCAAAATCAATTATAAACCTAATTTTAGAATCCGACACCTCTTAAAATTCACAACAAATCATTCGCAAGCATTTTAACGGTTCAAAATTTGTGGACATATACTCAACTTATGTATGTATAACATATCCAAAAATTACAACGATCCAACCATTTGATTAAAAATTATAACCCCCGTAAATATATCTGAAACCCACGATTTGATTTTAATAATACCTCAATCCGATAAAATCTTTGATAAAACACCTCAACATTAATTCCTTCATTAATAACCACATAAATAAATCCATCATTTATATTCATATAAAATAAATATTTCCTTATCATATGAATCAATAATTAATTATTCACAAATAATATTACAGAATCATATTTATAATGACAACCAGTCGCTCTCAGAAAGAGGGGCTTTCCAATAAGGATCTCTCCCATCTTGGCGCCGCAATTAGTGACCAAACCTCTCCTTAGACGAACTTTCTAGACATTGCCAATAATGTTATCTAATAATATTATTCAAATAATATGAATTATTGATCCGATAATGGGAAATCTTTGTGCGGTGACAATTATTGAAGCAATGATAATATAAAATACCAACGCATGACAATTATTGAATCAATAAAATAAACTATTGAGCGGTAACTCATGTGAAAATTATTGAGTAATCAATAATGCAACAATCTAACATGCAATCAATAATTCAATACAAGTTCGTCATTAATTCAGCAATATTATTAATCACTGGTAACCATGCCAGCGTATTCTTTGTATTTTAACCAACGGGTATTCAGTGTCTTAATAATGTAACAACTACTGTTATTTATAACCACCCAAACTTTGTCGTTTTCCTCATCCAATCGCTTTCGTTATGGGGCCCACATATAGCTGCTGGCCGTCGCATCACGAATATTCCCCGAAAGATTTAATATTCCACGACGAAACGAATATTCTAAACAAAATGAATATTTTATAACCACTTTGAAATATTTGCATATTTAACCCTTAACTATCCACATTAATCAAATCAACCCTTACTATTTCAAAATAATAAATAAAGGAAATTCCTTTTTATTTAAAAAAAATTCGGGGTCTTACACATACTTTAATACACTTAGACACTTACACTTAACATGCATACACGCTAGAGGTCTTTACATACTTATATGACCATTTCAAGTTCAACCTTATGTGTTAGAGACTTTAGTTTAGGATTTCCACGAATCAAAACCAAATAGGGTTATGAAATCACTAGGTGTTCTAATTAGCCTTATGTTCTCATAAAGAGGTCACATAATCTTTACTACACATGCTCGTACATATTCACATCTTTTACTCATAGCTATCATCGTTTAACACTTTAAAACAAGCTTTAACCTCATGCTTGGTTTACTTCCATTATATTTAACATATAAGACTTATGTTTAGTGACATAATGAAACATAACATGGCATCTCAAGCCTTTAAAAGATAAATACTCATATGTAATACTACTTAAGTTCGAAAACATGCTCGAGATAGCCTTTAAGATCATTTTATCATAAATGATGCAATATAGCACATATAACTGATATCTAGGGATATTATAAACATAACATGACCTATAAATCCTTTAGAATCTAGATATCCATGTGATGCAACTATATTTGGAAAATATGTTTAAGTTTGCTTTTGAAACCATTGTAGACTTGAATAATGCCATTCAACACATACAACACAACTTCAAAGCTCTAAACATACGTAGTCAAGTCAGTTATCATGCTCGCAAGGTCAGAGTTTAAATCATGTAGTAGTCATGCATGTTAGTTCACTATGCTAAGCTTTTTCTTGAAAAACTTCTCTAAAGCAAAGCCTAATAAGGTGGTGATGCTCAAAGGAACTATGTACACTATATCATGCTCATCTATGTGTAAAATCAATCATGTGTATAGACCACTAAGCTCAAAATTTGTAGAACATGAACTTTAACAAAGTTTGTTTCCAAAACTTAAAGACCTTGTTAAAGATTGTATACCAAATTAATTTAATCTTAGTAAAACATGCTCACATTAGGTTATTACACTTACATATACATGTTACACATGCTTGCATGTTGGCTTAAGCTATAATACTTTACCAACACTGATCAGACCTTAAAATAGAAAGCAAAAACTAAACTCGAGAGGCCAAGATAAATTGCATTAGTTCGAAGAATGATAAACTTGGCAACTTTTTAGCCCAAACACATAAATTACTCATGAAATAGATTCTAAACATTCCTATTACAATTGAAACATATTTATATGGTCATATAACAACTATATAACCCATACCTAACCTCATTAACATCTAATTCCATGAATTCAAGAATTTGAATTTGAATACTTACGAAATCTATTTTGACAGAGAATGAAATGGAAGCAAGGAAAAGGAATTATCCTTTGAAATGTGAAAGAACTTTCTCCTAATGAACTCCTAATTCCACATTAGCAATTCTCAGAAATTTGAAACTCTTCACTCTAAAATATAACTTAACAATAAATCTCAGCAACAATGAAAGTGAAAGAAATGCTTAATTTAAATAATTTTTACTGACCATGTCAAGCGATTAACAAAGAAATCAACCCAAAGGTTAGAAGAAAAATCTATTGGATTGAGAGATTTTGGTGAAAAGGATTCACCAACTCCTTCTCCCCCATTTCTCAGTTCATGATTATGGCTATAGTAGACTTCAACTGCCAACTAATCCATACGTAATATAGAATTAGGCCACTGTTCACATACTATTGTGCTACTCAATTTGGGACAAGAGAGAAATCTAAGCATTTAGTTAATTAAGGCTTGTTTTGGTTCCAAAATGAAATCTTAGTGTACAATTGTTACCATATTAGGAATTTAAAAACAAATTTTATACTCGCATCATATAATCCATGTACATTAAATACATGCAATAAAATAACACAGTTTTGTATTATTATCCGAGTAGTTCCACAATTATTTCTATTACTCACATAATCACATTATACCTTATTTAATATTAATGTTTATTTAAAACATTAATTTCCTTTCTCAGTTTCTAGAATACATATATATTTAATCATTAGTGTATTAAAGTTACATATGACTTCATTGCATACTACTTGGTACCTTATATTATTAGTCCCAATTAAATGTCACACTTCATGTATTCTTAGGCCATAGATATTTTACATCACTACTACCCACATTTTCCATATTACCCATAATAATACTATTTAATGATAATGTCCACATTAATATTTTAATTGGGCTAAGTTTAATTCAATTTGATATTCCCAACCCACAATCACATTTTAATATCACAACGATTAATTAGCCTTAATCATTTATTATCTTACAATAATTAGTATGTACAACACTAATTAATATAATTCTTTCATTTCATTTCTTCCATAAATTGTCCCAAAACAATTTTCTTTAACCACCACATACAATATTAACCTTATGCATAAATCTCTAACCAATAATTACTTATAACTATATTGGATCTTTTAATCATTTACCTTTCAAATATCAACCCTTTGATATATTACAAAACTATGTAATATATTAAAATATCCAATATTAATTAACATATTTCTTTCATCCTCTTATGCTAAACACATATGTTAACTCACCATCTTATCCAAGTGAACTAACCCTTTTTCATTTAACTTATTATCACGCTATTGCCATACAAGAATTATAATATTCTATAATATAATTTTAATTAACCAATATTTATTTCGGGCTAATTAATTAAATCTTTATTCAAGTCATGTTTTGCTAACTAAGTTTCTTCATGAACACTAAGTCACCATTCATGACCTTAAAAGAGTTATTAGTATCCATTTCTTGGAATCAAATGTTCATAACTTACTCAGAATTTTCTACAGACCGGCGCAGCTGCGCCATACCTAATCCTCAGGCAGACAAGTCCTGCATTAGCAGAATTGAAACCTTATACTTTTAAATACTTTACACATCCCCCTTAAGCGTTAACTCGTCTAACATCAATCGTCTATTTGGTTTCACATCATTGATTACAATTTTCCTTAACAATTTAAGAATCACACTCCGAGTTTTAAAACTCTATCTCCCTTATTAGTTTAACCAACTATACATCTCCTTTATGGTTTCATACCACCAATAACACAACACTCGAATATAACACATACATACATTCCTTAAATCCTCACTTCTCTTCATGTATCAATTTACTCACTAATTCTCTAACCACTTTAAAGGTATATCGATTTTCTTCCCTCGTCAACAACGTAAATATATACAATTCCAAACCTAACACACATCGAGTCTTTAATAGTATTCAATATACTACACTGAGTGGTTTCCCACAAACAACAAACAAATTGGTTTCCGTCTCTTCTACACTATTTTCACAGTGAGTTAGATCGGTTACCAATTCGTATATACCTCCGCTCTCTAAAGGAATTGTTTAGCCCAACTTCTATACACCCACCATTAAAGAGTATGATTGCACTACTTTAGACTTGATACTCACTCGTACAAATACTTAAAAATTAGTGATTATCAAAGATATTTTAAGGTCACCAACTTAATATAATAATTTCACATAAATTATTTAACATTAATAGATAAATTTTTATCCGTCTTCTTACTAATTCATCTCTACAATTTATAACAAATATATAATAAGGATATATATTTATTAAACACATCACTTATTTCATAGTTTATATCACCCATATAACCCCATCATATACCTCACAATGTATTATATATTTTTATTTGAACCCTTCACGTGCCTTAAGAATTTTATTCACTAAATTCTTATTTTAATATTTTCTAAAAAATTCGGGTTCTTACAATATGTCTACACAATTTATTTCTTATAACATAGGTTATAATGATTCAAAGAGCATACAATGTATTTCCTAATTACAAGATATCAAGTAGTGGATATACATATAATTCATGTACATTTTCAATTACCATGATTGTTATTATCATAATAACTTAATGAAATCATTATTAATTTAACAATTGATATTATTATATGTCAATAGGGTATACATGAATGTTTACCCACACACTCCACATCATATAAAAAATAATATTATGCAACTCACATGAATGCAAATAACTCTTACTATATAGTCTATATATATATATATATATATATTAATGTCACTTGTACTATATAAAATATATAGTTAACTACCATATAATAAAGGTTTACTATATTGCACCAATTAATCAAGTAACATATAATCATTTTACAAATTATTAATCTTTTACACATTAATTATTATTTATCCAATAATAATTATTAATTAACACATTATCAATTAATTACTCATAATTGAAATTAATCAATATGTTCAACTCTTGCTACTAAATTCAAATAAATTGAATATTTAATTAATACTCTTATCAAGTCTTTGATATTAGAATCTTAGGGTTAGTCCACTAATCATTTCATAAATTCACATAACCACTTAAGGTTTTAATAGACTCACAAAACTAACTCATTACAATTAAATCGCATATTTAATTGATAAGGAGTTTAAAATTTATGGACTTTACATCCCTCCCCCCTTATAAAAATTTCGTCCTTAGAATTGTAAAAATAAGGTTACTCAAATAAAAATGGATAATTCGCTCTTATTTTCTCTTCTAGCTCCCACGTAGCTTCTTCGACTGCGTAATTCCTCTAGAGAATCTTAACAGAATGGATAATCTTATTCTTTAACTTTTGTTCCTTCCTATCTAGTATCTGGACAGGAACTTCCTCGTACGATAAATCTTTCTCGACTTGAATTGGTTCATAGGAGATAACGTGCTTGTAGTCCAGTTTATACGGTCGCCATACTGACACATTGTTGACGTTGGGATTTTTAGTGTCCCTTTTCGTTACTTGTTCTTTGGTGTTTTCATGTTAATGTGAGATTTGTTTGAAAAAACAAGTGAAAAAGGTCCGACATTATAATGTCGACGATTGACTTTAAGAGTCGCCAGTTGATGTATTTAATTGGTTGCACCAACGCAACCGAAAAGGTTAGCACATTGACCCAATGATTTGACACTGCTAAACGGGTCTATGAAACCGAGATTCATTAAGGGTTCGGGGGCTTAATTATGTGGAGGGAAGGTGTTAGGCACCCCCCGACATCCGTGTTACCACGGTGACCGCCACTCTTCAAAGAAATTGTTATATGAATGTGTGTGTGTGTGTGTGTGGATCAATGTGCAATTTAATTGAAAGTAGTGCGAGGCCTCGTTCGCACCTATATACATGGGTTTGAATTTTATTAGAAAATTCAGTTTTAACCACAATATAGCAATGACATTTTGTGAAAGAGGTTTTTCAAACTCTGTGCTCAATAGGAATTGAGACCTTTTCATACTTCCATTTTATTAAATGTTCGACTTGTTTTCTTTTATTTTCGAGATGCAAAGCATCCTCGAGAAAATAATATATAGCAGTGCCGAACTCCTTATGGGCATGACAACCATCCAAGGAAACTCAGACACTGTAAAATAATGTACAAGTTGCTTACAGCTAAAAAATGTCCATCATGGGAACCAAATCTAGGTTCGGTGAACTGAACCTGTGATCACATGATTCCTAGGCTCACATGATACTGTAATTTGTATGGAGAGCAGTAAGCAGTTATATATATAAAAGCTGTAAATATATAAATACAAACTAGATCAACCACCACGTAAGCAACTCCATGGGGATCTAAATAAAAATATATAAAAGCGATATATATATATATATATATATATATATATATATATATATATATATATATATATATGAACATGATCAACCGTCATGAATAAGTAAACTCAAAAGGGACGAAATGTAAATAAAGTTGTAAAAGCGATCAATCGCCATGTAAGTAAACTCCAGGCAGAGAATGTAAATATATATATATATATATATATATATATATATATATATATATAAGATAAACACACGAGATGTAAATTCGGGCTCATCGGATATGTCTGACAGCAATTATATATAGGTATATATATATATAAAAAGTTAGTAAACATATAGGATGTAAAATCCGTGCTCATCGAGATATATACACAACAATTATATATATTAATATATATATATATATATACAAAAGCAATTAAACATTAGGATGTAAAATCCGAGGCTCATCGAATGTAGTCGACCACATATATATATATATATATATATATATATATATATATATATATATATATATATATATATATATATAAGCAGATAAACGCTCGAGGCATCAAGTTCAGGCTCAATCGAGGCATAACTTTCGATAATGTTAGTATATATATATATATATATATATATATATATATATATATATATATATAAACAAAAAAATGAAAACCAGGCTCAATGATAACTCGAAGTTCGAAATATATATACATATATTAGTAATACACACACAGAATGAAGTTCGGCAAACACACTCACACGACTATCAACGTGTACAACAATGTGTGATATATGAGAAAGAGGCTTTATAGAATGTAAGAAGGCTTACAGTGGGCTGCCAAAGTAGACTTCTTAGACTTTAAATGGATAAACACTCAGCTCCCGCCGGATAAAAAGTAGCTATATGTGAGCTAACTAGTGTTTAATGAAGAGGAAACACTTAAAAGATATGTATGTAGGGTAAAATGGATACAACTTCCTCGCCTTTTTCCTTCTCTCTCTCTCTCTTCAAAGGGCTGACCCCCCCCAGCTTATATTTATAGACGGATAGCCGCAGGTACATCTGCGGCAGCCGCAGTTGTACCTGCAGCTGATCGTGGTGGATCTGGGCCTCGCGGGTCCCATCGTCTCGTAGTACGTGCATTCGTGCACTGTAATGTCTGCTTGAACTTGCAGAACTTCAATCCGAGCATCCGAACGAAGTATATCTGTACTTCTTCGGATCGTTTGTGTCGAGAGTTGCGTAATAACATGGATTAGAGGTTATACGAAGTCAGGAAGAGGCGTATATGCCCATGGTCTTCAAGCTTCAAATTCTATCCAAAGTACTAACACCCATAATAGTCACTCGGGATTGTCAATCCTCGGCTCTTGTGGGACATTGTTGTATGTATGTATGTATGAAGTGTTGAGACGACATGCCATTTGAATGAACAAGATGATGTGTGACTCCTTGCCAGGGTTATCGCTGGTTTGAGTTGAAAGTAGACGTTGCTCAGGGTTACAGCTGAGATTGGATCACTTGTTGGTATGCTGCGATATCATCTTGTTGAGATAGTAAGATGACATGTTGACTCCTCACCGGGGTTATCATCGGTTTAAGCAGAAAGCAGACGTTGCTCAGGGTTACATCTGAGATTGGACTGCTTGTTTGTATGCCTCACTATCATCTGTGGGTATTCTTGTCTGCCCGTTTGTCATTCTCGGGACTGAGGTGTATGTGCCTCAACAGGATGTCTGAGCTTGAAGCTGATTGCATGTGTTTGAAACAAGCATTTCTAGGGTTATCGCTGGAACTGCAAAGGCATCCCTTGGGGCTATCACCAAGGATGGGGTTGCTACTCCCAGTGTTGTCTCTAGGACTGGAACTGAACGTCGCGGTGTTATCACTGAGACATAACTGTCCTCTCCGATGTTGTTGCCAGTCTTTTGATTTGTATATCTCGGCGTTATCTCTGAGATTTGAAATGACACTCCCGGTGTGTGTTCCAGGTTGAGATGATGTTCCCAGTTTGTGTTCCAGGTTGGAGCTGAACTTCCGATAGTATCCGACATGGATGTAAGTTGTCTTTCAGGGTTATCTCCAAAAGATAAATCTACTCTCCTACAATGTTAGGAATAGGAGTGCAGAAAATTTCGAGTGTCTACACATATGAAACGCATTATGAATGTGCTCAAGTTTAGGAGGTAACGCTACCTCGTATGCCACTTCACCGACTCACCTCAGAATCTCAAAAGGTCCTATGAACCTAGGGCTCAACTTACCCTTCTTCCCAAAACGAATCTTCCCTGTCCAGGGAGAAACTTTCAGAAATGCATAGCTTCCTACTTCAAAATCTCTCTTCTTGTGATGCAAATCCGCATACTTCTTCTGGCGATCTTGAGCTGCTACTAGTCGAGCTCTTATCACCCTGATGATTTCCACCGTCTGTTGTACTAACTCTGGTCCCAATAGTCGACGTTCTCCAACTTCATCCCAGCATTAGGGCATTCTACATTTCCTCCCATACAGTGCTTCGTACGGTGGCATTCCAATACTGGTGTGATAACTATTGTTATACGCGAACTCTACTAATGGAACATGATCCTCCCAACTACCCTTGAAATCCATCACACAAGCTCGGAACATGTCTTTAAGTGTTTGAATCATTCTCTCACTTTGTCCATCGGTCTGCGGATGATACGCGGTACTCATTCATAGTTGTGTCCCCATTCTTTCTTGAAAACTCTTCCAAAAGTTTGTCGTGAATCGTGGATCTCTATTTGATACGATAGATACCAGCACCCCATGCCTTGAGATAATTTCCTTAACATACAATTTGGCTAACTGGTCAAAACAATACTTAATCTTAATTAGCAAAAAGTGAGCTGACTTAGTAAGACGATCTATAATCACCTATATGGCGTTGTGCCCTTTTTACGTTGTCGGAAGTCCCACCACAAAGTCCATTGTGATGTGCTCCCATTTCCATTCTGGAATCTCTAATGGTTGTAAAAACCCTCTTGGTCATTGGTGCTCTGCCTTGACTCTCTGACAAGTTAGGCATTTACTTACGCATTCCGTAACCTCTCTCTTCATGTTTGGCCACCAGAAGTGGTGACATAAATCTTGGTACATCTTTGTGCTTCCTAGGTGTATCGAGTATCTCGTACTGTGTGTTTCTTGAAAAATCTCCTCTCTCAGTTCTGGTACTAGCGGTACCCAAATTCGTCCTTCAAGCAATCCAGTGCTATCAACCTTAAATTTCAATTCATCACCTTCAGTCAATCGCTTCTTGATGTTAATGCAATCTTCATCCTTTTTTTGTGCTTCTTTAACCTTATCCAATAAAGTTGGACTCGTTGGCACTGTAAATAATTATTCGTTGGTCTCCATCGGATACTTAATCTCCAAGTCTAGTCGTTCAAAATCTTTTACCAATTCTTTTTGAATGGTCAACTTCAGTAACTTCTCTCTGCCTTTTCTGCTCAAGGCATCTGCCACTACATTTGCTTTGCCTGGATGGTATAGAATCTCACAATCATAATCTTTAATCAATTCTAGCCATCGGCGCTGCCTTATGTTTAACTCTCTCTGCGTGAAGATATACTTCAGACTCTTGTGGTCCGTATATATCTCACACTTCTTGCCATACAAATAATGCCTCCAAATCTTCAAGGCAAAAACTACCGCTGCTAATTCCAAATCACGAGTCGGATATCCCTTCTCATAATCTTTTAGCTGACGTGAGGCGTACGCAATGACTCTGTCGTGTTGCATCAGTACACAGCCAAGACCCTTGTGTGATGCATCACTATACAAATCCTCTCATGTTGTCCGGTAAGGCCAACACAGGTGTTTGACTAAGCCTCTTCTTCAATTCTAGGAAACTCTCTTCACACTTCTCCGTCCAAATGAACTTAACTATCTTTCTGGTAAGATTGGTCAACGGTGATTCTAATTTCAAAAAATCTCGAATAAATCTTTGATAGTATCCCGCCAATCCTAAGAAACTTCTAATTTCGGTCGGCGTCTTCGACTGTTCCCAATTGATAACCGCTTCTACCTTCGCTGGATCCACCGAAACACCATTCTTGTCGATAACGTGTCCTAAAAAATGCACTCTTTGCAACCAAAACTCACACTTAGAGAATTTTGCATACAACTTCTCCCTCCTTAATGTCTCCAACACTATCCGAAGATGCTTGGCATGTTCTTCCTCCGTTTCTAAATATACTAGAATGTCATCGATGAATACGACAACAAACTTATCCAAATACTATTTGAACACTCTATTCATCAATTCCATAAATGCTGCTGGCGCGTTCGTCAATCCAAATGACATACCAGAAAACTCAAAGTGTCCATATCGAGTTTTGAATGTCGTCTTTGGAATATCCTCCGGCCTCACTTTCAATTGGTGATAATCGTTCCTCAAGTCAATCTTTGAAAAGTACTTTGACCCCTTCAACTGATCAAACAAATCATCTATCCTGGGCAACGGGTACTTATTCTTAATGGTGACCTTGTTCAACTCTCGGTAGTCGATACAAAGTCTTAGCGACCCATCTTTCGTCTTTACGAATAAAAGTGGTGCTCCCCACGGTGATACGCTCGGTCGAATGTATCCCTTATCTAACAACTCTTGTAATTGAGCCATTAGTTCTTTCATCTCTACCGGTGCCATAAGATACGGCGCTTTGTAACCGGTGTTGTCCCTGGTGCCAAATCAATGACAAACTCAATCTCTCTATCCGGTGGTAATCCCGGAATCTCATCTGGGAAGACATCAACGAAATCCCTTACAATAGGTATTTGACTCAGTTCACCCTCGACTCGTCGAGTATCAACCACGTGAGCCAAATAACTTATACAACCCTTCCTAAGCAATCTCTGCGCTTGCACCATCGTCAGACAATGAGATTGTCTCTATGATTTACTACCATAAAATACCACCTTTGACTTATTCAGAGTCTTAAGGTGTACACACTTCTTCTTATAGTCTATAACTGCTCCGTGAACTGATAACCAATCCATTCCAAGGATTACATCAAACTCCCCCAAACAAATCGGTATCAAATCCACCTTGAGCTTAAATCCTCGCAATTCGGTATAACAATTCCTATGAATGCATTCTACGGGGATAATTTCCTTGTTCGCTACTTCTATGTTCATAGGGTGTTCTAATCTCTCACAGGGTAAGTCTAACCGTTTAGCAAATTCTTAAGAAACAAAAGAGCAGGTAGCACCCGAATCAAATAACACGTATGCATCTATATCATTGATTGGAATGATACCTGACACCACGTCCTTAGACTCCACCACATCTTGTATGGTCATGTTGAACATTAGTGTCGTTGGTCTATTGGCTTGACTGGCTGACCCTCCACTGTTCAGTCCATTATTGTTTTTCTTGCGGTTGCCGCTAGCTGTATCGCCCTTTTTCTTCGGGCAGTCCTTTATTTGTTGGTCTATGGCTCTACACGAGAAACAACCTCCCTTCTGCTTATTCGGACATTGAGGAGCCATGTGCCCCGATTGTCCGCAATGATAACAAACACTCTTTCCTTTCATGCACTCCCCCGAGTGATTCCTCCCACATTTGTTGCACTTAATATTTTTCTTAGCCTCTCCCCCGAACTTATTACCTCCAAAGGATTAGTTCTCTGTCCATTTACATTTATTGGGGTTGTTGCCTCCACTGCTTCCCCCTTTCTATCCTTCTTGACCTGTCTCCTTTTCTTGTTTGAATCGAGCGATGGCTTCATTGCCTCCTTCGATAATGATAGCCCTTTCCAATAGATCAGATTAAGTCTTAATCTTCAACACAACCATTGCTTTTTGCACCTATGGTTTCAGTCCTAATTCGAACCTTCTTTCTTTTCTGGCCTCCGTGTCAACCTGATGTGAAGCGAATCGGGCTAACTCGTTAAATCTTGTCACGTACTCTGCGACAAACATACTACGTTGCTTCAGTTCTAGAAACTTAACCTCCATATCATGTTGCGTATTCTCCGAGAAGTAATTCTAGAGTAATACCTCCTTAAATCTCTCCCAAGGAATAACTCTTTCGTCAGCTCGGCCCCTATTGGCTTTCCACCAATAGTTAGCTTCTCCCTTCATCATGAAAGTGGAAAAACTCGTCTTCTGTGCTTCGGCTACATGTGCGACCTCAAATACCTTCTCCATCTCTTCTATCCATGTCTGGGCTTTAATTGGATCCAAGGTTCCTCGGACCTTCGGTGGTCCTACCAATTTAAAGTCCTTAAAGCTAGCCAAATGTTATCCTAGCTACCGTGCTGCTGGTGGGGGTCTGTTTTGCATTGCCTCAGTTAACAAGTTAACGAAGTTCTGCATTGGATCAACATTTGCCCCTCCACCATTGTTAACGGATCCTTCCTCCCTCTGATTCCGCTGAATTCACCTAGGCAGCGTGATCTGAGGAAAGGAAGAAAATTATTAGGATTTATGTGATAGGTTATTCATGTTAGCATTAAGAAGTTTAAGACGTCTATCAATCATTCTTGATTTAAATAAACAACTTCAATATCACAATAAAACTCGATGAATTTCCTCAACCTATCCTTACATACTCTACTTGTGTTTTCTACTAAGGTTATAACCTAGGTTTCGCATTCCTAACATTTATAACCTACAGCTTTGATACCAACCTGCGACGCCCCCGAATCCGGGTCCTCTGACCCCGGTCTGGTTATCCCGATAAAATACTAACATCCACCTCTAAACAACATAAGATAAATAAAATGCGGTATATAATAAACTTACGTCGTTCATTCAAAAGGTGTTACTAGTCCCAAGATACGATATCCTTAATATCATCTTACAATCATACCCTAAAATAAATATTAGGGTTTATATTACATAATAGTAATATAAACTAGGCATAAGGAAAAGTCTGCCCCTTGCCACTATTCTACATCTTTCCTTTACCCTTGTCCTTCCCTGAGGTCTCGGGCTTAGCTGCAATATAATTCATGATATAGTAAGAATGAGCAACAAGTTTTCCCAGCAGGTTTAAATACAACAATAAAGATATATCATGATGAATGGAAAAATAACTGAAAATAAATTCAACAATATGAATATCTGAAGGATTCAACAATATGAATATCGCAAGCAAAGATAATGATTGCTTTTAGAATAGCTGCTAGTCAAATAGACTTTGAACTATAACACTCCAATGGAATTAATAGCTAATTGACCCTTTGGTTCATCGGCTGTAATAAGTACTTGAGGGATATATCGCCCTCAACGTACACTATGTATATGCATAACATTTAAATCGCACAAATTGTATCTTATATTAGATACCTGGGGTACTCCCCTATCATAGAAGGGGTGTTCTTTCAGTCTAAGAATCCTTACCATAAATTGGTTTGGATAGCTTTTATAAAACTTCATAAGCTTGTCTGACCGAACAAAGGTTCAGTCTCTATCTAACACAGTTCAAGAATTATTGAACTTTAAATGATGTACAAGTCCAAGACTGTACGAACTCAAGTGCACTAAATGCGAATATTAATAATATCGATGTGGAATAATTTTAAAGTAATTAAACCACTTAATAGCATGCTTGGAAATAAGATTCAAGCTTAAATGAATAACTTTCAATTCAACAACAACCTACTCAATACAGTATGAGAAGGATTAGAAACTTTCACAACAAACAAAGTTGTGTAAGTTAGGAAACTTGCAACACAATAAAATAGTGTTCGTATATTTACTCAAGTAAAAGAGTAAGAATTAAGGAACTTGCACAATCAAAGAGTGAAGTTCACAGAAACTTGCATGTTTGCTCAGCTACAATATAATACTAGCTTTAACTAACTCGTGTTGAAACGACCTAACATTAATAAGTCAGTCTTTTAATTAGTATGTGTAAACTATTATGAGTCTACATTTAAAATACTCAAGTCTTCACATAGCATGCTTCTTAACACATTATATGGCATATTGGTCATATATTACAAGGTAAAGAAATCACCTAAGCATGCCATGAATTTCATAATCAAAATAGTATATATTTACGATCGCAAGATATATGTAGCGATTGCTACCGGTCTAAAGCTTAGGGACAATTTGTTGGGTAAAACCTAGTTACGCACAACACGCAAGTATACATGGTCAACGAGTAATACAGTGAAAGTAGAGTATCGTTCCCACGAGGAATTATTAATACAAATTACCAAGTACTAACCCTTAATCAAACTAATTTTATTTAAACAATCAATTTAATGTTATAAAGTAAATTACTTAATTAAACTAATTCTAATTACCACTGGTTAGAAATCAGATTATGGAGATTTAAGATCACAACTTCACTTATTGCTTCATTTAAGTTAACACACTTCTCACCAATTATTCTCTATCCCGAATTGTCAATCAAGAACACGAAAGTAGTATTAACTACCTCTCGATACACTAATACTGTATTAACGTCAATCCACAATTAAGATAGAAATCCGTTAAACACCTTAATCAACTAACCCACTATATCTCTATGTGAATTACAATTGAAGAAGGTTGAAGAATAAGTTCTCTATCTGATTACATGTGATGTCAAGCATATCTCTACCTTAACAGTCGTCAAGATTAAGCTACTAACAAAATCATGAACACATGCTATCATGATAAGATCTAAATCAATACTTCATCTCTCGAGTTCATATAGATTATCATGGTAATTGATGGCCAATTAATTAAACAATTAATTCCAAATCACAATAGACAATCCTCACATTAGAACATAATAATTGATAACGAAGCATATTAAAATAAACTACACAATAAGATCCATTGTAATCTCAAACAAAAATTAGTTCATTGAATTAAAATTAAGAATCCACAATTGAATAATCATTAAAAGACAAAGATAGAAGAAGATGAGAAGATATAATCTATTGTCTGTAGATTTGACGCTCCCTCCTTGCTCTTACTTTGAATCTTCAATGGTCTCCAAGTTGCTTCACTCTCCAAAACTCATTAGAACTAGGTTTTTTTTATCTAATTTACTCTAATCTAATCTAATGGAATTCTTCCAAAAACTCCCTCTAATCCTTGTAAATCCCCTCCTTTTATAAGCCTCCTTATATGTCTTTAAATCCTCTTGGAAGTCCTTGAATCAAATAACTTGAACCAATCCTTATCGGACTCAAATTCGGACAAAAACTACTCATTCTGCGCGTACCCAAGCCCCAGCTTGCCTTTTCCTTTTGTAATAGCAAGCCCCGACTTGCTAGCAATCTACTAAAACACCCAGGACCCAAGCCCCGACTTGCTATCAAAGCCAAAAAGAGCAAGCCCCGGCTTGGGAGCAAGCTGCTAATTATTTTTTCTACTGCAGTGTCCTCTGGTAAAATGGCCATAACGTTTGATCGGGGAAGAGTTACGGGGACCTGCCGTCTATTAAATCGAAGATATCGACGAGCTCTATAAGCTTTATTCTTTGAGTGTTGAGAAATAACGAATGGATGATTGTCGAAATTAGACTGTAAAGGACTGCTATAAAAATGACCACCCAAAACAGCGAAATTCAACGTCCGTTGGTACAAATGTCATAACTCTTGCATCTAAACTCCGATTGGAATGATTTAAGATGTTCTGGGAAGCTAAGAAGAAGCTCTACAATATATTCCAAGTTCCAAGCCAAGAACATGAAATGAATATGAAAGCACAAATAATGTCCGGATTGCTTTTCTTTGCGTTTTCCTACCAATTCTTTGCGATTTCCTTGTTTTTCCTTACCAATAGTCGCTCACACCGCTCCTAAACACATAACCTACAAAATGAACATAAAATGCATGAAAAGTAACTAAGACACATGAATATATGCAACTAATTCAAGTAATAGATACCGGATAAGTAGGTATAAAACCTACTTATCAACAGCGCAGCTGCGCTGTCCCCTGGCCAAACCAGGTTTGAGCCTTGCCCTTCTTGACTTTAGTCCAACTCTAACATACACCTATACATACATATTAACATACATTCATGCTTGAGTTTCACATAGCACATGACTATACTTGAGTTCATTACTTCAAGTTTAACTTACAAGTTATATGTCATTAAAACATAAAAAGTTCATTTAATCATTTGTGCCTTACAACTTGACCATTCAATACTCAGTAGTCATGCTTGTATATAGACAACACGTGTATACTTTACTCACATAGTTCATATTTAGAAATTTCCCTTTTATGACTCTGTGTGAATAAGTGAAAACCATACATTAACCGAACGATGTTCATGGCAATATATCTATGGGCATAATGAGTCCTAATATACATGCTTGCATGGTCATAACGTACTTTACTCATTTCTTGATGACATTAGCCTTCTCATTCTACTTTTCTTTGAACTTTACACTAAGTCAACTTAGCATATACAAGGCATAATAGCATATAACTCTCATGCATATACAACGTATATTAAAGTCATATATGCATGCTCAAATGGTCAGAACTTACAAGATAAAAGTCTTGGTCAAGTTCACTTTAAAAAGTCTTAAGTTTCTTATCTTTAAAATATTCTAATCTTTCAATCATGTATGCTAGTGTGTTCAATCACTTTAGTCTTGCATTCCATGTCAATACAAACTATATTATCATGTTCATAAATTCAAAATGCTCACATAATGTGTTCGTGACAAAGTTCACTTTGAAATCTCAAATATCACTCCACATCATATAAAAATATTATTATGTAACTCACATGAATGCAAATAACTCTTACTATATAGTCTATATATATAATATATAGACATATTAATGTGCCACCTTATACTATATAAAATATATAGTTAACTACCATATAGTAAAGGTTTACTATATTGCACCAATTAATCAAGTAACATATAATCATTTTATAAATTATTAATCTTTTTACACATTAATTATTATTTATCCAATAATAATTATTAATTAACACATTATCAATTAATTACTCATAATTGAAATTAATCAATATGCTCAACTCTTGCTACTATATTCAAATAAATTGAATCTTTAATTAATACTCTTATCAAGTCTTTGATATTAGAATCTTAGGGTTAGTCCACTAATTTAAATTGACTATTAGTGACTCCCTTTAATCATTTCGTAAATTCACATTACCACTTAAGATTTTAATAGACTCACAAAACTAACTCATTACAATTAAATCACATATTTAATTAATAAGAAGTTTAAAATTTGTGGACGTTACATAAGTAATATTATTTCATTTTAGATTCTTAATTCTACACTCATTTTGTTAAAGTATTGCTTCTATACTCCTTGAAATTAGTGGAATATCCTTGAAATTTGTGTTTCATCTAGTATCATTCCACAAAATATTTTTCTTGATATTCTTGATAATTTTTAATATTTTCAATGTCGGGGTATTATTTTTTTCGGGTATTATTCACCCAGGGTACTATTCATGACAAAAATTGATTTCTTTTCGGTCCAAATCATTTTTGATACAATATTATTCCTGAATTTTACTCCACAAAGAAGTATCATGTTGACAATTTGGACATTATTGAATTCTGGATAAATTAAATTATAAATCTTTAAAATTTATCCTTGCTCTCATTTAATTGAATTCTTATATCATTGTCATCATCCTCACGCTTATATTATGATAAAAGTCATCTTCGCCTCGTAGTGCATAGATGGAATTGTTGATTGGTATGATTATCATATAATCATGACTGTAATGTTACAATTGATGTAGTAAAAGTCCTCATCAGTTGCTCGTAGTGCATTGATGGAAAGTTTGGCATGATCATGAAAGTAGTATCACAAGCCAATCATGTTTGATGATAAAGCATATACTTTGTAACAATCTTATTCATTTATTAATAAAAGTATTAATTTATTAAAGGCTTTTAATTATCTACATGATCTTTGTTTTATAATAGTGATAAACCCATAGTTTTAAGCAATGCTTTTAGAATAATGATGATGATCATTCTAATGAGATCTAAATTCTTAGAAAGCTTAAAACTAAAATAGTTCCCAATCATTGGATTACTAAATTGGGGATTAGTGAATCCGGGATAGATTGGTACATACGTTGCTTGCTCATTGGATGAGGATGATTGATCTCATGATCATTTGTGTGGAGACACTAAAGCAAGTATGTAGGTGCTTATTAGAGAATAAGTTCCTTTGAACGTGGCTCGCTAAGGAATACCTAATGGAGTTTTATTTGCTGTCAATAGGAATTCTGTAGTGATAGTAGTACAAGTGATCCTTGGACTTGAGATCATCATAGTATCTTGTGTATGATGAGTTATACTTTGACTTATTCCTTAAGACCCTTAGGGTATATCAAAGGGTATGCTTGGGTATAATAAGTTGTACATGGAGATAATGTATGATCAATAAAGAATCTACCACTTCTAATAAAGAAGAAATGTCCTATGTGATTCGATAAATGACAACCCAAGAGTCCTTGGCAGGCGTAATGAAATTAGAAAGGAGTTTCTAATTTGCATTATTTGAGTTGTGCATTTAAGAGTGAAATACATATAATTAAATAAAATAAGACTTGACAAGAATTCCATATCTTATATTTAATTGGGACATTGTATGGTGGAAGGATTGAATTGTACAGTAACTATTTACTCAAAGGTTCTTTAATGATTAATGTTAAAATCTATATTATCCTAAAAGTCGTTGATCGTTAGGGAGGCTTATCCCTATTGTAGAATAAATATTATTTAAATAAATTAATTGTTTAATTTATTTATTTAAATAAGATTAGAATTGTTCTAATTGATTTATTCACAATGGGTTTAATATGGAGAACCTAAAGGGTCACACCATAAAAGGAAGAATAATTATTTAAGAAGTTAATGGCATAATCGTAATAATATGTTAAGTATATTTAATTTAATCTATGGTGATAGAATAAATTAAATAGCTTAATATTTATTATTTAATATTTTAGAAATATTAAATATAAATTAATAAGAGAGTCTTATTAATATTATTACAATTATTATTATTTTAATTTCTAAAAGAGTTTAGGAATTAATTTAATATAAGTACTCTCATTTATTTCTAATTGGATTAGGAAGGAAAATTAGTTAAAGGAGTTTAATTAATTATCCCTAATAAGATTAGGGAGCTTAATTAATTAAAAGAATTTAATTAATTAAATAAAACCCAATTCTTTAATTGTTAAGGTGGGTTGCCCACATCTATAAATAAGAGGAGTCTTATTATGGGTGGTATGGGTTGTTGATTTTTTCAACATACGTTATTCCAATTGTTGGGAGAGTACACCCTTTTCTATAGAGATAGAAAAACTAGGGTTTAGCCAACCACCCTATTTCTTGAATTTTCTTCTTCCTTGGTGGATCACCTCTAGAGGCCAAATATTTGGGTGGCTAACGTTGATCAAAGGAAGGAACCAAACCCGGTGGATTCAAGATTGAACGCGAAAGGATTTGGAGGTGAACTTGTACCTGAGGAAGCTCGATCTTCAAGGGTATGATTTTATTCTTTATCTTTTCGTTTAATTAATAATTGTGCATAAAGGATGATCCGGGTTTATGGTTTGTAAATATTTTTTAAACTCTGATTTTTACAAGCTTCCGCACTTTTTATGCAATTTGATTGCTTCATGAATATTACAAACCTAACAGATCATGACCATTGGTGATAACATGAATATCTTTGGCCCGTAGTGCATGGATAATTCGTGGACGTGATACTAATGAATATCCTTGGCCCATAATGCATGGACAATTCAGTGATGTGGATTATTTATTAAGCTGAGTCTCAGCGATAAAATTGATGATAAATTTTTAAATCATAGAAGATAGTAGATATCATGCTCTACTTGAATCTTCTAATGGATTGCTTGTTTTGTTGTAGTTGAATTTGTTGTTTATTGTATTCTATCAGTTTAACACTGTTGAAGACTAACGATAATTTATTCTACATTATCTTTTTCATAATATTTCTTACTAGGCTAGTTGAGCTCACCCTTTTATTTTCATTGTTCTCTTCAGGAAATGAGAACGTAGTCAGGACTAGTTGGGGAATGAAGTGATGGTCCGCGGTGGTGGCTATAATAGTCATCACTATTTTATAAAATAATGTGATAATAATTGTAATGAGGACTCCATTTGAGTTTGGATATTGTCTGAAAGACAATATTCATGTCTAAACTCTTAGCTACATTTTGTCGTAGTGTATTAATGAAGTTTTTATTTAATTTATGTACCATGTATTTGGCGACTCAAAATGGGTGATGTATATCTATTTTGGGGGCGTCACAATTGGTATCAAAGCTTAGGGATATGATCCCTAGCTGAGATGTGAAACTAGAACTAGGAGGGGAGAGACTGGTAAATCCTTCGTTAGTATGACCTACCTAAGCTTATTTGTTATTTAATTGGTCGGTCAGAATATAGGGGTATTATGTGGCATGTCAATTAACTCTTGTTTTGTGCCAGTGTTTAAAAATGGCTTCTGAGAATGTTGAGATAAGCAATGGGGCACATGAGACCGTTGAGTCATCGATGATCAATAACCAGGATAATATGCATCGAAAGGCAATAATCCTCATGTACACAACAAAACCGACCAAATGATGAACAACAGAATGTTTAGGAGCCTTCTAGAATTCGTGCAACATCAGGCAAGAGAGATTCCTGTCCAAAATACAGGTGGAAACACCGGTAACTCTCGGACGATCACCGCTAAGAAATTTAAAGATATGGGACCACCAGAGTTTTTGGGAAAGCCAAAACCACTTAAGGCAGAGACGTGGATAAAGAAGATCATCGAGATATTCGATGTCTAGGGATGCTCTGAGAATCAAAAGGTTCCCTTTGACACCTTTATGTTGCGAGGAGAGACAGATTACTGATGGGAATCTGTCAAACGTACTCAACATGCCGCACTAAAGATGTCTTGGGAGAAGTTCCAAGAACTGTTCAACGATAAGTACTTTTTCAAAAGTATTCATCACATGAAGGAGGTGGAGTTCATCAAGCTGGAGTAAAACAATATGCTCGTGTCACAGTACGAGGCTAAGTTTGTCGAGTTATCCCGGTTTGCATCCCATTTAGTTGATAATGAGGAGAGAATGACGCAGATGTTTCTAAGAGGTTTGAAACCCGAAATATGTCAATACCTCATTTCTCACAAACTTTGCTTGTATTCAGATGTTGTGAATAGGGCTCAGTTATTGGAGCGCGATAATGAGTTAACCCAACCAACAGAAAGCAGCCTACAAAACGATAATACCAGTGGTAGCAGTCATCGAAGCGGTGACAACAAATGCGAAGGGAATAAACATGCTAGAAATGGTAACCACTTCGGTGGTAGTCATAGCCAAGATAGTTGAAGTGGAAATTTTAAGAAGGGAAGGTTCAACAATGATGGAAAGACAGCAGCACCAGCACCCGTTTTCAAGGAAGGAGAACGACCACCGATCGTATGGTTCAAATAAGGAGGAGAGGGACACATCAGTCCAAACTGCACGATGTAGTCCAAAGCATGTTATAATTGCGGAAGAGAAGGTCACCTAGCCCGATTTTATCGTGCAGTAAAGTTAAGTCATGCTGGGATAGAGGCACCAAAGGCCCTCCCATAGAAGTCATAGCCTGTAGTTTAAGGGAGAGCATTTGTCATGATGTTCCAAAAAGCGAGGAACCCGAACGAGATTATCAATGGTAAGCTAATCATAAACTCTTGCGAAGTCTATACCTTATTTGATACCAGTTCTACCCATTCTTGTATTTCTCCTAGTTGCGCTCAACGTTTAAATTTAACTCAAGAGAAATTAGACTTTGACTTATCTGTTGAAACTCCGTTGGGAGGAACCTTCATTACATCCACTATTTATTAGTCTTGTTTGATTCAAATCAGTATCCTCACGTTACCTGTCAATCTTATCTCCTTGAAAATACTTGCATTTGATGTGATTTTAGGGATTGATTGGTTAACTACTCATTATGCTAAAATTGATTATTTTCGTAAGGTTTTTAGCTTTCACATTCCTAACCAACCTATTATGCGAATTCAAGCAACCAACCAACTAAAGTCAATCAATATCATATCAAGCCATAAAGCCATTTTTTTATTAAAAAATGGATGTCAAGCTTTCTTAGCCCATGTCACAGATTTAAACAAAAATACATCAGATTTGAATGATATTTCTATTGTTAATAAATTTCCTGATGTATTCCCTGAAAAACTTACTGGCCTACTCCTAGAGCGTGAAATCGAATTTGGTATTGATCTTGAACCCAGTACAAAACCCATTTCCAAAGCCCCATATCGAATGGATCCTATTAAACTTCAGGAGTTAAAACCCAACTGAAGGAACTATTCATCCTAGTACGCCTCCTTAGGGTTCTCCTGTTCTATTCGTGAAGAAGAAAGATGGAAGTATGCAACTTTGTATTGATTATCGGTAGTTGAATCATGTCACCATCAAAAATAGGTACCAGTTGCCTCACATCGATGACCTATTTGACCAGTTGTAAGGTGCCAAATTCTTTTCAAAGATCGCTTCGTGAAAATAAGCTATATACCAAGTTGAAGAAATGCGAGTTTTGGCTTGAGGAAGTAGCATTCATTGGGCACGTGATATCAAATCATGGAATATCTGTTGATCCAACGAAGATTGAAGCAATTCAAAGATGGGAGCAACCTAAGTCAGTGACCGAAGTACGTAGCTTTATGAGCTTAGCTGGTTATTATCGGAGATTCGTGGATGGATTTTCTTGAATCGTTACTCCATTAACTCAGCTGACTAGAAAATATACAAAATTCGGTTGGAGCAAGGAATGTGAAAAGGGTTCAAGAACTCAAGAGGAGTCTCATTTCAGCACCTGTTCTAACAATACCATCTGGCTCAGAGGGATTTGTCATCTACAACGATGCTTCAGGCAGAGGGTTAAGATGTGTTCTCATGCAACATGGGAAAGTCATAGCCTATGCTTCACGACAACTCAAAGAATATGAGAGGAATTATCCAACTCATGATCTAGAGTTGGTAGTACATCATTTTGCGCTTAAAATCTAGAGGCAGGCATTCTGTGGGGAGAAAGTGGAGATCTATACGGATCATAAAAGCCTCAAATATTTCTTCACCCAAAAGGAACTCAACATGCGACAACGACATTGGCTCGAGCTGTTGTAAGATTATGATCATACCATTCGATAGCATCCTAGAAAAGCTAACGTGGTAGCTGACGCGTTGAGTAGAAGATCATATACGGGTACCAGTGTGATATTGTCATCACAAAGGCCTATTTGGTATGACTTACAAAGGATGGAGATAGAGTTAAATACTCTAGGGACCCATGTGATGATGTCAAATATACGAGTAGAAATGACTTTAATTGATAAAGTTAAAGTTTCTCAAGCTACAGACCTAGAGCTGATGCGTATGAGGAAGAAAGTACAAGAAGGTGCTATTCCGGAAGCAAGAATCGATGAAGAAGGAATACTTTGAGTCAACTCCAGACTTTGTGTTCCTAATAACTCTGATTTGAAGTATAAGATCATGATGGAGGCACACAACACACCGTTTAAAATCCATCCTGGGAGTACCAAAATATATCATGATCTTCAACATACATTTTGATGGAGAAATATGAAGAGAGAGATCGCATAGTTTATCTCACGGTGTCTAACTTGTCAACGTGTCAAAGTGGAGCATCAAGTGCCAAAAGGTCCATTACAACCACTTGAAATTCTAGAATGGAAGTGGGAGCACATTACCATGGATTTCGTTACTGGTCTTCCCAAGGTTTCTCTAGGCATAAATGCAATTTGGGTCATTGTTGATAGATTAACCAAGTCTGCTCATTTCTTACCTATACGAGAAACTTATTCACTTGAACCTCTTGCTTGTATATACATAAATGAGATTGTAAGACTGCATGGTATGCCAGTATCCATAATTTCTGATCGAGACCCAAGATTCACCTCACGAATTTTGGTTGGTTTGCAAAAATATATGGGAACAAATTTATGATTTAGTTCGATATATCATCCTCAAATAAATGGGCAGTCAGAGAGGACTATTCAAACTCTTGAAGATCTATTAAGACTCTGTGTCCTTGACTTCAAAGGAAGTAGGGAAAAATTCTTGCCATTGGAGGAATTCTCCTACAACAACAGTTATCAAGCAAGTATTGGCATGGCTCCGTTCGAGGCATTGTATGGACGCAAGTGTCGTTCTCCAGTATGCTGGGACGAGGTGGGTGAAATAATGTTGTTGGGACCGAAATTGGTATGCATGACTACAAAAAAAGATTTAAATGATCTGACAATGTATAAAACCTCACAAGATCGACAAAAGAGTTATGATGATCTTCATCGAAATATGTGTAATTCAATGTGGGAGATCATGTGTTGTTACTTGTTTCTCCATGGAAAGGAGTTACAAGATTTAGAAAGAGAGAAAAGCTCAATCCTTGATTCAATGGCCCATTTAAAATCCTTGATTGAGTAGGAACTGTAGCCTATAGACTTGCCTTACCGCCAAGTATGTCTTGTGTTCATAACGTTTTTCACATATCTATGTTACGTAAATATGTGGAAGACCCAAACCACATTATTGAGTTAGAACCAGACGAAATAGCGGAAGATTTAACGTATGAAGAGGTACCTGTTAAAATCTTGGATAAGAAGGACAATATTCTACGCTCCAAGGTTATACCACAAGTCAAGGTTTTGTGGAGAAACCACAATGTTGAGGAAATGATCTGGGAGTTAGAATCCAAAATGAAATAAAGTTATCCCCACCTCTTCGACATACCAGGTATGTACACCTATTTCGAGGACGAAATTTCATAAGAAGGGGAGGTTGTAAGATCCCAACTTTTATGAATAAAGATTAATTTTTCTCAAAATATATTTTGAATATTAAGGTGTGGATTTGATATAATGTTATAGTTGTGGGTAATATTTATAAATTTTGCAAAGTAAGCAAGTTGTTATAAAATATTCGATTGGTCGGGGAATATTCGTTTTAACAGGAATATTAAAGATGACAAGACAATCATTAGTGAACCCCACAATAGAATTATTATCGAGTTAGAAAATGATGTAAATATCTTTTATAAAAATAACGGAGAAAGTTTTACCATTAATCTTGTTGAAATACCCTTTGATAAAAGTACATGCGAATGTCTGGCTGTGGTTGCATAGTAGCACACGGTATTGATTATTGATACTTGCGTGAGAAGTTACTCAGTTATATTCAATTATTGCTACAATAATTGATGCATAGTATCTCACCTTATTGATTCAATTATTATCACAATATTTCATTTTATTAAATCAATAATTGAGATGACAAAGTTATTCATTCTATTAATTGCATTATTGACAATGTCTAGAAAGTTTTGTCGAGGAAAGGGTTTGGTCACCTAATTGTGTGCCAATAGGGAGAAATCCTTATCGGAAAGCCACCTCTTTCTTGGGAATGATCTGGTTGTTAATATTGCAAGTTATATTATTGATGAATAATTATTGTTTAAAAATGTGTTTTCCGAAGCCAAGTGAATTGAGATATATAGAGAGAATTTTTAGGAAGTATTTTTTATAAATTTGACTTATTATTTGGACCCCCACATACCCATTTTTAAAATAGTCGAGAGAATGTTATCTCAGTTTTGTTTATATATATATATATATAATTGAAATGGGGGGGATGTCCTAGACGGGAGGGATTATTATTATTATTATTATTATTATTATTATTATTATTATTATTATTATTATTATTATTATTATTATTATAAGTTTTATTTTTTATGTTAAATAGAATATATTATATTTTATTATGCATAGTGCTTGCATAGTGATGCATAGTAAAATCAAAATTATTTTAAATGAATTGGTTGTGCCCGTGATTCTCCCCCACTGTGCAATCCGTGATTTTTCCTAAATAGTATCCTTCCATTCTCCTATAAATAGGATGCTTAGTTTAAAATTGAAAATCACACCAAAATCAGAGAATTCTTCTTCTATAATATTGAGTGTATTTCTTTCGAGTTTTAGGAAGCTTTGAGCGTAGAAAATAGTTTAAGTTTTCTTTAAGAATATCCCCGCCCTACCTTTTAAGGTAAGGGATATAATTTTTGTTCAATATTCGTAAGAAATAATATTTTCTTTCATACTCTATAGTATGTAAGTAATATTATTTTTGTTTAGATTTTGAATTCTACACTCATTTTGTTAAAGTATTGCTTCTATACTTCTTGAAATTAGTGGAATATCATTGAAATTTGCGTTTCATCTAGTATCGTTCCACTAAAATATTTTTCTGGACATCCTTGATAATTTTTAATATTTTCATGCCGGGGTACTATTCACGGGATACTATTCCTAAAGTACTATTCATGGGGTACTATTCACTCAGGTACTATTCACCTGGGGTACTATTTATGATAAAAATTGATTTTTTTTTGGTCCAAATCATTTTTGATACAATATTATTCTTGAATTTTACTCCACAAAGCAGTATCATGTGACAATTTGGACATTATTATATTCTGGATAAATTAAATTATAAATTTTTAAAATTTATCCTTGCTCTCATTTAATTAAATTCTTATATCATTGTCATCATCCTCATACTTATATTGTGATAAAATTCATCTTTGGCTCGTAGTGTATAGATGGAATGTTGATTGGTATGATTATGACCAGGGATTATTCGGTATAATCATGACCTATAATGTTACAAATGATGTGGTAAAAGTCCTCATTGGCCCGTAGTGCATTGATGGAAAGTTGCTGGCATGATCATGATCATTGGTGATAACACAAATATCATTGGTTTGTAGTGCATGGATAATTCGTGGACGTGATACTAATGAATATCCTTGCCCCGTAATGCATGGATAACTAAGTGATGTGGATTTTTTATTAAGTTGAGTCTCAGCGATAAAATTGATGATAAACTTTTTAAATCATAGAAGATAGTAGATATCATGCTCTACTTGACTCTTCTAATGGATTGCTTGTTCTGCTGCAGTTAAACATGTTGTTTATTGTATTCTATCAGTTTAACACTATTGAAGGCTAACGATAATTTATTCTGCATTATCTTAGTCATAATATTTCTTACTAGGCTAGTTGAGATCACCTTTTTTTTCATTGTTCTCTTCATGAAATGAGAACGTAGTCGGGACTAGTCGGGAAATGGAGTGATGGTCCGAGGTGGTGGCTATAGTAGTCCTCACTATTTTATAAAATAGTGTGATAATAATTGTAATGAGAACTCCATCTGAGTTTGCATATTATCTAGAAGACAATATTCGTGTTGAAACTCTCAGCTACGTTTTGTTGTAGTATATAAATGAAGTTTGTATTTGATTTCTGTACCATATATTTGGAGATTCAGAATGGGTGATGTATACCTATTTTGGGGGCGTCACATAATGTATGGTATAATATTAAAACAAAATAGTGATTTTAGGATATTAAAATTATGTTTAGAAAAGTAGTGGATTTTGGGGATTATAAAATCAACATAGTAAGTTATGATGGATATTATTTGTTATTTTAATTTTATTTTAAATGTTTTAAACTTTATAATATTATGTTGTATATATGGAGATAAAATTAGCTTAAATAACGGAGAGTAATTATAATATCGCAAAAAGTGATTTTAGGAGATAATAATTAAATTAGGAAAGATAATATCATAATAGTTGACATTACCAAAAGCAGTTTAGATTTTGTTGTGCTTTTAGGATTATAAATTCAAAATATTAATTTGGGATTAAAAAGTAGTGATTTTAAGATATAATAATTAAATTAGTAATGATAATATTAGAGCAGCTTAACATTATCGTAAGAATTTAGATTTGAAGTAATTTATGGGATTATAAAATCAAAATATTAATGTGGAATTAAAAAGTAGTGATTTTAGGAGATAATAATTAAGTAATGATAATATAAAAATCATTTAGATTGAAAAAGTAGTGATTTGGGGATTATAAAATCAACATAGTAAGTTATGAATGATATTATTTGTTATTTTAATTTTATTTTAAATGTTTTAAATTATATAATAGTATGTTGTAATATAATTTACTTAGTAATGATAATATCCACATAGTTTATGTAACGCTCCCAAATTCAGATACTTGAAACCCAAATTCAGTGCATTACGATACCATTTCTATAAGCAGAAATAATAATATTGTCATAAATATCTTACTTAATTTACATATCAGAGTTTTCTAAATCCCAAGTACGCGACCTTAAAACATTTCATTACATGATAGATAATAAATATAATCATCTTATTTAAATCTAGCTATTACATAATATAGCACAAACTTATTCGGGTAGCTTTCCATTCCCTTTGTTCTTTACAGAGCCCTCTGGCCGATCATACTTAACTGAAAATATTTAAATTAAGCAAGGATGAGTATTTGAGTGCCCAGCAAGTAACAACAATTATAAATATTAGCTGAAAGGATTAAATGTTTTCTTTGTACTACCCTTCTACAACAACTCAAAAGTTATGAAGTAATCTAAACCGATAATAATAACATAACAACTCTCTATCAAATTTTTAAAACTACGTACTGACTATAAATAGGGTTAAGGTGACATACTATGAACATTATTTTTCATTTTTGCTAAGATTTAGCATAACTTCATCCGCAAATCATCACAACTTACGGACACAAGGGTTATCTGCCCAATGTGCCCTGTATTGATCAATACTACATGCAAGAATGATATTATCGTTCACTCTGTCCGCCTTGGGCGCATAAAGGTTTTCCCATGTTCGGGATGCTCATAATTAGTTTGGAATCCGAACCAAAACAATTTGATTGGATACAAAAAGGCTTTATTATATTCAACGATATTTCTAAATCTGTGTCTAGTTGGTCAAATAGCTTAGACGACTCTTTGTTATCGTGATACATCTTTGGGATCAATAGGTATATATATATATATATATATATATATATATATATATATATATATATATATATCGAATTACCATATAGTACCATGTTGATAATTAATGATTGGATATAACATATATAACAATAGGGTTAATAATCTAGTATAATAAAAATATAATTCTTACTTTTGTCAATTGCATAAAGGAAATGCAAAGGTAGGATACTTGTCTGGTCTGTTGCTTACAAAATGCAACTTAGTTTTATCTTTTATACCGAAACCTATCATTAATAAGATCATTCGTTTGATTAGAATAACATACTATAACACATAGCACTTCTTATTGTAGTCAGCACATAACCTATTCACATTATCATACATGTTCAACAGTCATTGAATCACAAACAAACATTAATACAATCAAAATATCTAAGTCCAGATCAATTTTTGAAACATGTCGATGTACCAATGACCTTATCGGGTAATTAACGAGTCTAAGACTCTACCCTGAAGTTCTAAATAACTTAAACATCGGTCAAATTTTTTTTAAACGACTTATAATAATGTTTAAATAATTATTATAATATCTCATGATTTTTCAACACTTTGGAATTATTATTAAATGATTTAAATATTAAATAATTCTATCATCATTAATATTTAAATAATATTAAGATATTAGTGAATCCCTTGGCAAAATATTAAAGTTAGTTATAATAACTCAGAATATTTTTAAAAGTACTAATATTACCCTTTAATGATTTTTCAAACATTTAAAATTATTTTTAAATAATTACCATAAATATTTAAATATTAAGGATTAATTCACTAAAATATCAAAAGTCACTTATACTAACTTAAAATATTTTAAATCCATTTATATCCATTTTAAATTATTTTTAAATCAATAAAACCATTTTTAAACTATTTATTTAATATAATTATTAAATAAATTTAATATCAATAATATTAAATAATTAATATTTTTCATGACAAAATATCAAAAGTTATATTTTATAACTTAAAATATTTTTATAATACTTTAAATGATTTTTAAATTATTAATTCTATTTTTCATAATTTATTTAATATATTTATTAAATAACTTAAATATCATTAATATTATTTAATTAATGAAATTCATCACAAAATATTAAAAATAACTTAAAATATTTTCTTATAACATAATATAATTTTAAATGATTTTTAAAGTATTAAAATTATTTTTAAGTAATTTATTTAATATTATAAATAAATTAATTAAATACCATTAATATTCCAAAAAAATAAATATTAATGAAATATATTCAAAATAATTAAAAACTTATTTTTATACTTTAAAATAATTTTTAGGAATTTATTTTCTATTTTTAATAATTAAAAACTATTTTTCTCTATTTATTAAATAGAAATAATAATTTCCATAAATCAACTGTCGCTAAAGGGCCCTATAACGACGAAACTGTCGCTATAGGTGTTCTTGAGTGTTCATCAGTAAACCCAGATCTTCAAACTCAGTGTACAGGGTAGGTAGTTTGACTAACATTTGATCTATGTTCCTTGTTGTTTCTGGGCTGTCTAATGCGATAATGTTGTAGTACTACAACCCTAAACAAGTTCCATGGCAAAAACAAATCAAATCATCAAGATCTAAGCTACAGAAAAGTCTAACAAGGTTGTTCTTCATTTTCTGGGTTTTCCAGAAAATGAAGAATAACTAAGGGTGTTATATTTTGATCCTTATAACTTGCACTCTAGTTCTAGTTTGTAAGATCTAATGGTTCATACTTGTAGAATGCATGCCCAGGTATAATAACATATCAACATATCATCATAAAAAAAACATATACGCGAGAAATATGCCGGTCAAAGTCTGTCAGTCGTCATGTTCATCAATTTTTGGGTTACCCAGAAAACTGATTTCATGAACATCTGACCTCCTTTAACCAGTCACAAAATCATGTGCACTTGATATCTAGAGGCACTAATAGCATGGATTGAGATTTAAACTAACATACTACAACATGGTTTCAACAACAAACTCGAAACATCAAAATCCTGACAGATCCCGAGCCTTAAATATCATGTCAGACACTGAAAACCCATTTTTGGGTTGCCCAAAAATGGTCTGGTCATGGTCGGTCAACGACCTTTGACCAAGAATAACTTGCAATCAAGATCAGATCTAGATCAAAGCTAGCATTACATACTATAAATACAAAGCTTTAAACAACAAAAACCAAGATCATTCAAGAATCTAAAGGCACTGACATTCATTGTCAGACCAAGATTTCAAATTTTTACAGAATTCTAAAAACATCAATTTCGAGCATCTATGTGTTATAGATCTGAGTTATAGCAACCCAGATCACTCAATAACATCCTATTACACAACTTTAAACATCTAAACATAAAGATTAACATGAATCATAAGGATTTCTAGGTTTAGGATTTTTATACCTTTTTATGAACCAAATCTTGATCTAATGCTTCTGATCTGCTACAAGTTTTAGTGGGGCTTGATTAGTGACTGGTCTAGCAAGAAAATTTCAGATGTTTGAAGTTGAGAGGATTTTGGTTGAGTGTTTTGATCAAATGAGGCTTTAATATTACATTCTCTCTCACATAATCTATATATAATACTTGAATCTAGTGTACTTGTGATGCAAGATGGCTGAGATTGAATGATTAAAGGTTACTTCTAGACCACATGGCTAGCTAGAGTTGGTCACCAACTCCTTACTAGAGTTAGATCTACACTCCACCTCATTAAAATAATAACAAGGGCAATTATGTCATTTTAGTGCTTACTTTTTGTGGCGAAGTTATCAATTCATTTCTAACCCATAGGGTTTGACCCTTAGGGTTCCATACGCTCTAAATCTAGGATTGTGTATTAAGGGCAAAAATAGAAATCTTAGTTTCTAAAAATATTGATTAGGGTTCCATAATCACACTAGGTTTCCTAATCACTTAGGTTTTGTAAATTAGCTATTAATTACCATTAACCTTGCTAAATTTATACTTAGAGTTTATAACTTAGCAATTAGGGTTCTAATTTAGTAATTAGGTTTTCTAAATATTAATTAGGGTTTACCTAATTAACAGTAAACATAATAATGGTCATTAATTACATAACACACAACTTAACAAATTTTATAGTTATAACTGGCTTCTGTACTATTGTTTATCAATAATGCTAGGGTTTGTACTGTTGTACTATAACTGATCTACAAATTAACATTGCACACATATCAGGCATATTTATATCACTGAAATATAAATAATATTATATTATTATTCTCATTCCTTATTCAAAATCCTGACTTAGGGTTTTGAATTCATATCTGACATAACCTTCCTCGATACCATCATTAATTAAGTTAAAATAATTAACATAACCAATATAATACATATCATAATAATCCTAATAATCATATCATATATACTATAATCATATTTTCATGAAAAATAAATAATAAATATTTTTATTACAAAATTAATTTATTATAAGAATATATTCTATAATGATCAATAAGTTTAAAAAAAATTATTTACATCTAATAAATAATTTTATTTATCATATAGATACATATACTTTACTTTGCAAATATTTTCACCTTTATATATAAAAAAATTAAATCCCATAATTTTTTATTGAAAATATTGGGTTATTACAGATTTAAATTTGTAGTGATTTTGTTATTTTGTTATATACATGTATTATAGTATTATACCATACATGTATGATATAATATGCGGTATAATTATGAATGATATAGTATTAGAAAAATAGTGATTTTAGGATATAATAATTATGTTTAGAAAAGTAGTTGATTTTGGAGATTATAAAATCAACATAGTAGGATATTATTTGTTATTTTAATTTTGTTTTAAATGTTTTAAAATGTATAATTTTTTTTTGTTGTATTATAATTATAAATGGTATAATATTATGTTGTATTTATAGGAAGAAAATTAGGTTAAATAATGGAGAGTAATGATAATTGCTCAAGAATGATAATATCATAAAGTAGTGATTTTAGAAGATAATAATTAAATTAGAAAGGATAATATCGTAATGTGTGATATTACCAAAAGCAGATTAGATTTGTAGTGATTTAGGAGATTATAAATTCAAAATATTAATTTGGGATTAAAATAGTAATGATTTTAGGAGATAATAATTAAATTACTAATGATAATATTAGATCAGTTAACATTGTCAAAACAGTTTAGATTTGTAGTGATTTATGGGATTATAAAATTAAAATATTAATGTGGGATTAAAAAGTAGTAATTTTAGGAGATAATAATTAAGTAGCAATAATATAAAAACTGGAGTAATGTATGAGCCCATTAATTAGGTAGGACATGTGTTGCAATTTGGGAATGACAAATGTCATGCAATGATGTTATGTACTGCAATTTAGTATATTTGATAGATTAGAAGCGAGTAAAGCATCAAATCTAGCCTCTTCAGTCTTTTGTGACACCCCCAAATTCGGGTATCTTCCAACCCGACAGATGGTGCTACATTGTACTCATAACTATACAATCATTCCATTGAAATACAACATAATGAATGTAATTACTATCTTCTTATTACAATCAAAGTATAATCCTTCCCAGGTTTATAAACCGATTACATAATTCGTTGTTCATAATGTATAATACATACAAACATAATACATCGTATTCGGTCATTTGTGCATGCGGAATTTAATACACCGTCTGGGCGTGTGGTGCTGCACCTCGATGCAGATTTTCTCTAACAGATAAAAATTTGGTGAGATTCTCGGAGCCATAACTTCTTCGTTATAAGTCTGATTTGGTCCGTTCAAAAGCCTACATGTCATAAATGACATACTCTACGTGTTCATATATGAATTCGACACTTTCAAATCCGTTAACTCAAAATTCACTATTGAGTTCATTTTTTAAGCGTTCGTAAACGTTAATGAGCGTTCAATGCTCGTTTTCTTCATTTTAAGTCGGAATCCGACGAGTCTTGAGTCCACGACTCTTAAATACCCTAACTCACATGTTGACAATTAAAAATAACATTTTCAAGTCTCACGGCAACTTTCGACTACCAATCCGAAATTTTTACGTTTTTGACGTTTAACGTCTATTTCCGTGAAATTTGCCATAACTTCGTTACTAATGTTCTCTAAGCCAAATCATATGGAATACTCCATGGACTTCATATCTACATCTTAACCAAACAAGATGCACATATTTACATATTGATGGAGTTCAATTGTTTATCAACTATCAATCTCAATAATCAATAATTTCATGGTTTAAAACTATATCAAACCTTATGATTTCTATGATTTCATGACTTATAGAGATTGAATCTATAATAAGTCATTCTTATTCCACCATACAAGCCATACACCACCCTTTTATGATTCTCCATACTAAAAGAAAAACAAAAGAGATGAAAGTAGAAATAAGGGATATTACCTTAAGAACTCTTAAGTAATCTCTTGGAAAACTATAAGGCAAAGCTTCCAAGTGTATGATCTGGTTGAGTCTAGCTCTTTTTCTCTCTTAATAATCTAGGTTGGCAATTGAAAAACTCATAAAAGACCAATCTTAGCTTTCTATTTATAGGCAAATGAAATGGAGGTCAATTTAGTCATTACACCATCACCTCCTTACTATTCAACACTTTGTCACCAAGTAAAATACTTGGTGACCAAGTGATATACTTGTCTTGCACACCAAGTGGCCGGTGCACCACCCCATGGGTCATCCCCATGGGTTTCCCCATGGGTTTTACCCATTCGATGACCCACCCGTTCGATCCACGGTTCGGTTTTCTTGCATTGGGCTTAACCAATCTAATATTGGGCCTTGACTTGGGCTTAACACACTAATCCCTTGGGCTTGCTCATTCAATTGATTGGACTAAACATAATCCAACCTAAATGAATTAACATTAAGTCTTAACTTAATTCCTTAATACGAATCGTATTCTATACGTATAATTCACGTATTCTCTCTGTATAATACTAGTACGATAATCGTATTGTACTTTGTATTAACTCATTGTATTATACATAGATACTAAATAGTATCATCCTAGTATAACACACACATTAAAAATAACTAAATTCCTTTTACGCATTTCATTTCCTTCTCGGAAATCAATATACTCAACCCTTAGGTTTTAAGTCCGCAGGTAAAAACATCATTTGCCATAAATGAAATATTATCAGATATTTCATCTCATCTCGATATTCTATCATTACGCATTTCTCAAAATTTCAAAATAATTTCCCGAACAGAAATGGATGAATAGTGTTTTTACGGGAATTTCTCGAAAAACATTTATTTTCGTCTCAGAAATTCTAAACAATTAATTCTAGCACGTAGCCAGATTACTAACCACATAAACATATTCTAGGTCATAGAACGACCTTCACATAGCTTACTCATAAAATAAATCAATTAAATTTATTTAATTCACATAATCAAATAAAAATTTAATTGTCATAAAAATCCGATTTGCTCGGGCGTTACATTCTCTCCCCTTATAAGGATTCTGTCCCTAGAATATAGCTTATAATTACATAAACAAATGAGAAAAATCTTCTTTCATTTTACTTTCGAGTTCCCACGTTGCTTCTTCAGCATTGTGGTTTCTCCATAAGACCTTAACTGAAGGTATTACCTTATTTCTTAATACTTGTTCCTTCCTATCAATAATTTGAATTGGAAGTTCCTCATATGATAAATCTTTCTCTATCTGGATAGATTCATACTCTATTACGTGTTTATAGTCTAGTTTATAAGGACGCAACACGGACACATGAAACACATTATGAATGCGTTCCATTTAAATAGGTAAGGCTACTTCATAAGCCACCTCTCCTATCCTTCTTAAAATCTCAAAAGGTCCTACAAACCTTGGACTTAACTTCCCCTTCTTTCCAAAACATATCTTCCCCTTCCAAGGCGATACTTTCAGAAAGATAAAAGATCCTACATCGAATTCTCTCTTTTCTCTGTGAGGATCTGTATACTTCTTCTGCCTATCTTGGCCCGCTACCAATCGAGCACGTATTATCTTCACCATGTCCGCTGTTTACTGTACCATCTCAGGTCCCAATATCCAACGTTCACCCACCTCGTCCCAACACAATGGAGTTCGGCACTTCCTTCCATACAACGCTTCATAAGGCGGCATGCCTATACTAGCGTGAAAACTATTGTTGTACGAAAATTCCACCAATGATAGATATTCGTCCCAACTCCCTTTGAAATCAATAACGCGAGATCTTAACATATCTTCTAGCGTTTGAATTATCCATTCACTCTGACCATCCATCTGAGGATGATATGCCGTACTCAATCTTAACTGCATTCCCATTTGCTCTTGCAAACTCCTCCAAAAGTTTGATGTGAATCGTGGATCACGATCTAACACAATTGAAACAGGTACTCCATGTCTGGAAATAATTTCTTTGACATACAGCTTAGCTAACTGATCTAGGTTTTACCTAACTCCTATTGATAGCAAATGAGTTGATTTCGTCAATCAATCCACTATTACCCAAATAGCATCGTATTCTTTTCTTGTTATTGGAAGTCCCACCACAAAGTTCATTGTGATGTGCTCCCATTTCCACTCTGGAATTTCTAACGGTTGCAACAACACGCTAGGTCATTGGTGTTCAGCCTTAACTTTTTGACAAGTTAAGCACCTACTAACGTATTCTGCTATCTCCCTTTTCATGTTCAGCCACCAAAAGTTCTGATGAAGGTCTTGATACATCTTCATACTACTGGGATGTATCGAGTACCTCGAACTATGAGCCTCCATCATTATTTCTTCCTTTAATTCAGAATCCTTTGAAACCCAAATTCTTCCTTCAAAACGAAGTAATCCCTCCTTATCAAGATTATACTTAGTCTTCTCTTCATCTTCTATCCTCTTCTTCATCTACTTGCATTCCTTGTTGTTCAATTGTACCCCCCTAACCCGTTCCACTATGGTCGGTTGGGTTTCCATGGAAAATAAAATTTCCACCGCTTCCTCCGGTAACTTAACTTCTAACTCCATTCTTGCCATCGCTGTTATCAACTCATTCTGAGTAGTTAACATTGACAGTTTCTCTCTACCCTTCCTACTTAGAGCATCGGCTACTACATTTGCTTTCCCCGGATGATATAAAATATCACAGTCATAATCTTTTATTAACTCTAACCACCTTCTCTGTCTCATGTTCAACTCCTTCTGTGTGACGATATATTTAAGACTTTTGTGGTCCGTGTATATCTCACACTTCTCACCATATAGATAATGCCTCCATATCTTCAAGGCAAAAACTACAGCTGCCAATTCCAAATCATGAGTAGGATAGACCTTCTCATAATCCTTCAATTGACGTGACACATACGCAATGACCTTTCCATGCTGCATGAGCACGCAACCCAGTCCTTTATGCGAAGCATCGCTATATACTACAAAGTTCCATGTATCATCTGGTAAGGACAATACATATGCCTCACTTAATCTCTTCTTTAGTTCCTGAAAACTATTCTCACATTTTTCAGTCCACACATACTTCACCGACTTTCTTGTCAGATTTGTCAATGGAGTAGCTATTTTAGAAAAGTCCGGAATGAACCTTCTATAGTATCCCACTAACCCTAGAAAACTCCGAACCTCGGTTAGCGTTTTTGGTTGCTCCCACTCATTAACTGCTTCTACTTTTGCTGGGTCCACGAAAATGCCATCTTTATCAATAACATGTCCTAGAAACTGCACTCTCTCGAGCCAAAATTCACACTTCGTGAATTTCGCATACAACCTTTCCTTCCTTAGTGTTTCCAAGACTATCCTCAAATGTTCAGCATGATCTTCTGGCGTCTTTGAATAGACTAGAATATCATCAATGAACACTATGACAGACTTGTCTAAATACTATTTGAGCACTCTGTTCATCATATCCATAAATGCGGCTGGCGCATTAGTCAACCCAAACGACATTACCAAAAACTCGTAATGACCATAACGAGTTCTAAACGCCGTCTTAGGTACATCCTCCTTTCTCACCTTTAACTGATGATACCCCGTGCGCAAATCTATCTTAGAAAAATACTTTGCCCCTTTCAACTGATCAAATAGATCATCGATCCTGGGCAACGGGTATTTATTCTTAATCGTTAACTTGTTCAACTCTCGATAGTCAATATAAAGTCTTAACGACCCATCCTTTTTCTTTACATACAATACCGGTGCTCCCCAAGGAGACACACTCGGTTGAATGTACTTTCTATCTAATAGTTCATGTAATTGAACCATTAACTCCTACATCTCAACTGGCGCCATCCGATATGGTGCCCTTGAAACTGGTGTCGTTCTCGGTAACAGATCAATTACAAACTCAACCTCCCTGTCCGATGGAATACCCGGTAACTCCTCCGAAAATACATCCGCGAACTCTTGCACTATAGGTATTTGGTCCAAGGATGTTCCCACTCTTTGGATTTCCACAACATGGCACAGATAACCTATACACCCTTTTCTCAACATTTTCCTAGCTTGTGTCATCGACAGACAACAGGAGCGTCTCGGTGATTTACTACCGAAGAACAGTACCTTGGTTTTCTTAGAAAGCCGAAGGTTTACACTTTTCCTATGGCAATCTATTATCGCCTTATGGTTAACCAACCAATCCATACCAAGAATTACATCGAATTCTTTTAACCTTATCGGTACCAAATCTACCGATAACTTTTCCGTCTAATATCTACGTAACAATCCTTATGAATATGTTTAATGGGGATTATCTCTTCGTTTGCTACCTTAACGTCTAAAGGTATTGGTAACTTTTCAGGGATTAAACCTAATCTCTTAGCAAATTCACATGCTATAAAAGAACAAGTAGCACCCGAGTCAAATAACACATAAGCATTTATCTCATTGACCGGAATGATACCTGTTACCACATTCGTTGATGCAATCGCATCTTGGACAGTCATATTAAACTTACGTGCCGAGGGTCTACCCAACAACGGTGTTGGTCCAGTCATGGCTAATTTACCACTACCAGAACCCTTATTTCCCTCTAAACCCTTCTTCGGCCAGTTTCTTGCCATGTGGTCCAAGGACCCACAAACAAAACACCCCTGGTTCTTCTTAGGGTTAGGACAGTTGGGTGACAAATGCCCCTCCTACCCACAGTTGTAGCAGACTAATTTCCTCTTTAAACAGACTCCCATGTGAGTCTTTCTGCATGTCTTGCATGCCTCCGTCCTCAGCTTAGGATCTCCCTGCTTTACCCCAGTATTCCCATGGTTGAAGCTCTTCCTCTTAGGCAAGTTGTCGCTTCCGCTGACAACTTCCGCCTTATTACCTCATTCTAAAGTACTCTTGTTCTTCCGCTCCTTGTGGTACTGAGACAATGCCTCACCACCACCTTCTGCTATTATCGCCTTTTCTAGAATGGTCCCGTAGAAAGCACTCTGAAAAACTAATATTCTACTGTAGAGCCAGGGTTTTAAGCCCTGCTCAAACCTACGCGCCTTTCTCTCTTCCATATCCACCTGACGTGGAGCAAACCTTGCCAATTCATTGAATTTGGTGGTATACTGAGGAACTGTCATATCCCCTTGCTTAAGTTCTAAGAACTTAATCTCCATCCTACTTGCATGCTAGTAGGGAAGTAGTTCTCGAAGAACACCTTCATAAACTGTTCCCACGTAACAGCTTCTGTTATTGCCCCACCCTGGTTAGCCTCCCACCAGTATTTGGCTTCCCCCTTCATCATGTAAGTCACAAAAGAAGTCTTTTGCGCCTCACCTATGTTTGTTATCACAAACGCCTTTTCGATCTCTTTTACCCATGTCCGGGCCTCTAGTGGGTCCGTCGTTCCTCGGAACACAGGAGGACCCACACTTTTAAATTCCTTGAAGGTAGTTGTTCTTGCTACCCTAAGAGCTACAGGAATCCCTCCCCCCACTTGGTTAAATGCAGCCGTTAATAAATTATCAAACTCTTGCATAGGGTTATTAGGACCCCCCTGATTTTCATTATGAGGCTCGACCTCTTGGTTACGTTGTCTCCTTCTTGGCGGCATAATTCTAATTAAATAAATAAAGTTTCGTTATTATTTATTTACTACTTAGTTATCATTCTCAAATAACAACTCATACCCCAACAAGCACATTAAATAAAACTTCATTATATTAATTTGCTTTCATAGTCAAAACTATTTACATCATGTTCCCTTAGCCAAAAAGCTATTACATACTATCCCGCGATTGACTTTTACAAAAATTGGGATTTATAAAAAGACTACCCTTTAATTATACAAAAGAGGGTTTTACGTCACTACACATATACAAAAAGATCTATCGATCTCCTAACACTGCCGAACGGCATTCTTATGTTTCTGATTCGCTAGAATCGAAACAAAATCCCGACTAATGGTATGTCGAGTCTGTCCGCACTCAATGGAATAACAAGTAATTTTTAGCTTGAAATCTTCATGAGCGCATTCGTGGATGTATGACATCCTAGCTATCTTCTGGTCTTTTTCAACCAGTTTCTTTCAAAGCTCTAAGGCCTCTTCCTTATAGTCCCGTGCCTTATCCGTCATAAGCACTTTTTCGTCGTGCTCTAACTCAAAATCAACCTCTGCAGATTCCTTCAACTCATATAGGGCGGTTATCTCCTTATTCTGTGTCTGCACTACAGTGCGCAGATGCACATTCTTATCCAACACTACCAGATATAATGATCTCATTGCATCTGGAGGTGTTGGCTCCTGAGTAGGTACCACCGTATTAATCGATGTTACCTCCATCTCCTCCTCCACCTCTATCATCATATTTAGATATGACGCTATGCCCATTGTCTCCTAAGAGTATTCCTCCTCAGAGATGTACTCTTCCATATCAGAGTCTTCTAGAACCACTAACGGTTCCTCCGCCACTAGCATCGGTACTACCCCCACTTGGTTCACTGACTCTTCACTTACAACGTGAATGTCTCTATACACCATGCTATCGATCGACATCTACATAACACATAACACGTTGATTAGTACATAATACACAATAGTATAAGCACAAATCACATTTAATTTATTTAAGATTAATTTCCATCTTTTAAATTCTTTTGGTACTGAGTTTTCTCAATACCTTATTAATTCAATTGACTTGAATTTCATTCTTCAGACTTTACCTTCCTTATGAGGTTATTAGCCTAAGGTTCTTCCCCCCTTAAGTTTTATAACCTAATGCTTTGATACCAACCTGTGATGCCCCCAAATTCGGGTATCTTCCAACCCGACAGATGGTGCTACACTGTACTCATAACTATACAATCATTCCATTGAAATACAACATAATGAATGTAATTACTATCTTCTTATTACAATCAAAGTATAATCCTTCCCAGGTTCATAAACTGATTACATAGTTCGTTGTTTATAATGTATAATACATACAAACATTTTATTCTATTATATGATGGCTAGGTATCCATCTTAGCCTTGCCCTTATCTCTCTTAGCATTCTCAGTACGTTCATCCTTAACTACAATCATATAATTCACGCAATAAGTGAGCATAACAAGCTCAACAAGTTTTAACAAAGGATAACATCAATACCACATTCGTGAATTATATGATAATTCCTACATAACTAAACAAATAGTTATGAAGTATTATGAAACAGTAATACTTTAACAATTCATATCCTCAATTCTCAAAGTATAGAGTAGATTAAGAATTCTGAACCGGTCGATAGACCATGAACAGTAGCTTTCTATTTTCATACTTGAAAAGGATATCACAACACTAAGGCTGTACATCCGCATTACTTACGAGCACTTCTAGGTGATCAGGCTATAGTACTCTATGTTGATCAACACTCATTCGTTAAACTTATTTACGTTTAACATCCGCATTATTTACGTGCCCATCAAATAATCGATGAAAAATACTTTTGTTTGTACATAGACAAACCTTACCTTCAAATTGGTACCAATCACTTGGCATAGGATAGCGTTAACATTTCTATATAGAAAGATATGAATATCAATCAATCTATATCTTACGAGTAGTCTAGCCGAGTTAAATCTGGCATCGACCCTTTCTTTAAAACCAGTCATGCAATTCAGTACAATGAATCACATAAAACTTGGCTAACTTGAAAGTCAGACAATTGTTAAGAAAACTTGCCTTTCAGCATCTTCAAATAACTTAATCGACTGACCACAGCCTTTACAGAATCTACATGATATATTCACATAGCACACTATAATTAGCTATCAAACAATTATTCACATTGTTCCTACCAACTTCTTTCTCTTCTATATCTTTGTTAACTTAATATCATTAATAAAGTCAACTCGACTTATTACCCTTCATCCCGGATTATTAATAAATTTACGTTATTAACCGGACTCTATTATCATTGGTGAAATACCAATGTTGTTTCCCCGACTAGGGTTTATCAACAATACTTTGTGTTCTTCATTCAAAACTTACTAACATGCATTCAATTCCTAAGTTCAATACCATATACATTAGTATAGGTAGTATAGGAATAGTCTTAGTACATTCATTGAGTATATAAACTCAACTCATGCAGGTCTCAGAACAACTAAAGTTCAAAACCTAGCTTTCTAACAAAACCCCTGACTCGGCGCCGCGGCGCATGATATTACTTAAGCAAGATCAAGGCGGCTGCGACACGCCATTAGCGATACCCATGCTTCGGTCTCTAACATGTATGAGACTTACTTTATCTAATGGCGTTGCGGTGCCACTTTCCAAAGAGCCCATTACCTGCTGTCGTACATTCATTGCGGTGCGAATTTAACATTTAACACTCTTCGTGGCGGCCATGACGCGGACCTCGATCGAGCAATTTTCTCTAACAGATAAAAATTTGGTGAGATTCTCGGAGCCATAACTTCTTCGTTATAAGTCCAATTTGGTCCGTTCAAAAGCCTACACATCATAAATGATATACTCTACGCGTTCATATAAGAATTCGACACTTTTGAATCTGTTAACTCAAAATTCACTATTGAGTTAATTTTTTAAGCGTTCGTAAATGTTAATGAGCGTTCAATCCTCGTTTTCTTCATTTTAAGTCGGAATCCGACGATTCTTGAGTCCACGACTCTTAAATACCCTAACTCACGTGTTGACATTGAAAAACAATGTTTTCAAGTCTCACGGAAACTTTTGACTACCAATCCGGAATTTCTACGTTTTTGACGTTTAACGTCTATTTCCGTGAAATTCGCCATAACTTCGTTGTTAATCTTCTCTAAGCCAAATCACATGGAATACTCCATGGACTTCATATCTACATCCTAACCAAACAAGATGCACATATTTATGTATTGATGGAGTTCAATTGTTTACCAACAATCAATCTCAACACTCAATAATTTCATGGTTTAAAACTATATCAAACCTTATGATTTCTATGATTTCATGACTTATAGAGATTGAATCTATAATAAGTCATTCTTATTCCACCATAAAAGCCATACACCACCCATTTATGATTCTCCATACTAAAAGAAAACCAAAATTGATGAAAGTAGAAATAAGGGATATTACCTTAAGAACTCTTAAGTAATCTCTTGGAAAACTATAAGGCAAAGCTTCCAAGTATTTGATTTGGTTGAGTCTAGCTCTTTTTCTCTCTCAATAATCTAGGTTGGCAATTGAAAAACTCACAAAAGACCAATCCTACCTTTTTATTTATAGGTAAATGAAATGGAGGATAATTTAGTCATTACACCATCACCTCCTTACTATTCAACACTTTGTCACCAAGTAAAATACTTGGTGACCAAGTGTTATACTTGTCTTGTACACCAAGTGGCCGGCCCACCACCCCATGGGTTGCCCCAAAGGTTTTACCCATTCGGTGACCCACCGGTTCGATCCACGGTTCGGTTTTCTTGCATTGGGCTTAACCAATCTAATATTGGGCCTTGACTTGGGCTTAACACACTAATCCCTTGGGCTTGCTCATTCAATTGATTGGACTAAACATAATCCAACCCAAATGAATTAACATTAAGTCTTAACTTAATTCATCAATACGAATCGTATTCTATACGTATAATTCACATATTCTCTTCGTATAATACTAGTACAATAATCGTATTGTACTTTATATTAACTCATCGTATTATACATAGATACTAAATAGTATCATCCTAGTATAACACACACATTAAAAATAACTAAATTCCATCTACGCATTACATTTCCTTCTCGAAAATCAATATACTCAACCCTTAGGTTTTAAGTCCGCAGGCAAAAACTTCGTTTGCCATAAATGAAATATTATCAGATATTTCATCTCATCTCGATATTCTATCATTACGCATTTCTCGGAATTTCAAAATAATTTCTCGAACAGAAACGGATGAATAGTATTTTTACGGGAAGTTCTTGGAAAACATTTATTTTCATCTCGGAAATTCTAAACAATTAATTCTGGCACGTAGCCAGATTACTAACCACATAAACACATTCTTGGTCATAGAACGACCTTCACATAGCTTACTCATAAAATAAATCAATTAAATTCATTTAATTCACATAATCAAAAAAAAATTTAATTATCATAAAAATCCGATTTTCTCGGGCGCTACATCTTCACTAGATTGCACAAATCAAGTTGCGTATTTATCAGAGGGTTACTCAAAAATTCTTGCTAGCCACTACAAGAAAAATGCCTAATAGCGATCACGACTATCAGCGACCGCAAATGTGGTCACTGATATTAGTAATAGCGACCGACATATGCAATCGTGATTAACTCTAGTCGCTATATTATATCAGCGACCACATGAGGTCGCTAGCATAAATTTGCCTCCCAAAAATTGGCGTGAAATGTTGGCGCAAAGGTTTTGTGCAACCACTTAACATCAGTGACCGCATGCGGTCACTGATAAGTCCATGTCGTTAAAAATTTGCGACCGCATGCGGTCACTGATGGCAGTCGTTGATCAAATTTAATGTAATCAGTATCATGCATTCGCTCGACACAGAGGCGAAGGAAAAAAAGAGAGGGAGCAGAATAGAGAGAAAAAGAGAAGGGGGAGAAGAGAAGAAGGACGGCACCCGCCGCCGCCACCACTGCCATCGCCGCCGCCACCACTGCCCAAACTACCGCCGCACAGGTAACCCTAACTATGCAATAATTTTTATAGTTTTCTGAATTTGAATGTTAATGTTGAATGTGGTATATAGATTTTTGAATTGGGTGTTATATAGATTTCTGAATTGGGTGTTATATAGCTAAAAATCTTTAAACTATTGGACATCTGATTCCCAAATTAAACAAACATTGGACTCTATCTAGTTAAGGTTTATGTTAAGACATAAGAGTGCTATTGTGCTAGTTTATCATTTGCCATGTATGTGCTGCTGATATGAATTGGGTGATATAGATGTAATAGAACAATTCTGCATATGAATCCCCACACCCACCCCCTGTTTCTTTGTGTTGGCTTTTTTCTTCTCATTTTTGACACTGATTAAAAAAATGTTATGATTATCAATGAAATTTTGGACAATCTGCTACAAATATATGGTACTTGAGGCTTGTTTTGGACATAAAAAAGTAGGTTTTATGTAGTTGTAGTCTGCAGTCATGTTCAAAAGTTATGCTGAGAGTTGTGATCATCTAAACTAATTACTACCTTAATGCATAAACTCAATCTTTGTTCTTATTCATTCCATTTAATCAAATTTAAGTGATGAATCAATACTAGTAACTTTATATTGAAGGGAATTTCTAATGTAGCACCAATACTCTCTCAAATTGGTATGAGTGTTAATTTTAATCCCATTTAAATTTAAAGTCAATGTTAAGTTCAACTGCATTCAGCCAGTCAGGCCACACTTGGGGCATCCTTGAAAATTTGAAAAACCAGTACCTTAATAAAAGATAAAGGAAATCCCACTGGGGGACACAAGTAAGTAATATAAGTACATGGTTAATTTATAGGATCTGAAGAAAATTTGGTACTCCTATCTAACATATTCTTGTTCGTAAAAAGGAAAACGTAGAGACGAAGGTAAAGTAAGCACAAGATGTCATAGCGAAACAAATTCAGTTCCTGTGGAAAATATTCTCTGGCCCCTGCCATGTCAAGCCAAGTGCAGAAACCAAAAATAAAAGTTTACAAGTGTCTTTGAATTTTTTTTATGAGACAAAAGATAAGAAATAACATGATATAATATAACTATTATACTAAGTAGCATTTACTTAGTTTCTCATAATAAATTTAATAACATTTAATATTTAACATATAATATATATTAAATATAATTAAGTATATAATTAAATTAAAATATAATATCATATAAATATAATAAAATATAATATTAAACTTAAATAATATAAAATATATTATTAAAAAATAAAGACAATCCAATAGAATATAGTAAAATATTATATTAAAATAAAATATAATATCATATAAATATAATAAATTATAAAATTAAATTAAAATATAATATCATATTAAATATATTAAAATATAATATAATAAACTAAGTAGCATTTTCTTAGTTCCACTACTAAATATAATTAAAATAATAAAATATAATAAATAAACTAAGTAAAACATGCTTAGTTTCTCACTGAACCCATAAAGATAGTAATTAATAAAAGCAATATCATACTCCTAAGTTAAAGAACTAAGAGATAACTGCTCTAATCAGAAGTAAGTTAATTATTTAGCTCATGTGTAAAGTAAAGAAAGAAGCTTGCAAAAATGAAAGAACGAGTTTTTTGAACTCTGAATTTGTAGTATACTCCTGAACTTTTTACTTCTTTAATTTGCATTCATTCATTATTGTTTTGTCCTTATTATATTGAGAATTTGTATATTTCTCTTGGTTTGTGTCTTGGATGCCTAGAAATGACCATATATGCATGCTGTCGTGCATGTGGCTAGTCCATATTATAGGGGAGACTCTGGCGAAATTGTTTTGTTGGTCGGGTAGTTGCGAACATTTATAATATTAATGAGCTCTTTATGTGCTTACTAGTATGCTCAAGTTATATGCTAACTAGCTAGTATGCTCAAGTCATATGCTTACAAGTATGCTTAAATGTTAATCATATGCTTACAAGTATGCTCAAGTCATATGGTTACAAGTATGCTAAAGTAATATGCTTACAATCATGCTATACATTAATAAGCTCATGTTGTCTGTAGTAGGTACCGTGGTATCATGGACCTCTATCCAGACCGTAGTTAAATGGGACGACGAAAGTCAAGTGCCCAGATAGGTGCTACAACTGAATTTAGAGATGGTTGCCAAGTGTTTTTGGAGTATGCGTATAGTCACCCAGAATGTGTGACTGGTCAGAACAAGATAAGATGTTCTTATTTAAAGTGTAAGAATGTAAATTATATAGACAGAGACGTGGTAAACTATTTCTTATTTCTGGGTTCATGAAAAATTACGAAGAATAGTAGTGGGCACATGGGCAGAGAAGAGATAGTGGCATCACAGAAGTACACAATCTGGGCAGTAGTACTCATCGTATGAATGAAATGGTTCATGATATTATAGGGCCAAATTTTGGTTGGGAAAAAGGCAGAAATTAACCTATGAATTGTGATGCTAAAGACTTCTTTAAGTTGTTAGATGAGGATAGCAAGTCATTGTGGCATGGTTGCACCAAACACACTACATTGTCTGCAGTGGCAATATTACTTAAAATCAAGGCTGATCACAACATGAGCCATAAGTATTTTGAGTTTCTCTTGAAGGCCATTAAGAGTATGTTGCCTGACGGTGAGAAATTAACAGATAATTATTACTTTTGTAAGAAAATGGTGAAGAAGTTGGGTCTTGAATACCAAAAGATCGATGCATGTCCCAATGATTACATGTTATTTTATAAGGAAAATGAACAGATGATAAGGTGCATGTTTTGCAGTCATGATCGATTTAGGCCTAATAAAGAGGGTGTGATAACAAAAAAATCAACTATACCATTTAAGATTCAAAGGTATTTTCTAATAACACATCGGCTAAAACGATTGTACATGTCTTCAAGAACAGCTGAACATATGAGTTGGCATGTAAAATCTCCAGCTAAAGATGGAGAACTAAATCATCCCGCAGATGGGCAGGCTTGGAAAGATTTCAACTTAGCACATCCTGGGTTTGCATTGGAACCTAGAAATGTGAGTCTTGGATTTTTCATTGATGGTTTCAACCTATTTGGCCACTCAGCTGTTCCATACTCATGTTGGCCTGTGATTATTATTTCGTACAACTTGCCTCCTTTGATGTGTATGAAACAACCATACTTATTTCTTTCACTCATGGTTCTTGGTCCTAAGAGTCCTGGAAAGAACTTAGATGTTTACTTGAGACCTCTTATAGATGAGTTGAAGGTATTGTGGGAGGATGGAGTACAGACTTGGGATGTTGTAACGAAAACAAATTTTAACCTTAGGGCAGCGATTGTATGGACTATAAGTGACTTCCCAGCTTATGGTATGTTAGCTGGATGGAGTACAAATGGGAAGTTAGCTTGTCCGTATTGTAGACAATGATATGCCTGCATCGCGATTATTGGGAATGGAGATGAGAGACAATGTGATAAGATTGTCGGTCATCCCATTTGGTAAGATTGATGCCACAAACATAATAAATGGGTTTGGTGAATCTCATAACTGGGTTGAGAGAAGAATCTTTTGGGAACTGCCTTATTATTCTACAAATTTGATTTGTCATAATCTAGATGTGATGCATATAGAGAAGAATGTGTTCGACAATGTGTTTAACACCGTGATGAATGTTACGGGGAAGAAAAAAGATAATGATAAGGCACAGTTGGACATGAAAGATATTTGTAAGCATCCTAGATTAGAACTTTATGAATCTTCTAATGGTAAGATTGTCAAACCGCATGCAAGGTACTCATTATCCAAAAAGTAAGTTGAAGATGTGTGCACATGGGTTAAGTCTTTGAAACTACCAGATGGATATGCGTCAAACATTGCAAGGTGTGTTACGGGTGGAAAATAGCATGGGATGAAGAGTCGTGACTGTCATGCGTTCATGGAGAGACTCGTGCCTATAACATTTTGGGATCTGGTTGATAAACCAATATGAGATGCTTTAACGGATCTTAGTCGTTTCTTCAAAGACTTATGTTAAAAAACATTAAATAAGAAGGACATGTCTGTACTTGAGAAGAGCATCATAGAGATCACGTGTAAACTTGAAAAAAATATTCCTACCTAGTTTTTTTAACTCCATAGAGCATTTGCAAATCCATCTTCCATATGAAGCTCGTGTTGGGGGTCCAATTAAATATAGATGGATGTACCCTTTCGAGAGGTGATGGGAAAACTTAAGAGGAAGGTGAAGAATAGAGCTTATGTCGAAGGGTCGATATGTGAGGCATACAGTTTTGATGAGATATCTATGTTTGTCTCAGACTATTTTCTAGATGAAGTCTTGACAAAGGACAATCGAGTCTCGAGATATGATGATGGGGGAAATGTTAAACTAAATGGTCTACTTTCTGTATTTGGTCTATCGAGCCACTCTTATGGAAAAGGGAAGCACATATTCCTCTCTGAGCAAGAATTACATGCTGCATGTACTTAAATTCTTCTCAATTGTGAGGAGATTGACAAATTTGTGAGGTACACATGTAAACTTGAAAATTTATCCCTTAACTTTCAATTACATATAATATACATTTCAATATGTTAATGTTTATAACATTGTATAGATTGTACGATGACGAGTTCAAAGTGAAGCATCCCGACATAACTAATAAAGATATTCAAATCAACCGTGATAAAAAAATTGCACTTTGGCTAAAGAACAAATTAAGTTAAGTTACTTAAGCATGACATATATATATATACTCCATATTAACTATGACTTCATTTAATAGGATGGAGTTTTTGTAGGCTTTGACTGAGGGATCAACGATTTTGGCTAATGTATAAGTCCTAGCTATGGGACCAGATAGGGACCAAGTCAGCCACAATGGTTATAAAATAAATGGTTGTGAATTTCATACAAAGAAATATAGGCGCGGTAAAAGAACAACGAACTCTGGAGTGTGTGTCCAAGGAGATTGTTACAATAAGCTTGGTCGTGCCTTTTATGAGGAGTTGGAGGAAATCGTAGAGTTGTCGTACAAGGGCACATACGGGGTCCATATTAACTTGTTCAAGTGTCGTTGGTTTGATTCAGAAAAAGGGATACATGTTGATAGACATGGAATCGTCGATATTGACCTCCATTGGTCTACGTACTCCAACGAACCGTTTATTTTACCAACTCAAACATTACTAGTATACTACACTCCTACTAGTATACTACACTCAAACATTACCGTTTATTTCTAATGTAAAGTGCTTTAAATATTATAATATACCTACTTATCTTTGATGTAAATTATTGTATATTATAGTGATTTTTCAGATAACAAGATCATCAAGTGCATTTCACAACTTTGCTTAAAGAATTGTCCCACACCTGTGATTACGTGAGCGAGCACACCTATCACCCACAAGGATTCAGTTTGGGCTGAATTTCAAGTAATTTTTTTTAATTATGACATATAATATAATTATCTAAGGAAAATTGTTTAGTAGTGTTGGATTATATGTTAAAAGTACCGTTTTAATATTATTATTATTATTATTTTATTTGTAGAAAAGGTATATGGGAGGACGCACATGCTTCAGTGATACAGACAGTATTCTGGCAGAAGTGCACCGTCTGCACCAAAGATAATTTGAACAAAGAACGAAAAAAAGTCCTACACAATGCATCAATCGACCATCTAGGCCAGGGAGAGGAGTACATACGTGACGAGCATAGTCTTGTCTTGCAGTCTATCTATAAATTTGAGATGTGTGCCCAATGAAGAGCTGAGAGCTGGGTCAAAAGATGCAAGACTGCCGCCACTAACAAATCCTCAGGTGTACCTGATGGCAAAAAAGCGAAAGGAACCTACAAGAGCGGCAGTATATCACAGTTACAACATATCACTGCTAGGGTATGTATAAATAGTTTTAATATGTTTAAAATCATGAATTATAGAATATCACATGTTTACTTAGTAATTTGGAATATGTTTTGTATAGGAGTCTCAGTCTCAAGGTCAGCATATCCATTGGCTGGATGTGTACGTGGCCACCCGTGATGGTTTGCCTGATGCTATCCAGATAGCGGTAATAAGTTTTAACAAATTTGATCTTGTTTATCAAGTTTTACGCCATTCTTTAGAATTTTACCAATTTATTTTTAACTATTTAATTGTTAAAATGATGATATGATACTTATAAGTGTGTATTGAATGAGCGCTATCTTGAAGGCACCCCACGTCCGCCAATTGATCAAGAATTTTGGGAGAGGGCTTCTGTTGTGAAGAAGAACTATGTCAAGGTCAAGGACAACGATGACGCCCAACCTTCAGTGGCTAAGACAACTCTACTACCCAGTCTTCAGAGTCATTGAAACATCCAACTATTCATACTCCTGCTGAATGTGTGAGATCTATATGTCGAGATCGCAATCTTCTTCATATCTTTCAAGGCATCTCAAGGTTACGAGTCTTGATCGTTAGGCGATGCAAAGGGCAACAACAATGAAGATCACAAAGATAGGATGGCAATGAGGTAATCAATCTTATTTATTACAATCAAATTAGTGACTTATATATATATATAATTGTGTTTAAATTGTTGTATATTATCGTAATACCATTATCAACATATATGCTATATATGTAAGACCCTAAATTTTTATAAATAAAATTGAATTTCCTCTATTCATTATTTTGAAATAGTAAGGGGTGGATTTGATTAATATGGTTAGTTATGGGTAAAATGTGCAAATTTTGCAAAATAAGCAAGTGGTTATAAAATATTCATTGTTGTCGGGGAATATTCATTTGGTCGTTGAATATTCTTATTGTCGGGAAATATTCGTTTGGTCATGGAATATTCGTACGACGGCGCAGCCTTTCGTTTGGTCATGGAATATTCGTACGACGTATACGACGTAACTGTCGGATGAAGAAAACTACGTTATAAATAATGACGTAGTTGTTATTGTTAACACTGTTGGAATACCTGGTGGTTAAAGTAAAGTAATACGCGTGGTTGCATAGTACCACACAATATTGCACAATATTTTTGGATTATTGATTCTTACGTAAGATGGCACTACTCAATAATTGTTACAGTAATTAATGTTCAATATTTTATTTTATTGATTCAATAATTGCTACGTTGATATGTTATATTATTGTTGTTTCAATAATTATCACTGGACAATATTTCCCATTATCAGATCAATAATTCATATTATTTAAATAATATTATTAGATAACATTATTGGAAATGTCTAAGGAAGTTCTTTCTAGGAAAGGGGTTTGGTCACCTAATTGTGCGCCAGTAAGGAGAAATCCTTATCGAAAAGCCCCCTCTTTCCTGAGAACGACCTGGTTGTCATTATTGTGATTATGTAATATTATTTATGAATAATTAATTATTAATTTATATGATAAGAAAATATTTATTTTATGTGGTTATAAATGAATGAATTAATGCTGAGATGTTTTATCAGTATTTTATCAGAATGGAGGTATTAACAATCATCCGTATGTGGATTTCGGTAATTTTTTATTTGGAATTTAAAAAAAAACTTTCTTCTACAAAGTTGTAGAGAATTAAATTTCCTATGGAATTGACATAGAATTTATATTTTTCTAACAAAAGAGCTATTTATTGTGAATTATTGAAGTTTCAGAAATAAATGTTTTTTTTATTAAAAACATGGGTGGGCCCCACTTTTGTTTTTTGGTGGAAAAATGCTGAAGTTTAAAGTGTGGTGTGCGTGAATAGCAGAGGGTAGAACCATCGATAGCAGGTTAGTCTACTTTGTCATTCTGCCATTTTCCTATAAATAGGGTGCTTAGGTTAGAATTGAAAATCACACCAGAATCATAAGTTTTCTTTCTCTATAATATCGAGCGTATTTTTATGAGTATTTAGATACTTTGAGAGTTGATAAGCAGTGCAAGTTTTCTTCAGCATTATATCCGATATTTCAGTCAGAAGTACTATTCTTTTGAGGTAAGGGATGTTATTTTCTTCGTAAATGATGTTATTTATTTTAATATCATTATACCGAAATATTGGTATGAATTTTATTATGAAAATTTTACCTTTTTGTGTCGAGGTTACTATTCACGTATACGGTACTATTCACGTATACGACACTATTCACAGAAATATTAAATTTTCTTTTCTTGGTCCAAGATGTCTATTATGGTTACTATCTTTGATTGTATCCATGTTTTGATCTTTATTCTTAAATTTTGCTCCATAATTGATTAATATGGAGTATTTTTGAACTTGGATAAACCAAAGTACGAATCCCTAATCTTTATAACTAAATATCTTTGGCCTGTAGTGCAAAGATGAATAATTACCTGATGAATATCTTTGGCCCGTGGTGGGAAGATGGACAGGAGTTGAGATGAACATGACCAACTGATGATACAAATGAATATCTTTGGCCCATAAAGCAAAGATGAATATTTGGTCCAAGATGTATATTGATTGATGTTACAGGAATAAAATATTGATGATGGACTTTTAAATTATAGAAGATAGTAGATTTCGTTCTCTACCTTAACTCTTCTAATGAATTGTTATTTTCGCTGCGAATATTGATCTAAAACTTGTTGTCCTTTATATTTTATCTGATTTATTGAAGGCTAACAATAATTTATTCTAAATTATCTTCGTCATAATATTCTTTATTGGGCTAGTTGAGCTCACTCTTTTCCTTTTTGTTCCATTTTTCTTCTTAGGAGGCGAGAATATAGCGGGAACTAGTCGGGGTATGGAGTGATGTTTCAAGTCAGTTGTTTTAGCAGTCCTCACTATTTTGTAAAATAGTGTATCAATAATTATAATGAGGACTTATTTGAGTTTGGATATTGTCTAGAAGACAATATTTGTATTTAAACTCACAGCATATGTGTTGTCGTATTTTGCACGACAATTGTAATAATGAAGTTATAGTTGTTTTCTGTACCATGTATTTGGGGACACGGAATGGGTTGTGTGGACCTATTTTGGGGGCATCACAGTTGATATCAGAGCTTAGGGATATGATCTCTGATGAAGATCTGGGGTTAGATCTAGGAAGGGAGTGACGAGTAAATCCTTCGCTATTGTGTCCTACCTAAGTTTATTTATGTTTAATTGGTCGGTCAAAATATAGGGATAATATGTGGAATGTCAATTTCTTTAATGAACCCTTGTTTTATGACAATATTTGAGAATGGCAGCTAAAAATGTTAACAATGAAGTGAATTAGACCGTGGAGACACCTTTAATCACCAACTAAGAGAATGTGCAACAAGACGATAATGTTCCTCCTGTAAACAACACCAATGATTAAACAATGAATGATGGGATGTTTAGAAGCTTCTTGCAGTTCATGAAAAAATTAGACGAGGGAGACTCGTGTACAAAATACGGGTGGAAATAATAGCAACGCGAGGCTTGTCACAGCCAAGCAGTTCAAAGAGTTGGGACCACCAGAGTTTTTGTGAGAGCCGGATGCGATTAAGGCGGAAACATGGGTTAAGCAAATTATCAAGATATTTGATGTCTTGGGATGAACGGAGAAATAGAAGGTTCCATTAAGCACCTTTATGTTCGTGGTGAAGCAGATTACTGGTGGGAATCTGTGAAGCATACCCAGCCAATAGCACTCAATATGTCTTGGGAAATGTTTTAGAAACTGTTCAATGACAAGTACTTTCCTAAAAGTATTCGTCATATGAAGGAGGTAGAGTTTATTAGACTAGAACAGAATAACATGACTGTGTCCCGGTATGAGGCTAAGTTCGCGGAGTTATCTAGGTTTGTACCTCATTTGGTAGAGAATGACGAACATATGATGAGGATGTTTCTCAGAGGTCTAAAACCCGAAATTCATTAATACCTTATTTCTCACAAATTTTCTCTATATTCAAATGTTGTGAACAGGGCTCAATTATTAGAGCGAGATAATGAGTCTGTTCAACCGAGGGACCATAACCAGGGTCATAGCGGTGGAAGCAGTCATCGGAGCAATGATAAGCAGCGGGGAGGAAAATATCCGAGAGAAAGCAGTAACCAACCTGGTGGTAATCGGGGCCATGATAGTAGAATAAGCAAGTCGGGGGGAGACTTCAAAAATAGAAGGTACAACAGAACTAAGGAAGATCACAAGGCTCTAAACCATAAAAAAATAATCTCATAATAATTCAATGTCAAAAGACAAACCATAATAAATGCCACACTGGCTCAATCCACAATCTAAAATAACTATTACAACTCTAAATAAATCAATATATCATAGCCTAACAAAATATTTTAACCATTGGATAGAAGGGAGCTCTCGTCACACTTGCCCTTGATCCCCTAATTACCTTCCGAAAGAAAAATACAACATGAAGCAAATGCCCAATACGGATATAGAATAAAAGAATGATGAAAAGAAATAACTAACACAATTTAATGAACTGAACTAAAACGAACAAAACTAACACAATGAAATAATAGGCTGAATCAAATGGTTGCGTGTTATTTCATACCGAGCTCAAAAAAATAGTAATATACCTTGCCACACAGGCAAGTCGAATAATTCCACACAGGTAATCACATCGGACTGCGCGATCCAGATGCATACAAAATTGGAAGGCGTGTTTGGCACAACCAACACCACTCCGCCAAACAAAACAGAACAGAACAGAAAAAAAACTAGGGTCGACCCATACGCCTCCCACAACAAAACACTAAATGGCCAACTCCCACCGGAGCACAAAACGGAGACGCCGTGGACTGATCACACCGCCACGGAAGGTGTCATGCCTCGGTGCCAAGAGGTCATGCCTGTGGTAGTCTAAACGAGTAATATTTGGAATATAAATTTTGGGTATTACATTACTTATTCCAAGTACGAATTTCGTACTTATTTAGCGATACTCTTTAATTTTAGTTTGTTCGTTTTGCTTCTCTTTTTGATTTCAGATATTGTCTCGATACCTTGATCTTAGTGAAGTTCATATGATAGTTTATTTTGATCTTTAGAATATCATAACATGTACTCTTTGAACTCGTTTATCATATTTAATATTTATTTCAATTTTCGTAGTGATGTATATGTTAGTATATTTTTGGAGACTTGTGTTGACAATTCATTCGATTTAACATGTACACGTTAGAACCCTTTTGTGTTGATATTGTGTCGCATGTTTTGTGACATGCTATTTTTGTTAGAACCAGCACCAACATCAACTGTTTCTGGGGGAGGAGAATGACCACCGGTCGTATGTTATAAATGTGGGAAAGAGGGACACATCATTCCAAACTGCCCACAATAATTCAAGGTCTGTTATAACTATGGAAAGGAAGGTCATATAGCTCGAGATTGTCCTATAAAAAAATCAAGCCCAGCGGGGATGATGATTCCAAAGGCTGTCCGGAATAAGTCAAAGTCGGTGGTTCCTGGAAGAGCATTTATCGTGACTGTCCAAAATACGAGGAACCCAAACGAGCTGATCACATGTAAGCTAATCATAAACTCTTGCGAAGTTTATACCTTATTAGATACCGGTTCTACCCAGTCTTTTATTTCTCTTGATTGTGCTCAACATTTGAACTTGACCTCTGAAAAATTAGACATTGAATTATCTGTTGAAACTTCGTTAGGAGAAACCTTTATTACATCCATCGTTTATAAATCTTGCTAGATCCAAGTTGGCACCATCACATTACCTGTTGATCTTATCTCTTTAAAGATACTTGCATTTGATGTAATTTCAGGGATTGATTGGTTAACCACTCTTCATGCGAAAATTGATTATTTTCATAAGGTTGTTAGTTTTCATATTCCTAACCAACCTGTTATGCGAATTCAAGCAACCAAACAACTAAAATCAATCACTGTCATATCAAGCCATAAAGCCATTCATTTATTGAAAAATGGATGTCAAGCTTTATTAGCCCATGTTATGGATTTAAACAAAAACACATCAGATTTGAATAATATTTCTGTAGTTAGTGAATTTCCTGAAGAACTTCTTATTCGAGCCCTAGAACGTGAAGTTGAATTCTTTATTGATCTTGAACCTGGTACAAAACCCATTTCTAAAACCCCATATCGAATGGCTCCTATTGAACTTTAGGAGCTAAAGTTCCAACTTCATGAGTTGTTAGACATCGGTTTCATTCGTCCTAGTACATCTCCTTGGGGTGCTCCTGTATTATTCGTAAAGAAGAAAGATGGGAGTATGGCACTTTGTATTGACTACCAGGAATTGAACCATGTCACCATCAAGATTAGGTATCCGCTACCTCACATTGATGACCTGTTGCAAGGAGCATAATTCTTTTCAAAGATTGATCTTCATTCTAGATATCATCAACTGAAGATTAAAATTGAGGATATTCCGAAGACTGCCTTCAGAACTCGGTATGGGCATTATGAATTTTTAGTCATATCTTTTGGATTGACTAATGCTCATGTTGCTTTCATGGATATGATGAACCGTGTGTTTAAGGAATATTTGAATCAGTTCGTTGTTGTCTTTATTGATGATATCTTCATCTATTCTAAAAGTCATGAAGATCATGAGCACCATTTGAAGCTGGTACTTCAAAGGCTTCGTGATAACAAGCTATATGCCAAGCTAAAGAAATGTGAGTTCTGGCTTGAGGGAGTAGCATTCGTTGGGCACATGGTGTCAATACATGGAGTATCTGTTGATCCGACGAAGATTGAAGCAATCTGAGTTAGGGCAAAGAAATTCGATGGACCAAGCACGTAGCTTTCTAGGCTTAGCTGGTTATTATTAGAGATTCGAGGAAGGATTTTCTCAAATCGCTACTCCGTTAACTCAGCTGACTCGAAAAGATACAGAATTCGTATGGAGCGAGGAATGCGAGAAGAGTTTCTAAGAGCTCAAGAGGAGACTCATTTAGACACCTATTCTAATAATATCATCTAGTTCGGATGGATTTGTTACCTACAATGATGCTTCAGGCAAAGGGTTAGGATGTGTTCTCATGCAACATTGGAAAGTCATAGCCTATGCCTCGCGACATCTCAAAAAATATGAGAGGAATTATCCTACTCATGATCTAGAGTTGACAGCTGTCGTTTTTGCGTTGAAAATCTAGAGACACACTAGTACAAAACAATAAATAAACAACACTTAAACAACAACGTTTTTATAAAAAATGTTATGGTATTTTTTTTCACAATGTTTTTTAACAAAATGTTATAGATACATATAAAAAAATGTTATCTATTTATTAGGGCAATTTTTGGTTTTAAATAGATAACATTTTTTTAAAAAAAATGTTATCTATGTCAAAAACACGGAGCTTTAAATAAATCGCGCGGAAGGAAAACTTAAAAATTAAAAACCCTCCCCTCACCTCCCAGCCTTCCAACAACTGAAACAACTATCCCCTTGATGTAAGTGAGTGAATTAGGTATTCCTTTACTTTTCTTTCTATTTATTACTCTCTCGCGAGATCTATAATTACAGATTGGTTCTATAAGAGGTTGGATTAGGGTCTGGATCATCAATGGCGGAGGAGAATATCAGATCTCGAGGTGTGGTGGTTCGGTTTAGCGAGCAGAAGGGTTACGAATTCATAAAACCCAACGACGATGGCGATCGATGATCTCTTTGTTCATCATACGGATATCAAATCTGATGGCTACCGTAATCTTTATGAGGGCCAGACCGTCGAGTTCTTGGTTGAGTTGAATAACAATAAAACCAAGGTTGTTGATGTTACCTCCGTTAACAAGGTTTGCAACGATGGCGACCGCGGCAACGACCATGATGGGAATGGTTATGGCTTTGGCAGTGGCAGAAGAGGGAGGTATGGTGGGTTATCTTCCTTTTAGTTGGTACTTTTGAAGAATTCTACTATATTCTAGTTTAGATTTTTGCCTTTTTTAGTGGGTATGGGTTATACATAGGATTGTTTTATGGGGACTTTATGTGGTAATCCAATCTACTTGGTATACATATATTGATAATGATGATGGTTGGTTCAGTTACTGAATTAGGGATTAGCTCATATTTCATTTGTTGATGAAATTGAGATAATTTGACTAGAGTGATTTTCAGATAAAGTGTTCATTTATCTTTCCTTTTGTGTTTTAAAGGTTTGATGTTCTGCTTCAGCTTCTCATCCTGTTAAGGACTTTCTTCTCTTATTTAACTTGTATAGTTTGTTTGCGACAACAAATTTCCCATTATATTTTATCTAGGTAATAATTTACATGAACCCTACTAAGTAGGTGAGTTTGGGTTATTTTTTGAACTACCATGTCTAGAATTGAATGTTGGGGACCCTATATGTGTAATGATGAAGATAAATTATAAGCTTGTATGTGACATTCAAGAATGCTTCTTGCTTCTTGAATGAAGGAACAAGTAGAATTCCCTCTTCCTCATTTTGTACCTTTTAATTCATAGTTCAGCAGTTGATATCCTTAAAGAATAGTATTGCAAAGGTATATTAGAATATGATTGTGCAACTACCTTTTCTTACTAGAAAAATAGTGGAACTAATATCTATTTTGAATAAAACTCAAATTCTATTAATTGTATAAGTAAATGCTAGATTCTTTCTCTATATGTCTGGAAAATTTCTATTCTTTATGGCTCAAAACTCGTTCACCAAAAAGATGCATTCAGACACATGACTATAAAAATAGTACTCTCTAGTTGTATACATTTTTCAATCATTAGCGCTTATATATCAAGTAGTTCTAGCTTTTTAGTGGAGATATTTGATGGAATGTCTACTTGACCTATGATTGAAACTTACATTCTTCTCTCTTGTATGTTTTTTTTTCTTCTTTCACTTATTCTAACTTGAGCATAGCTCTTTTCTTTCTTGTTTATTTGTTTTCATTTTATTTTCCATCAACTACTTTTCTTAATTATCTACTTCTTTGAAGAGACCATCACATAAATGATACCCCTAGACATTCCTTCCATCTAACAAGGTATATTATGGACGACATCTAAAGTAATTTCTCGCTTTGGGAAGGAAATCAATCATGAGAGTTCATACATGTACTGGGCATATAAGGTTTGTATTGACCCATATTTAAGTTGACTTCGTGAAATACTAGCTATTGGTTTTTGAGTAATGCTTAGGGATACCAAACCAGTCTTTACTACATTGATTGGTGGCTCAATACTTAATATTTACACATAATCAATCACCCTGATGTAACACCTACAATTCCTGAACTTGAATTTTATGTTAATATTGTAGAACCTTCTACTGGCTGTAATCATATTTTTTTTATCATCAATTCATATATAGATAACGAAGTAAGATAATCTAATGCAGCTGATATACTACAAGAATAGTTATTACCATTTTTCTAAATACTCCAATTCGAAATAAGGCTTCTTTCTCCATGTCTTATTATACCTTTGATTCACTTGGGTGAACTAATTTAAACCATTATACTATTTATTTATCTTTTAAAACAATATTCCTATCTACTGCCCTGGAATAATGGATGGCTCTCTAGGGGATATGTTATACTTCCAAACTTTTCGCAATCCTGGTCTAGTCATTGACCTGGTGTAAGGTAACCTTTTTGTTGTATTCGTGCATTCTATCAAATACGAAAATCACCACAATGGAGAATCTTGCTGGTATGTTAGATTATATATGTATATATATATATATGTGTAATTAGCATAAGATGTTTACTTATGGACATTTGTTATTTTTATTGATTTATCATGACATAATTACTAATTGTGTTTAGGGAACTCCTGTTCAACCAACACACAAAGAGTGCGGGTATTTTTTGATGCATTTTATGAAGGAGATAGTTGAGGATGGTAGTTTGGACTTTGTAGCCAAGGTTAGTTTTTTTTTGTCAGCTTTATTGGTCAAATAGAAAGTTTTTCTATAAACTTCAGTTAATAGCCAAACTATGTAGTGTTTGTTTTTTGTCCTTCTCTTTTCTTCTATAGTACTGTCTGGGCACTACCAAACAGATAAAAACTTCAGTTAATAGTGAAACTATGTAGTCTTTGTTTTAGCATCTTTTGGAACACCGACACGGATACTCTATTGCAATTGAATCATAAGGCAAGTCCTCTTATAGTACGACTTTGTCGTTATATTTAACATAAAGTTGTATTGTTGCTCCTTGGTGCTTGTGGTGTGTTTATTTTTATTTAATCTTCTTCAACTCTCCCTCTTTTCAACTATTTTTATGTGCTTTTCCTTTTTATTTTGGTTCTTTACATTGTTTCTTATTGTTTGCCTTTATTGTTATTTGTTCTTCATCTATGTCAAATTTTTAATCGTCTATTATTGCCAATGAATAAAAGATAAAAAGATATGTCTTGCATAGAGAGAATCAAATGTGCTTATTTGATATTGTTTTTTGTCCTTGTCTTTTCTTCTATAGTATTGTCTGGGCACTACCAAGCAGTTAAAAACTTAGTTGGGAGCTTTCAGCTTTCCAAATCCAATATATTCATTTAGTCTAATCATCCAAAATCATTGTTGTTGATTAACTACTTACATAGTGTCCAACAACAAGTTTCTTTTTTATTTTCACAGTTTGATGGATTAAAAGGGACACTCCGTCACTTCAGCCTAATCCCACCAGGTGGCGGTGGCGTTTTTGTGCATTCTTTGGCACATGTTGCATCCTTATTGAAGGTTTTTACAGTATTTTACTTTCTAGTTAAGAAAAAAAAAGAGTTAGAGTGTAAGACCCCAAATTATTAATAAATGAAATTTATTTTTCTCTATTTATTATTTTGAAATAGTAAGGGTTGATTTGATTAATGTGGATAGTTATGGGTAAAATACGCAAATATTTTGAATAAGCAAGTGGTTATAAAATATTCATTATCGTTGGGAATATTCGTTTGGTCGTGGAATATTAAATGCTTTGTGGGAATATTAGACAACAATGGTAAATTTCTTTTATGGGCCCCATAATGTAAAGCGATTGGATGAAAAAAATGACAAATATAAGTTATTTATAAATAACTGGCGTAGTTATTGTTACAATTATCTTGTTGGAATACCCGGTGGTTAAAACACACTAATCGCGTTGTTGAGCACAAGTAGGCACGGTATTGCACCAATTATTGATTCTTACGTAAGAAGGCACTACTCAATAATTGTTACTGATAATTACTATTCAAAGTATTTTATTTTATTGATTCAATAATTCTTGCGCATTGATATTTTATATTATTTTTGTTGTTTCGATAAAATCACACAGTATTTTCCATTATCGAAGCAATAATTCATATTATCTGAATAATATTATTAGATAACATTATTGGCAATGTCTAGAAAGTTACATCTAAGGAGAGGTTTGGTCACCTAATCATGGCGCCAAAGATGAAGAAATTCTTATTGGAAAGCCCCCTCTTTCTGGGAAGCTGCACGGTTGTCAATATTGTGATTACGTAATATTATTTGTGAATAATTAATTATTGATTCATATGATGAGGAAAATATTGATTTTATGTGGATATAGATGGAGAAAAATTTAAAATGACAATTGTTGAAAATTAATATTTTATCTTTTTACGATAAAATAATTCATTTAAATATATTATTTTAATAATATATTAATTGGTGATATTTTTACAATGAATGTGGGATATATGAGTATATGAGGAGGAAGAGTATTTTTGTTGCATTAAATGATTAACACATGTTTTTGTATGTCGGTGGACCCCATTTATTGGTGAAATTTGATTATAGCACCAGTAAAATCGTCTGGTTTGTGGATTTGGTCAATTTCATTTGGAATTTGGAAAACTTTCTTACGTAAAGTTGTAGAGAATTGGATTTCCTATAAAAACTCGCGTGATTAGAATTTTTCTGATAAAAGAGCTATTTATTATGAATTATTGAAGTTCAAGCTCAAAATAATTGATTTTGGAAGTTTTAATTATTTATATCAACAAAAACGTTTTTATTGTTTTGGTTGGCCCCCATGTGTTGTAAACATGCTGATTTCAGGAGTCTTGGTTGGCGTAGGAATATATATATATAATATATTATTATTATATTAAATTTTACGCTTTGGTGTTCTAAGCAATTTCTATAAATAGGGTGCTTAGGTTAGAATTGAAAATCACACGAAGCGAAGTTTTCTCTCTATATTATCGAGCGTATTCTTGTGAGTATTTTGAGTATACTTTGAGTATTGCTATACGGTGCAAGTTCAAGTCATAGCCTATATCAGGTGTTTCAACTTACTAAATCTTGCTCTTCGAGGTAAGGGGTGTTATTTTCTTCTCAAATGATATTATTTCTTCAATATCATTATCTTTGAAATATTGGTTGAAACTTTTATCAAATTTGGAACTTTTTCATGTGGGGTTACTATTCATGAGTTACTATTCATGAGTTCTTATTCACAAGTTACTATTCACGAGTACTATTCAGTAAGCGTGAAGATGTTTTTTGGGAAATTTCTATCTTTTGGTGTCTGAGAGTTACTATTCACGATATCGGCACTATTCATAGAAAAATAAAATTTCTTCTTTTTGTCCAAAATATCTATTACGGATACTAGCTTTGATTGTATCCATGTTTTGATCATTCTTGAATTTTAAACCACTATGATTATTATTTTGAGGTATTTTGAACATGGATAAAACAAAGTACGAATCCTTAATCCTTAATCCTTGTCATTTTGTTTCTTTGGATTCGTTTCTTTAAAATATTTTTCATCATCCTCGATCTTAAATGATGATATTATTGAATATCTTTGGCTGTAGTGCAAAGATGAATGATTTTCTGAAGAATATCTTTGGCCCGTAGTGCAAAGATGAAGCAGTGTTTAGATGAACATGATCAATCGATGAATATCTTTGGCCTGTAGTGCAAAGATGAATATTTGATTCGAGATATATATTGATTGATGTTACTGAGGATAAAATATCGACGATGAACTTTTAAATTCATATATAGAAGATAGTAGTTTGCATTCTCTACTTAACTCTTCTAATGAATTATTATTTCCGCTGCGAATATTGGTTTAAAAACTTGTTGTCTTGTATTCTATTAGTTTTTTTTCCCTGTTGAAGACTAATGATAATTTGTTGTATATTATCTTAGTCATAATATTCTTTACTGGGCTAGTTGAGCTCACCCTTTTCCTTGTTGTTCCATTTTTCTTCTCGGGAGGCGAGAATGTAGCGAGTACTAGTCGGGGGTATGGAATCGAGGTTCAGAGAGAGTTGTTTAGTAGTCCTCACCATTTTGTAAAATAATGTATCAATAATTATGATGGGGATTTATTTGCGTGTGGATATTGTCTAGATGGTAATATCTCGTATTTAAACTCACAGTTTATATGTTGTAATAATAAAGTTGTAGTTATTTACGCATACCATGTATTTGGCAACTCTCGAATGGGTTGGATGGAATGGACCTATTTTGGGGCGTCACGGTTGGTATCGAGCTTGGGGATATGATCTCTGGCGGAGATCGGGGAATAGAACTAGGAGGGGAGAGGCGAGTAAATCCTTGCGCGCTAGTGTGTCCTACCTAAGCTTATTTGTTAGTTGGTCAAGATATAGGGATATTATGTGATATATTGATTTCCTTAATTAACCCTTGTTTTATGATGTATTTGAGAATGTCGATTGAGAATATTAATAGTGGATTAAATGAGACCGTGGAGATGCTGTACTTACCAACGAGGAGAGCGTGCTGCAATCTTTGGCAATGTACCTCCGTGAATAACACCAACGAGCGAGATGATGAGCGAGGGGATGTTTAGAAGCTTTTTGCGGTTTCATGCAAAATCGGATGAGGGAGACTCGTGTTCAAAATCTGAGGAGGAAATGATAGCAATTCACGGGTTGTCATAGCCAAGCAGTTCAAAGAGTTGGGACCACCGAATTTAAGGGAAAGCCAGATCCGTCATCATGGCGGAAACATGGGTCAAGCAAATTACCAAGATATTCGATGTCTTGGGATGCACGGGAGAACATAAAGTTCCATTCGCCACCTTTATGTTCCGTATGGCGGCGATTCTTGGTGGGAATCGTGAAGCGTACCCATCCAATTTGCACTTCAAAGATGTCGTGGAGAGCGTTTGAAGCAGTTCAATGATAATTACTTCCACGAAAGTATTCGTCATATGAAGGAAGTGGAGTTTATTAGGACTGGAGCGAGAATAACATGGCGGTGTCGGTATGAGGCGAAGTTAGCGGAGTTATCCGGTTTGTACCTCATTTGGTGGAGAATGAGGAACGATGACGCGAATGTTTACGAGAGGTTTGAAACCCACGATACGTCGGTATCTCATTTCTCATAAATTTTCTCTCTATTAGGATGTTGTGAGCAGGGCTCGGTTGTTAAAGCGAGGTAATGAAATACGTTCAACCGAGGTCCATAACGAGGATTATACCGAAGATAGCGATCATCGAATAACGATAACCAACGGAGAAAGAAGAATCTGAGACAAAGGTGGTAACCACTACGGTGGTAATCGTGGCCATGAAAATAGAAGAAAGCGAGTCGGAAGGAGATTTTAAAAGAGGAGATTCAACAACGACCATTTGAAGGCGTCGGCGCCCGATGCAACTAGTTCAAGGAGGAGAAAGACCACCGGTCGTATGTTACAAATGTGGGAAAGAGGGACATATCGGCCTTAAGCGCGCCCACAGCAGTTTAAGGTATGCTATAATTGTGGAAAAGAAGGACATATCGCTCGAGATTGCGATATCGAAACCCGATCCAAATGGAATGGTGACTCAAAAGGATGTCCCGGAAAAGTCAAAGTCAACGATTCACGGAAGGCGTTTGTCGTGGCCGGTCAAAATCGAGGAACCCGAACGAAGTTAGCGGGTTAGTTAATTATAAATTCTTGCGAAGTTTATACCTTACTAGATACCGATTCTACCCATTCTTTTATCTCTCTTGCTTGCGCTCAACGTTTGAACTTGACTACGGAGAAATTAGACTTTGACCTATTTATGGAGACTCCGTTAGGAGAAACTTTCATTACATCCGTTGTTTAGAAATCTTGCTTGATTCAGGTTGGCACTATCACATTACCTGGTAACCTTATTTCTATAGAGATATTTGCTTTTGATGTGATTTTAAGGTTAACTACTCATCATGCCGAAATTGATTACTTTCGTAAGGTTGTTAGTTTTCATATTCCTAAGCAACCTATTATTTGAATTCAAACAATCAAACCATTGTAGTCAAACATTTTCATGTCAAGCCATGAAGTCATTCGTTTATTACGGATGTCAAGTTTTCTTAGTCCATGTTATGGATTTGAATAAAGACACGTCAGATTTGAATAATATTCCTGTTGTTATTAATTTTTCCTGACGTATTTCTTGAAGAATTTCTTGGTTTACTCCCAAAGACTGATATTAAATTTTGTATCGACTTTGAACCCGGTACAAAACTCATTTCTAAAATCTCATATCAAATGGCTCTATTGAACTTCGTGAGTTAAAATTCAACTATAGAATTTGTTACCGAGCCTTTATCTGGTGACTTCCTTTTGGTGGAATGCAAAGCTAGACTCTCCGTAGGGGACACCATATTCGATGCGATAGTAAGCGATAGGTGTCATTGTAACGTCTTATCCAAGGTTGGGATATGAGTCACGATTGAGAACAACCTAAGTCGGTAATCGAAATACGTAGCTTTCAGGCTTAGTTGGTTATTATCGGAGATTCGTTGAAGGATATTCTCGAATCGTTATTCCATTAACATAAGCCCGACTTCGTACAAATACAAAATTCGAATGGAGCAAGGAATGTGGGAAGAGCTTGAAGAACTCAAGAGGAGACTCATTTTAAACACATGTTACGACCATGCCATCCTCGGAAAAAGCGAGCGTGGTAGGCGGCGTGTTGAGTAGAAGATCGTATACAAGTACTGAGTACGATATTATCAAAGACTCATTTGAATAATTTACAAATAATAGAGATGGAGATGAAAACTCTAGTTACCAACGTGATGATATACGAGTATAATCGACTTTAATAAATAAAGTTAAAAGTCATTCAAGCTACACACGGAGGTGATGAATTTGAAGAAGGAGGTGCAAGAAGTTGTTATTTCAAAAGCGAGAGAATCGGTGAGGTGAGGAAAGCTCAAACCTTGATTTATTAATCCATTTAAAATTCTCGATCGAATAGGAAGCTGGCCTATAGACTCATTTTACCGCCTTGAGGATGACGCGTGTTCATAACGTTTTTCACGTATTGATGTTACGTAAATATGTGGACGACCGAACTACGTCATTGAGTTAGAAGCCGGACGAGATAAGAAGACTTAACGTCACGAGGAAGTACTGTCAAGATCTTGGATAGGAAAGAACATGTCCTATGTATTTGAGGTTATACCACAAGTTAAAGTTTTGTGGAGAAACCATGCTATTGAGGAAATGACACGGGAGTTGGAAAGCGGAAATGAAAGCGAGGTATTCTCATCTTTTGAAACACGAGTACGTATCACGTCAATTTCGAGGACGAAATTTCATAAGGAGGGAGGTTGTAAGACCCCAAATTATTAATAAATGAAATTTATTTTCCTCTATTTATTATTTTGAAATAGTAAGGGTTGATTTGATTAATGTGGATAGTTATCGTAAAATACGCAAATATTTGAATAAGCAAGTGGTTATAAAATATTCATTATCGTCGGGAATATTCGTTTGGTCGTGGAATATTAAATCTTTTTGGGGAATATTAAATGCGGCCATTGCCTTGATCTTTATGGGCCCCATGTGAAAGCGATTGGATGAAGAAAATGACAAATATAAGTTGTTTATAAATAGCGGCGTAGTTATTCACAGATTATCTTGTTGGAATACCGGTGGTTAAAAACACACTAATACGCGTTGTTGAACAAGAGTAGCTTACGGTATTGCACCAATTATTGATTCTTACGTAAGAAGGCACTACTCAATAATTATTACGATAATTAATTATGCTCGATATTTTATTTTATTGATTCAATAATTCATTGCATTGATATTTTATATTATCGTTGTTTCAATAAATCACACACGGTATTTTCCATTATCGAAGCAATAATTCATATTATCCGAATAATATTATTAGATAACATTATTGGCAATGTCTAGAAAGTTACATCTAAGGAAAGGTTTGGTCACCTAATCATGCTTGAAGAGAAGAAATTCTTATGGAAAGCCTCCCTCTTCACAGGAGGCGCACGGTTGTCAATATTGTGATTACGTAATATTATTTGTGAATAATTAATTATTGATTCATATGATGAGAAAATATTGATTTTATGTGGATATAGATGGAGAAAAATTTAAAATGATAATTGTTGAAAATTAATATTTTATCTTTTTCTAATAAAATAATTCATTTAAATATATTATTTTAATAATATATTAACGGTGATATTTTTACAATGAATGTGGGATATATGAGTATATGAGGAGGAAGAGTATTTTTGTTGCATTAAATGATTAACACATGTTTTGTATGTCGGTGGACCCCATTTATTGACTGAAATTTGATTATAGCCTGTAAAATCGTCCGTTTGTGGATTTCGATCAATTTCTGTTTGGAATTTGGAAACACTTTCTTCTATAAAGTTGTAGAGAATTGGATTTCCTATAAAAACTCGTAAAATTCGAATTTTTCTGATAAAAGAGCTATTTATTATGAATTATTGAAGTTCCGAAGCTCCGAAATAATTGATTTTTGGAAGTTTTAATTATTTATATCAACAAAACGTTTTTATTGTTTTGGTTGGCCCCCATGTGTTGTAAACATGTTGATTTTGTGAGTCTTGGTTGGTGTAGGAATATATATATAATATATTATTATTATATTAAATTTTACGCTTTGGTGTTCTAAGCAATTTCTATAAATAGGTGCTTAGGTTAGAATTAAAAATCACACCGTAAAATGAAGTTTTCTCTCTATATTATCGAGCGTATTCTTGTGAGTATTTTGAGTATACTTTGAGTATTGCTATACGGTGCAAGTTCAAGTCATAGCCTATATCAGGTGTTTCAACTAAATCTTGTCTTTCGAGGTAAGGGATGTTATTTTCTTCTCAAATGATATTATTTCTTCAATATCATTATTTGAAATATTGGTTGAAACTTTTATCAAATTTGGAACTTTTTCATGTCGGGGTTACTATTCATGAGTTACTATTCATGAGTTTCTTATTCACAAGTTACTATTCACGAGTACTATTCAGCGAAGCGTGAAGATGATTTTTTTTGGGAAATTTCTATCTTTGGTGTCTGAGAGTTACTATTCACGATATACGGCACTATTCATAGAAAAATAAAATTTCTTCTTTTTGTCCAAAATATCTATTCGGATACTAGCTTTGATTGTATCCATGTTTTGATCATTCTTGAATTTTACACCACTATGATTATTTTTGAGGTATTTTTGAACATGGATAAAACAAAGTACGAATCCTTAATCCTTAATCCTTGTCATTTTGTTTCTTTGGATTTGTTTCTTTAAAATATTTTTCATCATCCTCGGTCTTAAATGATGATATTATTGAATATCTTTGGCCTGTAGTGCAAAAGATGAATGATTTCGAAGAATATCTTTGGCCCATAGTGCAAAGATGAAGCAGTGTTTAGATGAACATGATTAATCGATGAATATCTTTGGCTGTAGTGCAAAGATGAATATTTGATTCGGATATATATTGATTGATGTTACAGGGATAAAATATCGACGATGAACTTTTAAATTCATATATAGAAGATAGTAGTTTGCATTCTCTACTTAACTTTTCTAATGAATTATTATTTCCACTGCGAATATTGGTTTAAAAACTTGTTGTCTATTGTATTCTATTAGTTTTTTTTCCTGTTGAAGACTAATGATAATTTGTTGTATATTATCTTAGTCATAATATTCTTTACTGGGCTAGTTGAGCTCACCCTTTTCCTTGTTGTTCCATTTTTCTTCTCAGGAGGCGAGAATGTAGCGAGTACTAGTCGGGGTATGGAATCAAGGTTCTAGAGAGAGTTGTTTAGTAGTCCTCACCATTTTTGTAAAATAATGTATCAATAATTATGATGGGGATTTATTTGCGTGTGGATATTGTCTAGATGGCAATATCTGTATTTAAACTCATAGTTTATATGTTGTAATAATAAAGTTGTAGTTATTTCTGTACCATGTATTTGGCGACTCAGAATGGGTTGGATGGAATGGACCTATTTTGGGGGCGTCACATAGAGAGTGCGTAATTGGTGCATGCTAATAATGGAAACCTTCCAGGTTAGGGAGGATGATGAATCTGGTGATGGTATTGAATCTATTATAAATAGAGTTGAAAGTTTGTTAGCTAAGGGGAATATCTCGGAAGCGACAGATACTCTTGAGGATGGCCTCAAAGGGAGCCAAGCGGCAAAAATTGTTGCTGAATGAATCATTAACTCTTCTGCAGTCATATGCAACTGCAGTCAGCCTTACTTAAATAAAGAAAATCTTACATTGTTCTTACTGTTTTTACTACTAAGGATTCTAATACTACTACTTTTAGTTGAAAGTGAGAAATGATTTGTTTTATACTGTGTATTGGAGTTATTAGTTTAAACTCAAATATAGGTGAACCACAACTATTACAACATCATGTATTACAACATTTTAAAGTCAAATTATAATATTTTAAAAACATTGTATAAAGTAGTCTAAATAGATGACACTTTATAAACGTTGTATAAATGGGTCTAAACGTTGTATGATGTACCAAACCACAACATTTTAAGCCAGAAAACGTTGTGGAATCATATCATGTACAACGTTTTCAAGCATCCAAGAATTTATGGAAAACAAATATACAACGTTTTTTAAGAAAAAAACGTTGTCTAATGTGTCAAACTACAACGTTTTAAAAATGTTGTATAATGGTGTCAAAAAGATGACACCCTTAACCACGATGTTTCTGTAAGACCTTCTATAACGTTTTTTACGCGTTATCTATTTACTGTTTTGTAGTAGTGACCCTACCTGTATGGGGAGAAAGTGGAGATTTATACGGATCATAAAAGCCTCAAATATTTCTTCACCCAAAAGGAACTCAACGTGCGGCAACGACGTTGACTCAAGCTGTTGAAAGATTATGACCATACCTGGAAAAGCAAACGTGTTAGCTGGCGCATTAAGTTGAAGATCGTTTGCAGGTATGAGTGCGAAGTTATTAACACAAAAACCCATTTTGTATGACTTACAAAGGATGGAGATAGAGTTAAAGGCTCCAAGTACCCACGTGATGATATCAAACATACGAGTAGAACTGACTTTAATCGATAAAGTTAAAGCCGCCAAGCCATGCACCACCCGGTGATGCATATGAAGAAGAAAGTACAAGAAGGTGTTATTCCCGAAGTAAGAATCGATGAAGAATGAATACTTCGAGTCAACTCCTGACTTTGTATTCCTAAAGATTCTGACTTGAAGTATAGAATCATGATGGAGGCACACAACACACCATTTGTAATCCATCCTGGGAGTACCAAAATGTATCATGATCTCCGACATACATTTTAGTGGAACAATATGAAGAGAGAGATCACGGAGCTTATCTCGAGGTATTTAATTTGTCAACATGTAAAGGCGGAGCATCAAGTGCCAAAGGGTCCATTGCAACCACTTGAGATTCTAAAATGGAAGTGAGAACACATTACCATAGATTTCGTTATAGGTCCTCCCAAGGTTTCTCAACGCATAGATGCGATTTTGGTTATTATTGATAGATTAACCAAGTCTGCTCATTTCTTGCCGATACGGGAGACTTATTCCCTTGAACGTCTTGCTCGTATATACGTTAATGAGATTGTGAGATTGCATGGCATGCCATTATCCATAGTTTCGGATCGTGACTCAAGATTCACTTCACGATTTTGGATTAGTTTACAGAAAGCTATGGGCACGGATTTATGATTCAGTTTGGCATACCATCCTCAAATGGACGGGCAATCAGAAAGGACTATTCAAACTCTTGAAGATCTATTAAGACTTTGTGTCCTAGATTTTAAAGAAAGTCGGGATAAGTACTTATCATTGGTGGAATTCTCCTATCAAACAGTTATCAAGCAAGTATAGACATTCTCTAGTATGTTGGGACGAAGTGGGTGAAACAACATTGTTGGGACCAGAATTGGTATGCATGACTACGAAAAAGATTCAAATGATCTGGCAACGTATACAAACCTCACAAGATCGACAAAAGAGTTATGCGGATCTTCTTCGAAAGGATGAGGAATTTAATATTGGGGATCATGTATTATTACGTATTGCTCCATGGAAGGGAGTTAAAAGATTCGGGAAGAAAGGAAAGCTCAATACACGATTTATTAGTCCATTTGAGATTCTTGACCGAGTAGGAAATATGGCCTATAGACTCGCATTACCTCTAAGCATGTCTCGTGATCATAATGTTTTTCACATATCTATACTTCGTAAATATGTGAAAGACCCAAACCACATTATTAAGTTAGAACCAGATGAGATAGCCGAAGATTTAACGTACGAGGAGGTACCTGTCAAAATCTTGGATATGAAGGAGCATGTCCTACGCACAAAGGTTATACCACAAGTCAATGTTTTGTGGAGGAACCATGCTATTAAAGAAATTACCTGGGAGTTATAATCAGAAATGAAAGCAAGGTACCCTCACCTTTTCGAAAACACCAGGTACGAATGTCAATTTCGAGGATGAAATTTCATAAGGAGGGGAGGTTGTAAGACCTGAACTTTTTATAAATAAAATTAAATTTCCTCGATTCATTATTTTGAAATAATAAGGGGTGGATTTGATTAATGTGGTTAGTTATGGGTAAAAAGTGCAAATTTTGTAAAATAAGGAAGTGGTTATAAAATATTCATTGTTGTCGGGGAATATTTGTTTGGTCGTGGAATATTTTTGTTGTCGGGGAATATTCGTTTGGTTGTGGAATATTCTTGTTGTCGGGGAATATTCGTACGATGGCGCAACCATTTGTGGGCCCCATTATAGAAAACTGTCGAATAAAGAAAACGACAAGTATAAGTTTTTATAAATAATGACGTAGTAGTTACCGTTAACACTGTTGGAATACCTAGTGCTTCAAGTAAAACGCGTGGTTGCACAGTAGCACACAATATTGCACAATATTTTTGGATTATTGATTCTTACGTAAGATGGCACTACTCAATAATTGTTACAGTAATTAATGTTCAATATTTTATTTTATTGATTCAATAATTGCTACGTTGATATGTTATATTATTGTTGTTTCAATAATTATCACTGCACATAATTTTCCATTGTCAGATCAATAATTCATATTATTTGAATAATATTATTAGATAGAATTATTGGCAATATCTAAGGAAGTTCTGTTTAGGAAAGGGGTTTGGTCACCTAATTTGCGTCGCCAGTAAGGAAAAATCCTTATCGGAAAGCCCCCTCTTTCCTGAGAACGACCTGGTTGGCATTATTTTGATTATGTAATATTATTTGTGAATAATTAATTATTGATTTATATGATAAGGAAATATTTATTTTATGTGGTTATAAATGAAGAAATTAATGCTGAGGTGTTTTATCAGTATTTTGTCGGAATGGAGGTATTAACAATCATCCGTATGTGGATTTTGGTCATTTTCTGTTTGGAATTTGAAAAAAACTTTCTTCTAAAAAGTTGTAGAGAATTAAATTTCCTATGAAATGGACATAAAATTTATATTTTTCTGATAAAAGAGTTATTTATTGTGAATTATTGAAGTTTCAGAAATAAATGTTTTTTTTATTAAAAACATGGGTGGGCCCCACTTTTGTTTTTTGGTGGAAAAATGCTAAAGTTTAAAGTGTGGTGTGCGTGAATAGTAGAGGGTAGAGCCAATGATAGAAGGTTAGTCTGCTTTGGCATTCTGACATTTTCCTATAAATAGGGTACTTAGGTTAGAATTGAAAATCACACCAGAATCAGAAGTTTTCTTTCTCTATAATATCGAGCGTATTTTTGTGAGTATATAGATACTTTGAGAGTTGATAAGCAGTGCAAGTTTTTCTCAGCATTATATCTGATATTTCAGTCAGAAGTACTATTCTTTTGAGGTAAGGGATGTTATTTTCTTATTAAATGATGTTATTTCTTTCAATATCATTGTACCGAAATATTGGTTTGAATTTATTTAATTCATCTCCTTTAAACTCTATTTATATTTTCAATGTTTCCCTATGTCCTAAGGTTATAGCCTAAGGTCTACTCCCACCTAAGGTTTCTAACCTAAAGCTTTGATACCACCTTGTGACGCCCCCAAATTCGGGTACTTAAAACCCGTACTTGGTGCTCCACGATAACATTCATTCAACCACTTAATGTATTAATTAAACAAAACTATTATATCAACGTTACCTACCTTCCTAGTCTCGAGAACCTTTAAGTCTTACATTACATGATAAATATTATATTATCTTACTACAAACATCACAACAACATAAAGTAATCTATCCCTTCAGCTTCCCCTTCCCTTTGTCATTGCTGGAACCTTCAGGATGTGCTAGCTTAGCTGAAAACATTTTAAATGTAAAGCAAGAATGAGCATTTGAGTGCCCAGCAAGTAATAGCAATGAATAATGATTATCTAAAAGATTTGAATATTTTCTTTGGATGACACTTCAACAACGAAGTAAATGTTGTGAAGTAAGCTGAGACAATACTGAACGACTTATTAATTCTATTTCATTTTTAAAACTACATATTGACTATAAATTTAGTAACAGTATAAAAAACTATAAATTTTATTTTAATTTTTGAAAAGGTTCAACAGAAATTCATCTGCAAACCGTCATGTATTACAGACATGAGGAGTGATCAGCCCGTTATGCCCTGTATTGATCAACACTACTTGTTTGAACGATAAATCTTTCGGCTGGTCCGCCTTTGGCGCATAAAAGTTTTTCCATGTTCGGGATGTTCATAATTAATCTGGCATTCGAAATAAAACATTTCAATTTAATAATAATAATATTCTATCATGTTCTACAATATTCTTTCATTCTATGTCTAGTTGAGTTAAATAGCTTAGACAATTTTTAAATAACATATACATACCAAAAAATTAGTATGTATATGTCAACATGAGATTAAATGCAATCATTATTCAAGTGAGGGCACTTGAATAATCTAACTTAACTATCTATCCATAAAGTATATATTGATCATACATTACTACAATATTGGTAAACGAATTTAATTCTATAACTGGCATAAATACTAATATTTAAATACGTGACCGATACTAGTAGGGTATAATAATTTATATAACATGAGTATAATATTTGATAACTTACTTATACAGGAACATTGCATAAGTAGAAACAAAGAGTAAGGATACTTGCCTGATCTGCTGCTTACACAACTTAGATTTTATCTTTTATATTAAAACCTATCATTCATAAGATTATTCTTTTGATCAGAATAATATACCATAACACATAACACTGCTATTTGAAGTCATCATATAGCTTAAACACATTGTCACATAATTATAACAGTCATTCTAACACAAATAATTACTTATCAGGTCAATCTATATAAGTGCGGAATCAACTTTGGTAACATTTGATTGTACAAGCGGTTCTATCGGATAATAATCGAGTTTATATTTACTTAAACTCTAATCTGTAACTTCAACACTATAATAGATAATTTAAATATTAATCATATTATTTTTCAAGGTCTTATAATAATTTTTAAATAATTATTATAATTTATCATGATTTTTCAAACACTAAAATTATTTTTAAATGATTTAAATACATAATAATTCCATTATCATTAATATAAAATATTAATGAAATACTTAACAAAATATCTAAGTCATTAATAATAACTAAAATATATTTTAAAACTTTTAATTTACCCTTAAATGATTTTTAAAACATTTAAAATCATTTTAAATAATTCCATTAATATATAAATATTAATGTATTATTCATGAAAATATTAAAAGTCATTTATTATCACTTAAAATATTTTTAAATCCTTTATATCCTTTTAAATGGTTTTAAATCATTAAAACCATTTTTAAACTATTTATTTAATATAAATATTAAATAAACCTATTATCATTAATATTAAATTATTAATGAAAATTACCTTAAAATATTAAAACTCATGATTTATAACTTAAAATAATTTTAAACACCTTATTATCATTTAAAATATAAAATCATTTTTAACCCATTTATTTAATATATTTATTAAATAAATTTAATATCGATTAATATTCAAATAAATAGTAATATTAATCAAAAATATGTCCATTTATCAAAAGTTAATTTTTATAACTTAAATAAATTTTAAAACTATTTTTTTAATTTTTAGGAATTTATTTCTATTTTAATGCATTTTTCAGAAATTAGGAAATTAAATTAATTAAATCTATCGCTTAAAGCTGTAGCGACGATTTCTGTCGCAATAGATGTTCTTGATGGCCAAGAACACTGACAATCAGTGGCTAAGTGCCTCACTTTGACCATTTCTAATTCTCAGTCTACACATGATTTAGAAAATCTTAAGCATTTATCATGTAGTATTTTTGTAATACTACATGAATCAAGCATCATATCAGTCATACAAACACATAACATGAAGATCTAGCCTTGCAAACTCATTGTCAGAACTTTTTGGGTTTTCCAGAAAACCCAGTCAGTTTCTAGGTCCATTTTGATCAGAATTACTTGCAAACTAATTTCTATAGGTTCTGTTACTAGTTAATGTGATCTAATGGTTCAAGGTTGTAGTCCACATGTCCATGTACAATTATCAATCATCAGGTCAGTAAAACAACATTAAAATCATCAGATAGAAACTGGTCAAACATTGTCAGAAATAACATTCTTGAGTTTTCTGGGTTTTCCAGAAAACTGCTTACGTAATCAAGTAGGTTAGTGTGACCTTAAATAATTTTAAATTTGTTTGTCATCTAAGTGATTTAGGAGCATGAATATGTAGTACACATACAAGAGTATAGCCTTAATACAATAAAACAATCAAAACATCAAACACATTCAAGATTTATAACCATGAAGTTCTTATCAGACACTGAAAATCAACTTTTGGGTTACCCAAAATTTTAAAGTCAATGCCGAGAGACCTACTTTAACCATCCACTACTTACAATCTGTTGATTGTTTGAGTGATTTAAAAGCATGGATCTAGAGTATAACTAACAGGCTACAAACTAGATACAACAACATCAACAAAACAATTAACACAGATATGAGACATGGAAAGTGTTGTGGAGACATCGTTCTTGAGTTTCGAAATTTGCCCAGAAACTCTTGGTCATCTTTCACTGTTGAGTTTGACCTTGAATAACTTTTTTTCTTGACATGATCTAAGCCTAATATCAAGTCTAGAGCAAAGTCCATGTAGCATACTACAAGTCCAAAACATAAAACATGCAAAACCATTAACAGACATGAATCTACAGCCTCTAACATATGCTTGTCAGACACAAAATTTAGGGTTCTTGGACAGTTTTGAAAAATTAATTTTTGATCACTTTGATGCTATAGATCTATGATGTAACATCATAGATCATCATATAGCATCTTCTAACACTTAAATAAACACATAAACAAGAAATCTAACATGGCTTTTAAGAATCAAAATTGAGTTTTAGGGTTATACCTTTTTCTTGAAATTTCTTCCTTAACTATTTATGATGGTCTAGAGGTTTGCTTGGGGACTGAAAAACTTAGAAAATTTTGTGGCTTAGACAGAGAAAAGAGTTGGTTGAGGGTTTGGTAAAAATGAACAACTTTCCTTAGACTTTTTCTTTCTTTTTCTCTTATACTTTGATTCAATGTATCCAACCTTTGCAAGGTGTCAATTAAGATAAGATTTGGCTGAGATTTTCCACACATGGGAGATCTTGGAATGGTGAGTCATGCCTTTTAGAAAACCTTTTAGCTTACAAGTTAAGTAAAGGGTAATTTTGTCATTTTACATACTAACGGACGTTTTGGTCTTTTCCACTCGAATTATAAGGGTAGTTTGGTAATTTTATACATTTCCCATAACTTTTATCTTAAGGCTTGCTAATTAACATTAGGGCTTTCTAATCACCAATTAGGGTTTTAAAATTGGGTTTAGGGTTTCTCGAAAATTAAATTAGGGTTTCATATTTAGCATTTAGGGTTTTTATATAATCGTTAGGGTTTCCCCTAATTAGATTCATAACACTAACATATCTCCTTGATCATATACCTAATTAAGAATTAGTCTCAGTTTCCTACTTAGGGTTTGAATTAGGGTTTATCAATTTAAACTTAGGGTTTTCTATTATTCTGCTAATTCTGATCAACACTGAACCATACACACATATAATACATACATATGTCATTGAAATATAATTATTATATATTAATATTCTCATTTCTTGTTCATAATCCATGAATTAGGGTTATGGACCATATCCGACTTAACTTTCATTATCAGTCAACTTAAAAATACTCAGAATATATATTCAAAAATATTATTTTGTAATAATAATAAAAAATTTATTCATAAAAAATACAGATATATTGATTTAAAAATTTCCAAGTCGTCACATTTTATCTCACTGAATTCATTTCTTTAAAATATTTTCATCATCCTCAGTCCTAAGTGATGATATAACTGAATATTTCTGGCTTGTAGTGCAAAGATGAATGATTATCTGATGAATATCTTTGGCCCATGGTGCAAAGATGGACAGGTGTTGAGATGGACATGACCAACCCGTAAATGAATATTTTTGTCCCGTAAAGCAAAAATGAATATTTGGTCAAGATGTATATTGATTGATGTTACACTAACAATTAGTGGCTAAGTGCCTCACTTTGACCATTTCTAATTCTCAGTCTACACATGATTTGGACAATCTTAAGCATTTATAATGTTGTATTTATGTAATACTACATGAATCAAGCATCATATCAATCATACAAACACATAGCATGAAGATCTAGCCTTGTAAAGTCATTGTCAGAACTTTCTATGTTTTCCAGAAAACCTACTCAGTTTCTAGGTCCATTTTGAGGCTTTAATTGCTATAGGTTCTGTTACTAGTTAATGTGATCTAATGGTTTAAGGTTGTAGTCCACATGCCCATGTACAATTATCAATCTTCAGGTCAATAAAACAACATCAAAATCATCAGCTAAAAACTGGTCAAATATTGTCAGAAATAACATTCTTGTGTTTTCAGGGTTTTCCAGAAAATTGCTATCGTGATCAAGTAGGTTAGTTTGACCTTAAATAATTTTCAATATGTTTGTCATCTAAGTGATTTAGGAGCATAAATATGTAGTACACATACAAGAGTATAGCCTTAATACAACAAAATAATCAAAACATCAAACACATGCAAGATCTATAACCATGAAGTTCTTGTCAGACACTGAAAATCAACTTCTGGGTTACCTAGAATTTTAAGGTCAATGCCGAGAGACCTACTTTGACCATCCACTACTTACAATCTGTTGATTGTTTGAGTGATTTAAAAGCATGGATCTACAATATAACTAACAGGCTACAAACTAGATACAACAACATCAACAAAACAATTAACACAGATATGAGACATTGAAAGTGTTGTCAGACACTGTTCTTGAGTTCGAAAGTCGCTTGAAACTCTTGATCATCTTTCGATGGTGAGTTTGACCTTGAATAACTTTTGTTTTGGACATGATCCAAGCCTGATATCAAGTCTAGAACAAAGTCCATGTAGCATACTACAAGTCCAAAAAATAAAACATGCAAAACCATTAACAGACAAGAATCTATAGCCTCTAACATATGCTTGTCAGACACAAAATTTAGGGTTCTTGGACAGTTTTGAAAATAAGATTTTTGAGCACTTTGATGCTATAGATCTATGATGTAACATCGTAGATCATCATATAACATCTTCTAACACTTTAATAAACACATAAACAAGAAATCTAACATGGCTTTTAAGAATCAAAATTGAGTTTTAGGGTTATACCTCTTTCTTGAAATTGCTTCCTTAACTGTTTATGATGGTCTAGAGGTTTGCTTGGGGATTGAAAAACTTAGAGAATTTCGTGGACTGAAAAGAGGTTATTGAGTGTTTGGTAAAAATGAACAAGTTCCTTAGACTTTTTCTTTCTTTTTCTCTTATACTTTGATTCAATGTATCAAACCTTTGCAAGGTGTCAATTAAGATAAGATTTGGCTGAGATTTTCCACACATGGGAGATCTTGGAATGGTGAGTCGTGCCTTCTAGAAAACCTTTTAACTTACAAGTTAAGTAAAGGGTAATTTGATCATTTTACACACTAAAGGGCATTTTGGTCTTTTCCACTTTAATTATAAGGGTTGTTTTGTAATTTCATACATTTCCCATAACTTTTATCTTAAGGCTCGCTAATTAACATTAGGGCTTGCTAATCACCAATTAGGGTTTTAAATTTAGGTTTAGGGTTTCTTGAAAAATAAATTAGGGTTTCACATTTAGCATTTAGGGTTTTTATAAAATCGTTAGGGTTTCCCCTAATTAGATTCATAACACTAACTTATCTCCTTGATCACATTCCTAATTAAGAATTAGTCTTAGTTTCCTACTTAGGGTTTGAATTACGATTTATCGGTTTAAACTTAGGGTTTTCTACTATTCTGCTAATTCTGATCAACACTGAACCATACACACATATAATACATACATATATCATTAAAATATAATTATTATATATTAATATTCTCATTCCTTGTTCATAATCCATGAATTAGGGTTATGGACCATATCCGACTTAACTTTCATTAGCAGTCAACTTAAAAAATTTAAATTGACTATTCTGCTAAAACCTTATCACATATATTCAAAGATATTATTTGTAATAATAATAAAAAAAATTATTCGTAAAAAATACAGAAATATTTATTCGAGAATTTCCACGTCGTCACATTCTCCCCTCCTTATAAAGATTTCGTCCCCTGAATCACCCTTACCTTACCCTTAATATTAATGTTTTAACCTTATATTTTTAATTAGGGAAAATTGAATTACTATATTCTCCCCTCCTTATAAGATTCGTATTACGAATCCGGAACTCAAATTCCTCCTTCAAAAATCTTTTTATTAGTGATTTATTATATTAAACTTATGATACTAGAATAGGTTAAATCTGAATTAGGTGTATAAATTAATATCGTTAATCATGTTCATACCTGGACCTCCATTTCTCGCTGCGACCATATCTTAAACTGTCATATTGAAGGTCCTTGCGGTCAATTTAGTTGGTTGGCTTGGTGGAGTTGGACTAGTTATTGATAGCGTCCCACTACTCTTCCCCGTATTGACATTTCCCCCATCAGCTCTCCTTTTCGGACATTCCCTCACCCTATGTTCTGTTGACCCACAAATAAAATAACCACTATTCATCCTAGGATTAGGACAGTTGGGAGATATATGTCCCTCCTGTCCACACTTAAAACACACAGACTTTCCCTTCAAGCACTCTCCAGAATGGTTCTTCCCACAGTTTCCACATTGCACCACCTGCTTCTTCATACCCTCCTACTTAATTTGGATATTTCCTAGATTGTCCCCTTTTCTCTTTCCCATCTTACTCCCGCTAATCCCTTCCACTTTCATAGCTCCCTCAATCTTAGCCTTATTCTTCTTCTCCTTATTGTAACGAGTCATGGCTTCACTTCCATCTTCAGCTATGATAGCCTTATCCAATAGTGTTGCAAAAGTACCTATCTATAATACTGACACCTTGTTGTAGAGCCAGGGTTTTAAGCCCAGCTCAAACCTTCGTGTCTTCCATGCTTCTGTGTCCACTTGATGTGGAGCAAACCTAGCTAATTCATTAAATTTTGTCGCATACTCCGCGACTGACATGTCTCATTGCTTCAACTCCAGAAATTTCACCTCTATCCTAGCCTGCATACTAGTCGAAAAGTAATTCTCAAAAAATAAAATTTTAAATCTATCCCAAGTTATCACACCTTCTCCTACCCTTGCCTGATTCACTTCCCACCAAAAGTTTACCTCCCCCTTCATCATATAAGTGGAAAAAGCTGTCTTTTGCCCTTCAGATACCCTAGCAATCACAAAAGTCTTTTCTATCTCCTTTATCCAAGTCTAAGCTTCTACCGGGTCAGTTGTTCCTCTAAACTCTAGCGGTTCTACTACTTTGAAGTCTTTAAAATTTGCCAACCTATTATCGGGCTGGTTTTCTCCGGCTGGTACCGCATTTCGCATAGCTTGAGCTATCATGTTCGCAAAATTTTGTATTGTGTCTGGTTGTTGTTGTCCTCCTCCCGCATTATTGACCGATTCTTCAACCCTTTGGTTTCAGTTTTGTCTTCTTGGCGGCATGATCTGATAAAATCATAATTTGTTCTTACATTCTATATCTTATCGCGTAATTTCAAACTCAAGTAGTCATATACTCAAAATATCAAATTTTGAAACTCGGTTTACTGTATTATCAAATTACCAGATATACACATAAAAACTTATTTCATTAAACAGATATATATTCACTTTCCTTCATAGTACTTTACATCGGATAACACATTTTGTTATAAGCATCCGCTATCCCTTTATGACGACAAAAGTCAGGATTTACTATTACAACTTATACCAAAAGTTAGGAATATTACATTACACACATATTATATCATTAAACACATATTCAAATATTAATCCGACTCATTCCCTACACATTCTCCTGATCTTGGACAATCCTTTGCCTGATGGTCTTCCAACCCACACTTAACACATGCACCTTGCTTATAGTCAGGACAATACAAAGAGGTATGTCCCTTATAGCCACAAATATAACATATTTTTCCCTTTCTTGTACATGCCTCTATGTTTCCTTTTACGGTATCTATTCTTTTCTATTTTTTCAAGTTTTTATAATTTTCTAACTCCCGATTGTTCATCTTTCTTTTCCCCTTCTCGCTCGGAGTTGCACCTGATTGTCTGCTTTTAGCTCCTATCTGATCTATTTGGATCTTAAGCTTATCTTGTTTTTCCATTATTTTGATCAACGCCTTCTACAATTTACTATTAAATACCTTTTCCATTTCCAAAAACTTTTCTAAAGAAGAAACCTGGTCCCTCAGATTCTGGACTTCGGTTGTTGCTTAATCAGCTCCAACTTCAGTGTACGAATCACTATCTGTTAGTTCCACCATTTCTGGGTCTGGTTTTATATTCTCCAAAATGACCACTTCATCGAGGTTACTTTCAACGTGAGCCTCTATTTCAGCTATTAGCTTCGATATTAGCTCGGGGGTATTGTCTCGATCCTTCTTCATTTTAAAAGCATACAATAATCCTTTTCTGCATGACATCTACACACAAATTTTCTTGAGTTGAATTTATTTAATTCATCTCCTTTAAACTCTATTTATATTTTTAATGTTTCCCTATGTCCTAAGGTTATAGCCTAAGGTCTACTCCCACCTAAGGTTTCTAACCTAAAGCTTTGATACCACCTTGTGACGCCCCCAAATTCGGGTACTTGAAACTCGTACTTGGTGCTCCATGATAACATTCATTCAACCACTTAATGTATTAATTAAACAAAACTATTATATCAAAGTTACCTACCTTCCCAGTCTCGAGAACCTTTAAGTCTTACATTACATGATAAATATTATATTATCTTACTACAAACATCACAACAACATAAAGTAATCTATCCCTTCAGCTTCCCCTTCCCTTTGTCCTTGCTGGAACCTTCAAGACGTGCAAGCTTACCTGAAAACATTTTAAATGTAAAGCAAGAATGAGCATTTGAGTGCCCAGCAAGTAATAGCAATGAATAATGATTATCTAAAAGATTTGAATATTTTCTTTGGATGACACTTCAGCAACGAAGTACATGTTGTGAAGTAAGCTGAGACAATACTGAACGACTTATTAATTCGATTTCATTTTAAAAACTACATATTGACTATAAATTTAGTAACAGTATAATAAACTATAAATTTTATTTTAATTTTTGAAAAGGTTCAACAGAAATTCAACTGCAAACCATCATGTCTTACGGACACGGGGGGTGATTAGCCCGTTAAGCCCTTTATTGATCAACACTACTTGTTTAAATGATAAATCGTTCTGCTAGTCCGCCTTTGGCGCATAAAAGTTTTTCCATGTTCGGGATGTTCATAATTAATCTGGCATTCGAAATAAAACATTTCAATTTAATAATAATAATACTCTATCATATTCTACAATATTCTTTCATTATATGTCTAGCTGAGTTAAATAGCTTAGACAATTTTTAAATAACATATACATACATGAAAATTAGTAGGTATGTGTCAACATGAGATTAAATGCAATCATTATTCAAGTGAGGGCACTTGAATAATCTAAATTAACTATCTATCCATAAGGTATATACTGATCATACATTACTACAATACTGGTAAACGAATATAATTCTATAACTGGCATAAATACTAATATTTAAATACGTGACCGATACTAGTAGGGTATAATAATTTATATAATAGGAGTATAATATTCGATAACTTACTTATACAGGAACATTGCATAAGTAGAAACAAAGAGTAAGGATGCTTGCCTGATCTGCTGCTTACACAACTTAGATTTTATCTTTTATATTAAAACCTATCATTCATAAGCTTATTCTTTTGATCAGAATAATATACCATAACACATAACACTGCTATTTGAAGTCATCATATAACTTAAACACATTGTCACATAGTTATAACAGTCATTCTAACACAAATAATTACTTATCAGGTCAATCTATATAAGTCGGGGTCAACTTCGGTAACATTTTGAAAATGCAAGCGGTCTATTTCGGATAATAATCGAGTTTATATTTACTTAAACTCTAATCTGTAACTTTAACACTATAATAGATAATTTAAATATTAATCATATTATTTTTCAAGGTCTTATAATAATTTTAAATAATTATTATAATTTATCATGATTTTTCAAACACTAAAATTATTTTTAAATGATTTAAATACATAATAATTCCATAATCATTAATATAAAAATATTAATGAAATACTTGACAAAATATTTAAGACATTAATAATAACTTAAAATATTTTAAAACTTTTAATTTACCCTTAAATAATTTTTAAAACATTTAAAATCATTTTAAATAATCCCCATTAATATATAAATATTAATGTATTATTCATGAAAATATTAAAAGTCATTTATTATCACTTAAAATATTTTTAAATCCTTTATATCCTTTTTAAATGATTTTTAAATCATTAAAACCATTTCAAACTATTTATTTAATATAAATATTAAATAAACCTATTATTATTAATATTAAATTATTAATGAAAATTACCTTAAAATATTAAAACTCATGATTTATAACTTAAAATAATTTTAAACACCTTATGATCATTTAAAATATAAAATCATTTTTAACCCATTTATTTAATATATTTATTAAATAAATTTAATATCATTAATATTCAAATAAATAGTAATATTAATGAAAAATATTTCCAATTATCAAAATTTAATTTTATAACTTAAATAATTTTTAAAACTAATTTTCTAATTTTTAGGAATTTATTTCTATTTTAATGCATTTTTCAGAAATTAGGAAATTAAATTAATTAAATCCATCACTAAAAGCTTTAGCGATGATTTCTGTCGTAATAGATGTTCTTGAGGGCCAAGAACACTGACAATCAGTGGCTAAGTGCCTCACTTTGACCATTTCTAATTCTCAGTCTACACATGATTTGGACAATATTAAGCATTTATAATGTAGTATTTATGTAATACTACATGAATCAAGCATCATATCAGTCATACAAACACATAGCATGAAGATCTAGCCTTGCAAAGTCATTGTCAGAACTTTCTAGGTTTTCCAGAAAACCCACTCAGTTTCTAGGTCCATTTTGAGGCTTTAATTTCTATAGGTTCTGTTACTAGTTAATGTGATCTAATGGTTCAAGGTTGTAGTCCACATGTCTATGTACAATTATCAATCATCAGGTCAGTAAAACAACATCAAAATCATCAGCTAGAAACTAGTCAAATATTGTCAGAAATAACATTTTTGAGTTTTCTGGGTTTTCCAGAAAACTGCTATCGTGATCAAGTAGGTTAGTTTGACCTTAAATAATTTTCAATTTGTTTGTCATCTAAGTGATTTAGGAGCATGAATATGTAGTACACATACAAGATTATTGCCTTAATACAATAAAACAATCAAAACATCAAACACATGAAAGATCTATAACCATGAAGTTCTTATCAGACACTGAAAATCAACTTCTGGGTTACCCAGAAATTTAAAGTCAATGCCGAGAGACCTACTTTGACCATCCACTACTTACAATCTGTTGATTGTTTGAGTGATTTAAAAGAATGGATCTAGAGTATAACTAACAGGCTACAAACTAGATACAACAACATCAACAAATCTATTAACACCTGATAGATATGAGACTTGGAAAGTGTTGTCAAACACTGTTCTTGAGTTTCTGGGCTGCCCAGAAACTCTTGGTCATGCTCAGTCAATTGAGTTTGACCTGGAATAACTTTTGTTCTGGACATGATCTAAGCCTGATTTCAAGTTTAGAGCAAATTCCATATAGCATACTACAATTTCAAAACATAAAACATGCAAAACCATTAACAGACAAGAATCTACAGCCTCTGACATATGCTTGTCAAACACAAAATTTAGGGTTCTTGGACAGTTTTGAAAAATTGATTTTTGACCACTTTGATGCTATAGATCTATGATGTAACATCATAGATCATCATAAAAGCATCTTCTAACACTTAAATAAACACATAAACAAGAAATCTAACATGGCTTTTAAGAATCAAAATTGAGTTTTAGGGTTATACCTCTTTCTTGAAATTGCTTTCTTAACTGTTTATGATGGTCTAGAGGTTTGCTTGGGGACTGAAAAACTTAGAGAATTTTGTGGCTTAGAGAGAGAAAAGAGTTGGTTGAGGGTTTGGTAAAAATGAACAACTTTCCTTATACTTTTTCTTTCTTTTTCTCTTATACTTTGATTCAATGTATCCAACCTTTGTAAGGTGTCAATTAAGATAAGATTTGGCTTAGATTTTCCACACATGGGAGATCTTGGAATGGTGAGTCATGCCTTCTAGAAAACCTTTTAGCTTACAAGTTAAGTAAAGGGTAATTTGGTCATTTTACAAACTAAAGGGCGTTTTGGTCTTTTCCACTTGAATTGTAAGGGTAGTTTGGTAATTTCATACATTTCCCATAACTTTTATCTTAAGGCTCAATAATTAACATTAAGGCTTGCTAATCACCAATTAAGGTTTTAAAATTGGGTTTAGAGTTTCTCGAAAATTAAATTAGGGTTTCACATTTAGCATTTAGGGTTTTGATATAATCGTTAGGGTTTCCCCTGATTAGATTCATAACACTAACATATATCCTTGATCATATACCTAATTAAGAATTAGTCTCAGTTTCCTACTTAGGGTTTGAATTAGGGTTTATCAGTTTAAACTTAGGATTTTCTACTATTCTGCTAATTCTGATCAACACTGAACCATACACACATATAATACATACATATCTCATTGAAATATAATTATTATATATTAATATTCTCATTTCTTGTTCATAATCCATGAATTAGGGTTATGGACCATATCCGACTTAACTTTCATTATTAGACAACTTAAAAAATACTCAAAATATATATTCAAAAATATTATTTTGTAATAATAATAAAAAATTTATTCATAAAAAATACAGATATATTTATTCAAAAATTTCCAGGTCGTCACATTTTATCTCACTAGATTAGTTTCTTAAAAATATTTTCATCATCCTTAGTCCTAAGTGATGATATAACTGAATATTTTTGGCTTGTAGTGCAAGGATGAATGATTACCTGATAAATATCTTTGGCCCATGGTGCTAAGATGGACAGGTGTTGAGATGGACATGACCAACTCGTAAATGAATATCTTTGACCCGTAAAGCAAAAATAAATATTTGGTCCAAGATGTATATTGATTGATGTTACAGAGATAAAATATTGATGATGGACTTTTAAATTATAGAAGATAGTAGATTTCATTCTCTATTTAACTCTTCTAATGAATTGTTATTTTCGCTGCGAATATTGATCTAAAACTTGTTGTCCATTATATTTTAATTGACTTATTGAAGGCTAACGATATTTGTTCAACATTATCTTAGTCATAATATTCTTTACTAGGCTAATTGAGCTAACCCTTTTCTTTTTTGTTCCATTTTTCTTCTCAGGAGGCGAGAATATAGTGGCAACTAGTCGGGTTGTGGAGTGATGCTTCAAGTCTATTGTTTTAGCAGTCCTCACTATTTTGTAAAATAGTGTATCCATAATTGTAATGAGGACTTATTTGAGTTTTGATATTGTCTAGAAGATAATATTTGTATTTAAACTCACGGCATATGTGTTGTCGTATTTTGTACGACAATTGTAATAATGAAGTTGTAGTTATTTTTTGTACCATGTATTTGGCGACTCAGAATGGGTTGTGTGGACCTATTTTGGAGGCTTCACAATATATGTAACTTGTTTTATTAATTTGTTAATTACAGGGTGATGAATGAGAAACTAATTTGGACAATGATGCATGACGACCAACTTAGTCTTGTTTTGTAGTTATTTATGAACCTTGTACTTTTATATTCATTCTTTGGATGATTGCATGTTACTTAAAGATTAATTTTTTTTATATTTATTCAGTTCATATTGGTTTTTAAATGTTTATATAGTTTATACTAGTTTGGTGTATGTGTCGGTATATGGATGGATGTTTATATTGTTGTGCATGTTTATATTGTTGTGCATGTGTGTTGGGATATAAAGCAGGTACACAACAGGTACAGTTTTTTAGGAAATCTGCAAAGCAGAGAAAATTTTATTTTTGGATTTTTATACATCAGTGACCGCATGCAGTCGCTGATAATTATTAGTGACAGCTAATTATATTAGGGTATTAGCGAACGTGTTGATCGCTGATGGCAGTCGATGCCATGTGGCAACGTCAGTTTTTGGCCATAAATCATGTTGACTCAGCTTAGCGATGATTTTGGTCGCTAATATCGGTTGCAGATACTTTTATCGCTAATAGTAGTCGTTGATATGCATTCCAGTGACCAAATTTTATGCGACGCCTATCAGCGACCGATTTCAGTATCTGGATATTCATCTGCGGCCGAGATCGATCGCTGATAGGCAGTCGCAGATAGGTCTTTTTCTTGTAGTGAGCGTCCGTTCTGCATAATGGATAATATCATTCTAAATTATGGTACTAAAACTTAAATAACTTGTATGTCTTTTGCATTTTACCATATATAACATGTTTTATATAAATTTTGTTTCGTTAACCTAAAAATCAACGTTTCTAGTAAACATGCTAATAACATGTAGATGTTCTTTTCTTACGTCCAAAAAATAAAAAAAAATAATGAATTACTGGATACAAAGAATTATACACAAAAATATAGCAAAGATGAGAAATGGTTAATGTTTATCGTAACTGACAAAAAAAATCCCTCCAAAGATATTCAAATGAAGAAAGTTTTGTGGTAGTTAGGTGAATAAATTTTTAAGTTTAGACTTTTTACGTTTTTTATTATTTGCGTATGCACCTTGTAAAAGCGTATATTTGAATACTTGATTATAAATTAATTAACTCACTTAGCTAAAAATAAAAATAATATAATAAAATTAAGAATGTTCCTCTCATAATGCAAGCCTCTTATAGAGGGAAAGATTGAACTAGAAAGTCTTAATTCTTACCTCTCTTTTTTGGGGCCCAAAAGATGGTTTATCCAAGTTGATAGTCTAGTTGTAGCCCAAATTACACTGGATTTAGTCCTATATGAATCCATTCACAAGTGAACAAAGGTCAAAAAACACAAAATTAATGAAATACTCACTGTAGTTAGTACATTTTACTGATAACACCATTAAATTTTTTATTTTTCAAATTATCCCACTAAACTAATTATTATTTTGAAATTGGGTTATTCCATTAAAAAAATAAACGGACGTTAATTTTTTATCGACATAATGTTCCAATTTGAAATTATTAATTTTTTTAACAGAATGAACCAATTTCAAAATATTAATTATTTTAATGGTGTAATTTAAAAAATTAAAAGTTCAATGGTGTAATCAACAAAACGTACCAACTATAGTGGGTAATTCATTAGTTTTGTCGATAAAAAATTAACATCAATTTTTTTTAACGAAATGAACCAATTTCAAAATAATAATTAGTTTAATGGGGTAATTTGAAAAATTAAAAGTTTAATGGTGTAATCAGTAAATGCGCCAACTGCAGTGGGTATTTCATTAGTTTTGCCCAAAAAAAAAGTGAAATACAATGACAACCCATCTACATAAAAATCATAACACTCACCTCCCTTCTAATTTTTTAAGTAACAATTAGTACCCTTACAAGTTTTTAAGGTAAACTAAATTGATAAAATTATATATTTACCCTTGTATGTTATCAAATTTTAATTCCTGAATAATATATGTTGGGAGTTGCATATTTAAATTTGATGTTGGAGTAAATAAATGTGCATATATCATTCACATTGTAAACTCCTTATTAGATCATATATACAAGGACTTATATTAAAGATCAAAATTGTTAGGTTGATCTGAGTTTAATGTTTATCTTTCTGTAAAATCTCTTGTAGTAGAAAGATCAAACATGTTAGGTTGATCTTATGAGTTGTAATAGATAGGCAGAATAAAATCGTGTAGTTTTCAGAAGCTAGAATCGTAGTCTGCTAAGCAAGCCTATCAGAATCGGGAAGCAATTTGCCGAGTGCCTGTCAAGTCAAGTCAAATTCGTAGGCACTGCTCTAAATCATGGAGTCCTCAAAACATCAAGACCGTAGTCAGTCAAGCACTATCAAAGCTAAGGCAGAATCGTAGAGTACTCTATGATTCTCATCAGAGGCAGTCAAGTATAAATAGCCTGCAAGCACTTATCATCAAACCACGATCGTAGTGCTCATCAGTAAGCATCAAAATTGTTGAAAATCAAGTCTGATGAACAAAAATGTTTGACATCATCAACTGACCTTTGAACGTTGATATGATTGAGAAACCCAATGCACTCACTAACATTCTTAGTTGAATCAAAGAATGAAAAAGTAAGAGGAAACGTGTCTACCAATTAGTTTACTGATAGTGACGTTTCAGAGGTGTTAGGTGAGAAAGTAGACTGCTGTATCAGGCAAGTCAAAAAGAAGTTTTCGCATCATCCCAGGATGTCAACATCAAAGTGCTCAAAATGCCCAAAGCATTAAATGCTCAAACGAAAACCTCTCAACGGGAAGATTTCAAAGGCTCCTATACAAGGCTAACAGATTAAAGATGACAAGTAAGCAAGAAAGAAGAGCGTAAAAGAAAACACAAGAACATTTGATCTTCACTCCACGATTTGGCTAAATCTTTCTTCGCTACTAAGTTCATCAGAACTTGGGTTTAAGGCAACTTAGTAGCAAAACAACAACAACCTCAACTACATTCACTGCAGAGCTGCCAAACCTACAAGGTTTGAAGAGTACTTAGTGAACTAACATTCCAAGTCTGCTGGGCTTGAAGAGTTCTTTGTGAACTAGCTTTCTAAGACTACTGCTCTTGAAGGAATCTCTGTGATTAGAAGATTGTATCAATATCCTTAGTGGATTTCCTACTCGTGGAGTAGAAGAGTGGACTAAGAGTCTTGAGTGCTCTGAACCACTTAAAACATTGTGTCATTTACTTTTAGTCTCTTTAACTGTTATATCTGTTGTGAATTGCATATTTAAATTTGATGTTGAAATATATACATAAGCATTGCTTTCAAAAGTTGTAAAGTCCTTATTAGATCATATGTGCAAGGACTTAGATTAAAGATCAAAGTTGTTAAGTTGATTTGGGCTTAATGTTTATCTTTCTATAAACTCTCTTGTAATAGAAAGATCAATTTTATTAGGATGATCTTATGAGTTGTAATAGTTAGGCAGAAAAAAATTGTGGACATTGCAGAATCGTAGTATGCTGAGCAAGCCTATCAGAATCGTGAAGCAATTTAGTGAATGCGTGTCAAGCCAAGTCAAAATCGTAGGGACTGAGCTAAATCGTGGAGTTTTCAAACCATCAAAATCGTAGTCAGTCAAGCGTTGTCAAAGCCAAAGCAAAATCGTAGAGTGCAAGCTCTTATCATCTGACCACGATCGTAGTACTCATCAGTAAGCATTAAAATCGAAGATGATCAAGTCTGACACTTGAACGTTGATATGATTGAGAAACCCAATGCTCTCACCAACAACTTTGGTTGAATCGAAGAATAAAAAAATAAGAAGAAACGTGTCTACCAACTAGTTTGCTGATAGTGACATTTTAGAGGTGTTAGATGAGAAAGGTGACTGCTGTGTCAGACAAGTTAAAAAAGAAGCTTTCACATCAGCAGGATGTCAACATCAAAATGCTCAGAATGCCCGAAGAATTAAATGCTCAAACGGAAGCCTCTCAACGGGAAGATTTCAAAGGCTCCTATATTAAGCCAACAAATGGAAGATGAAAAATAAACAAGATATAAGAAAGAAAAATATCACAGAACATCTGACAAATATTCACTCCACGATTCAGCTATATCTTGCTTCGCTACTAAGTTTATCAGAACTTGGGTTTAAGGCAACTTAGTAGCACAACAACAACATCAACTACACTCATTGTAGAGCTTCCAAACCTGCTAGGTTTGAAGAGTACTTATTGTACTATCTTTTCAAGTCTACTAGGCTTGAAGAATTCTTTGTGAACTAACTTTCCAAGATTTTTAGTCCTGAAGGAATCTCGGTGATTCGAAGTTTGTATCAACATCCTTAGTTGATTTTATACTCGTGAAGTAGAAGAGTGGACTAGGAGTCTTGAGTGCTCTGAACCAATTAAAATAATGTGTCATTTACTTTCAGTCTCTTTAACTGTTATATCTGTCATAATTGATGTTTGATTTATAATCTTGATTTTAACTTAAGGGGGATAACTAAATCATACATTCTTCTGTGCTAAATTAATCTTTTTAGTTAACAAATAGATAAGTTACTCTTTGAAAAGAAAATCTAAAATATCTATTCAAACCCCCCCCCCCCCCCTTCCCCCTTCTAGATAACTTGTGTGACTCCGGGAACTAACAATATCTGCTATAACTGCTATTTGATTTATAATCTTGATTTTATCTTAAGTGGGATAACTAAAACATATATACTACTGTGCTTAATCAATCATTTAATTAACAAATCTGTTAAGTTACTCTTTGAAAAGAAAATTTTAAAATATTTACTCAACCCCCCCCCCCTTTTATCCTTTTTAATACAATATTTTTTAATTATAGTTTTATGTGTAATTAAGACTATCTCATTTAAATAATTTAATTTAATTAACACATATTTTTGGATAAGTGATACAAATATTAAGAATTTTAAATTAAATTAGTAATGGAAGTTTTCTAATTAAAGTGATTCGGTATGTTGATAGTTTAAATTTTGGTGTTTAACAACAAAAATTATTATTTGAATTCTTAATTTCATATTATGATTTTTATATGTTTAATTTTCTTGAGTATATGTCAAATTTTGGGATGTTTATAATTTTAATTACATGATTATCTGATTGGTGTTGTTTTTATACTAATATTGAATAAAAAATATAATAATATTTATTACTACTTCTATCTCGATTAAAAGTATTTTTTAATGTATTTTTCTTTTTTGAGTAATAAATTTTTTTATTTTTATTCTAAATAATTATGTTCAAGTGTGACTTATGTTTAGTTTAATATTTGAGATAAATAATTAATATATTTTTTAATACTTTTTATATAAATAATAAGATTCGTTATGTAATAATATGTTTATTTACGTTAAATTTTAATATTTGGGAAAAATAATTATAACTTTTTTGCGTTAATTTGTACTTTTATGCTTATTAAAATTTTAATTTTAATTACAAAAAAAATTTGAATGTATATTACGTAAATTTAAATCTTTAAGAAATTTAATTAGCAAAAAGTGTGTGACTTCATTATCTTGATAAAATAAATATTTATTATTTTTGACATTTATGTTATTTATTGCACAAATTCATAATTTAATTAATTACATCAAGTTAAGTAAAAATTATAACATATAAATTTATATTTAGTGGATATATTAAACATTATAACTTCAAGGGTATATTAGACATTATATTAAAAATATTTTTGAATATTATTTAGTCATCCACACTAGGAATAGTGAATATTACATATTATAGACTAGAGAAGTATTAACTGTTACTTGAAAAACTAAAGAGGTAATGAGCATTATTATGGTTATTTACAAGGGGATGTCAATATATTTTAGTCAAAAAAAATTGTCTGGCTCTTTGGTTCTGGCCAATGCCTAATAACTAAAACATCTTTTGGTGCCTGACAGAAAGTGAAGGTCATTCAGTTGCTTGTTGTATAAGAAACTTTGTCCTTAATATAGCTCCATTTAAAAATAATAAGACACTCTTGAGAGACTTTTTTGACAATTAAATATTCCATATTTGATTATGTTGGGTCGGCAGCCCTATGGCGTCATGTAGGCTTGGTCCAGAGGGTGTTTTGGTGGACGGGGATTTATGGGTTAAGGTTCCTAACTCTATTTGATCTCTAGATATGGAAGGAAGTGTTGGAATATAGATTAACTTCCTTAATTCTGGGAGATGTTGTAGGACCCCAACGTTTATGAATAAAGATTTAATTTCTCGAAATATATTTTTGAATATTATGGTGTGGATTTGATATAATGTTATAGTTGTGGGTAATATTTATAAATTTTGCAAAATAAGCAAGTTGTTATAAAATATTCGATTGGTCAGGGAATATTCATTTTAACAGGGAATATTCGTATGACGGCACTGTAAGACCCCAACTTTTATGAATAAAAACTAATTTTTCTCGAAATATATTTTTGAATATTACGGTGTAGATTTGATATAATGTTATAGTTGTGGGTAATATTTATAAATCTTGCAAAGTAAGCAAGTTGTTATAAAATATTCGATTGGTCGGGGAATATTCATTTTAACAGGGAATATTCGTACGACGATACAATCATTGGTGAAGCCCACAACGGAAGTATTGTCAGAGTTAGAAAATGAAAGAAATATCTTTTTATATAATTAACGGTGAATGTTTAACCGTTAACTGTTGAAATACCCGGTTATAAAAGTACAGTAATACGTGTGGTTTCATAGTAGCACACGGTATTGTACAGTATCTTTGATTATTGATGCTTACGTGAGAAGTCACTCAGTTATACTCAATTATTGCTACAGTAATTGCTACATAATATCTCTCATATTATTGATTCAATTATAGTCAAAGTATCATCTGCAAAATATTTTATATTATTAAATCAATAATTGAGATGACAAAGTTATTCATATTATTATTTGCATTATTGATGATGTCTAGAAAGTTCTGTTAAGTAAAGGGGTTTGGTCACCTAATTGCACGCCAATAGGGAGAAATCCTTACCAGAAAGCCCCTCTTTCTTGGGAATGATCTGGTTGTTAAATATTGTGAGTTATAATATTAATGATGAATAAGTTCGTGTTGATTAAAGATGAAATTGATATTTCTATTATGTTGGAATTATTAGTGTTAGTGGAAATCAACATTTATTTCGATAATAATTGATTTCTGGAGGTTAAATTGACCAATCGGGTAATTAATCGGATAAATGAGCAATTAATTGCTATTAGTTCACATGCATATAACTATTTGTTCACATGAATGGAACTATTGATTCACATGCATGTACTATTAGGGGAGGTGGTGCGGGTTTGATAATATTTATAGCACTAAATTAAAAATGGAGGAAAAGATGAAGGTACTATATTGTAATAATTTGAGCCCCAAAATGTGCAATTATCAAAACTATGTTTTCCTATAAATAGAAGCTCATTCTTCTTTCATTCTCATCAATTCACTAAGACTCACAATAGAAATTATAGAGAGAGAAGCTATAGAGAGAGAAGTTATAGAGAGAAAGAAGAAGAGTATTCTGCTACTTCACTATTCTGGTATCCTGTCTTCTTCTAAGGTAAGGGATATTATTTTGTTCAGTATTTGTATGAAATAATATTTTTTCCATACTCTGTAGTATGTAAGTAATATTATTTTGTTTCATATTCCTACTTCTACACTCATTCTATTAAAGTATTGCTTCTATACTCCGTGAAATTAGTAGAATATCCTTGAAATTTGCGCATCATCTAGTATCATTTCACAAGGATATTTTTCTGAACATTCTTGTTAAATTTTAAGATTTTCATGTCGGAGTACTGTTCATGGGGTACTATTCATAAAGTACTATTCATGGGGTACCATTTATAGAGTACTATTCTCGAAGTACTATTCACAGGTTACTATTCACTCGGGTACTATTCACCCGGGGTACTATTCATGACAAAAATTGATTTCTTTTCGGTCCAAATCAATTTTGATATAATATTATTCTTGAATTTTACTCCACAAAGCAGTATCATGTTGACAATTTGGACATTATTAAATTTATGATAAATTGAATTATAAATATTTAAAAATTTATCATTTGCTTTCTTTTAATTGAATTCTTATATCATTGTCATCATCCTCATGCTTATATTATGATAAAAGTCATCTTTAGCTTACTTGCATAGATGGACTATTGATTGGTATGATTATGACCAGGAATTATTCGGTATAATCGTGACACTAATGTTACAAATGATGTGGTAAAAGTCCTCATTGGCCCGTAGTGCATTGATGGACAGTGGTTGGCATGATCATGACCATTGATTATAACACGAATATCCTTGGCCCGTAGTGCATGAATAATTCGTGGTTGTGATACTAATGAATATCTGTGGCCCGTAGTGCATGGATAATTCAGTGATGTGGATTATTTATTAAGTTTAGTCTTAGTGATAAAATCGATGATAAACTTTTTAAATCATAAAAGATAGTAGATATCATGCTCTACTTGACTCTTCTAATGGATTGCTTATTTCGTTGCAGTTAAACTTGATGTTTATTGTATTTTATCAGTGTAACACTGTTGAAGGCTAACGATAATTTATTCTGCATTATCTTAGTCATAATATTTCTTACTGGGCTAGTTGAGCTCACCCTTTTGCTTTCATTGTTTTCTTCAGGAAATGAGAACGTAGCCGGGACTAGTCGGGGAACGGAGTGATGGTCCTAGATGGTGTTATAGTAGTCCTCAATATTCTATGAAATAGTGTGATAATAATTGTAATGAGGACTCCATTTGAGTTTGGATATTGTCTAGAAGATAATATTCATGTAAAAACTCTCATCTCATGTCGTATAATGAAGTTTGTATTTGTATTTTGTATCATGTATTTGGCAACTTTGAATGGGTGATGTATACCTATTTTGGGGGTGTCACAGGTGATAAGTCGATTTTATATCCACGAATCGATGTTCATTGCTAATTCCTTGCTTTCATGTTCATTTTTACTTGTTTATTGTTATTTTTATGTGTAGGATGGTTGGTTGGCAAGTAACAAAGGGAGTCACTTGAAGCAATATTGGATCAAGTATGAAGCTAAGCCATGTCAGGGAGCAGAACCCATGCCCATCGGGGCGGGCCTAATTAAGCTTTATACCCCGTAGGAAGTAGAGAAATCTTGGGATCTTGTGGTCTTGGCTTGCTTGAAACATTGCTGGAACATTAACTTTAGTACGTGGATAGCATTTGGACTCTAATTGACATGGGACTTCGATCAAAACTGGTGTGTTGGATAAATATTAAGCAACAAACATCGTAATCATCATCATATAGAGCAATTATCAGAGAAAAAGGACATGAATTCATAGGGATCATTGGAGTGAAGATTTTGAAGAACGTTCGTATCGATTGCGGATTCAATTATTATTTCATTGATGTTGAACTAATTACTTTTTAGGCTTATGACGGATCTTTAAGTGAAACGATGGTTTTTTAACTTTGATTTCCAGTTTAATAAGCTATTATCCAGTTTATCTGTATTAATTTGAGCTTGAATTTATGAATTGCCTGATCAACAGTTCTTTGTTGACTTGTATGAATTCGACAGAGGAAATATGAGTCTAGACTTAGTTAATATAACATGTGTTCTTGAGGAAATATGAGGAAATACGAATCTTGATGAATGTTAAGGTAGAGATATGCTTGACATTGCATGTAATTGGATAAAGGACTTAAGCTTAAACCTTTTTTAACTATAATTTGCATAGAGATATAGTGAGTTAGTTGATTAAGGTGTTTAACTTGTTTCTATCTTAATTGTGGATTTAAGTTAATACGGTATTAGTGCATCGAGAGGTGGCTAGTGCTACATTCGTGTTCTTGATTAATAAACTGGGATAGTGAATAGAACTGGAATAAAGGTGTAAAAATTAGAGTGAAGCTTAGGGTGAAGTCGTAAGCCTAATTCTCTAACAATTGTTTGAATTTTAGTTTTTAAGATTTGTGATTGGTTTGTGATCATATATTTATTAATAATTTAGTTTTTATAATTTTACTCATTGATTTGGATAGTATAATAAAATTAGGATTAATAAGAAACTGATAATTGTGAAGTTAAAATTTTCTCTGTGGGAACGATACTTTACTTGCTATTATATTACTTGTTGACCGCGTATACTTGCGTGTTGTGCGTAGTTAGATTTTACCCAACAAGTTTTTGGCGCCGTTGCCGGGGATAATTTTAGTATAGATTTTAATATTTTACAATATCAGTTTAATTAGTCCAGTTTTACTTAAATGTTTTTATTTTTGTTTTGTTCGTCTTATTTCAGGTTTTTGAAGTGGTTTATGCAAACTCGGTTCAAAAATTCAGACATGCTTCCTTTTGAGGACGATATTGAGAAATGGTTTTAGAGGTTAAGTAAGTGGATCAAGGAAACAAGAGAAGAATTCAAAAACTTAGAAAAAGAAGAAGTAATGGATGCCGAAGATCAGAAAGCGTTGAGGGATTTTGCTACACCCAAGGTGACTGAGCTACAGTCAAGTATTACTAGGCTTGCTATAGCTGCAAATACATTTGAAATCAAGCCTGGGATAATTCAAATGATTCAAAATTCAGTTCAGTTTGGGGGATTGGCAAATGATGATTCAAATGAACACTTAGTCAACTTTCTAGAAATTTATGACACCTTCAGGTACAATGAGGTGTCGGATGATACGGTGAGACTTCGCTTGTTTCCATTCACCTTATGGGACAAGGCGAAGAGTTGGTTACATTCTCTACTGCCGGGATCGATAACTACTTGGGAAGACCTCGCTCAGAAATTTCTTGCAAAATTTTTCCCACCAGCGAAAACTGCAAAAATGAGGAATGAGATAACGATGTTTGAACAACAACACGGGGAGTCACTATATGAGGCATGGGAAAGATACAAGAGTTTCTCAGAAAATGCCCACATCATGGATTGCCTAAGTGGTTGCAGATGAACACATTTTTACAAAGGATTGAACGAAAATCCCAGAACTAGTATTGATGCAGCTTCGGGTGGAGCGTTTATGGCTAAAAGTTATGAGGAGGCTTACGAATTGATAGAGACTATGGCAACTAACAACTACCAATGGCCCATGGCAAGAATGACACAAGCAAAGGCAGCTGGAGTGTTAGAAGTAGACGGCGTGACGGAAATACAAGTGCAGATTTTAGCACTCTCAAAGAAGTTGGATGCTATGTCAGGGGCACAGGCACAGCAAGCTGTGGTTATTTGTGAATTGTGCGTGAGTGAGCATCCTACAGATCAATGCGCAATCAACCCAGCATTAGTACAATTTGCTGGTAGCTACAACATAATTCCACATAATACATACCAGAATGCTTACAATCAAGGAAATAGGAATCATCCTAACTTTTCGTGGAGTAATAATCAGCATCAGCAAGCTCCACGACCATCATTTCCCCTAGGTTTTCAGAATCGTCAACAACCAGCTCAACATCAAGAGAAGAAATCAGATTTAGAGGAGTTGTTGACAAAGTAAATAACAACAAATGAGACGGCTATGAAAAATCAAGCAATGGCAATGAAATCGCAAGAGATAGCCATCAAGAATCTAGAGAATCAGATGGGACAAAATTCTTTAGCATTGAACAACAGACCACAAGGGACTCTACCAAGTGACACCGAAAGAAATCTGAAGGGAAATCATGAACAGTGTCAGGCAATCACCTTGAGAAGTGGAAAACATTTGGATGGGAAAGGTGCAGAAAATTTAGCTATATCGGATGAAAAAATTGATAACAACAAAGTGGTTGAAGAAAAATAGGGTGAGGATAAGCAAATTGAGAAAATAAAGTTAGATGACAAGCCAGTTGTGTATCCTCCACCGCCGTTTTAGCAGAGAGTCCAAAAGCAGAAATTAGACAAGCAGTTTATGAATTTTTTGGAAGTTTTTAAGAAACTTCAGATTAACATCCCATTCGCAGAAGCCCTAGAGCAGATGTCGAGTTATACGAAATTCATGAAAGGGATTCTGTCCAGGAAAAAGAAGTTGGAAGATTTCAAAATAGTGGCATTAATAGAGGAGTGTAGTGCGGTTTTATAGTGAAAGTTTCCACCAAAGTTGAAAGATCCAGGGAGTTTCACTATTCTGTGCACGATTGGGAATATGGCGTTCAACAAATGTTTGTGTGATTTGGGAGCGAGTGTGAACCTTATGCCATTATCAATTTATACAGAATTGGGTTTGCCAGCTCCAAAGCCTACGAATATCTCATTACAATTGGCGGATAGGTCAGTCACGTACCTGAGAGGCATTGTAGAGGATATATTGGTCAAGGTTGACAAGTTTATATTCCCCGCAGATTTCATTATTCTAGATTTTGAGGAAGATAAGAACATCTCGATTATCCTAGGTAGACCTTTCTTGGCTACAGGTAGGACGCTCATCGGCGTACAAAAAGGTGAATTAACTATGAGGGTCCAAGATCAAGAAGTTAAGTTTAATGTTTTCAAGGCCATGAAATTTCCTACGGATGAAGAAGAGTGTTTCAGGATTGATATCATTAATCAGATAATCAGCGAAGACATGGGCAAGAGTTTGGTTAATGATCCATTGGAAACGACACTATTGGGAGATGAAGAGTTAGATGGTCTGGAATTTGTGGAATATTTACAGATGCTAGACTCCTTGCCATGAGTTAGCAGATTTAAAACACCCTTTGAACCATTGCAAACGGAGGAGAAAGCCACAACAAGGATAAAATCGTCATTAGAGGAGCCACCGAATCTTGAACTTAAGCCACTCCCTACACACCTCAAGTATACATATTTAGGCAATTCTAATTCTTTTACATATTATTATTTCTGCTGCTCTTAATGAATTATAGAAAGAAAAGTTACTGAGAGTGTTGAGGGACCACAAATCGGCTATAGGATGGACAATCGTGGATATCAAGGGAATCATCCCATCCTTTTGCATGCATAAAATTCTGATGGAAGACGATACAAAACCTATAGTGGAGCAACAGAGATGGCTCAATCCAATCATGAAAGAAGTAGTGAAAAGGGAATTACTGAAATGGTTGGATGCGGGTATCATCTACCCGATTTCAGACAGTAAGTGGGTTAGTCCAGTGCAATGTGTGCCAAAAAAGGGAGGAATGACCGTGGTACAAAATGAAGACAACGAGCTAATTTCGACAAGGACAATGACTGGTTGGAGGGGTTGCATGGATTACAGAAAGTTAAATAAGGCGACCCGCAAAGATCACTTTCCTTTGCCCTTTATCGATCAAATGTTGGACAAATTAGCGGGACATGAGTACTACTTCTTATTAGATGGATATTCGGGTTATAATTAGATCATCATCGCTCCTGAAGATCAAGAGAAGACTACATTTACATGCCCATACGGCACATTTGCATTCAGGAGAATGTCGTTCGGTTTGTGTAATGCACCCGCTACGTTCCAACGGTGTATGATGGCCATCTTCTCGGACATGGTGGAGAAAAATGTGGAAGTCTTCATAGACGACTTCTCTGTTTATGGGGATGATTTTGATGCGTGTTTGGAAAATTTGGTAATGGTCCTATAAAGATGCATAGACACAAATTTGGTCCTGAACTGGGAAAAGTGCCACTTTATGGTTGAAGAAGGTATAATTTTGGGGCACAAGGCTTCGGCTCACGGACTAAAGGTGGATAAGGCAAAGCTGGAAACGATTGAAAAACTTCCTCCACCAAGTACAGTTAAGGGAATTCGGAGTTTCTTGGGACATGCCGTGTTTTACAGAAGATTCATTAAAGACTTCTCTAAAATTGCAAAACCTTTATGCAGTCTTTTAGAGAAGGATTCAGTTTTCAAGTTTAATGAGGAGTGTAAAGTGGCATTCGAGCTATTGAAGAAGAAGTTGACTACAGCTCCCAAAATCGTCACGCTAAATTGGAATATGCCCTTCAAGCTAATGTGTGATCTAAGCGACTATGCAGTTGGGGCTATTTTGGGTCAACGCCAAGAGAAGGTATTTCATGCCATATATTATGCAATTAAGACACTAACATTGACTCAATTGAAATACACAACAACATAAAAAGAATTACTTGCAGTGGTGTATACGTTTGATAAATTCTGGGCATACTTGATCGGGACTAAGGTAGTAGTTTATACAGATCACTCGGCCATTCGGTACTTAATTTCAAAAAAAGATGCTAAGCCACACCTTATCAGATGGATTCTCCTTTTACAAGAGTTTGATTTAGAAATAAAGGATAGAAAGGGGATGGAGAACCAAGTCACCGATCATTTGTCTAGGCTGGAAAATCAGAATAAAAAGGAAGAGGACAAGTGTTTAATCAACGAGTCATTCCCTGATGAGCAACTGTTTGGGATAAATACAGAATTTCCATGGTACGCGGACATCTCGAATTATCTAGTGAGTAACATTCTCCCCCCTGATCTTACACGATAACAGAAAAAGAAGTTTCTTCATGACGTCAAATGGTAGTGTGGGATGAGCCTTACTTATTCAAATAGTTCGCCGATAAGATGATCAGAAGATGTGTGCCCAACAGTGAAGTAAAGAACATACTGCATGAGTGTCACTCGTCTGCGTATGGGGGACATTATGGTAGTGAGTGAACAACGGCAAAAGTGTTTCAAGTTGGGTTTTATTGGCCTACATTGTTCAAGGACGCCCACCAATTTGTTAAAAGTTGTGATAGATGTCAACGGGTGGGAAACATATCGAAAAGGAATGAGATGCCACTACAAACAATTTTAGAAGATGAAATTTTTGACGTTTGGGGCATGGATTTTATAGGGCCATTTCCATCATCATTCGGTAATTAGTATATATTACTTTTAGTTGACTATGTCTCAAAATAGGTGAAGCCACAACACTCCTAACTAACGATGCCAAAGTAGTCCTCAAATTCTTGTAAAAGAATATCTTTACAAGATTTGGCACGCCAAGAGCTATCATAAGTGATGAAAGTAGTCACTTCTACAACAGATCATTCACAGCTCTCTTGGTGAAGTATGGGGTCATCCATAAGGTGGCAACGACTTATCATCCCCAAAAAAGTGGGTTAGCTGAGGTTTTGAACAGGGAAGTAAAGAGAATCTTGGAAAAGGTGGTAAACCCGAATCGAAAGGATTGGTCGCTCAGGTGGGATGATGCACTATGGGCCTACCGGACTGCATATAAAACACCAATTGGTATGTCACCATATCAACTACTATACAGGAAGGCTTATCACTTACCTATCAAGTTACAACACAAGGCTTACTGGGCGATTCAGAAACTTAACTTTGATCAAGCAGCTGTGGGAGAAAAGTGACTACTTCAATTAAACGAGCTCGACGAATTTTCGACTTCAAGCCTACGAGAACTCTAAGTTATACAAAGAAAAGGTCAAGAAATAGCACGACCAAAAAATCATGCACAGAACATTCGAGCTGGGGCAATCAGTCCTATTGTTCAACTCACGGTTAAGGTTGTACCTAGGCAAGCTTAAGTTAAGATGGTCGGGATCTTTCAACATCAAAAGCGTTTTCTCTCATGGCGTCGTTGAACTCTACAGTAGGAATCCATTGGAAATGTTCAAGGTCAACGGTTGAAGCATTATTGGGGTGGCAAATCCAGCACGGATGTCATCGCAATCACATTATTTGATGTACCATAAACTGAAAGTAGTCAGGCTGAACGACTTAAAATCAAGCGCTAATTGGGAGGCAATCCAATCGTACTTTTATTTTTCTTATTTACATTCATAACCGTCAAATTAAAGTTTAGCATAATTAGTAATATATAATAAGTTCATTAAGTAGTTATTATAATGTATGAGTTTTGATAATCTATCAACCATTCTTGAAATGATCAACAATCATCTAACTTTTATGTTTCATGGCTTGCAGGATGTTAAAATGTCCATTAAGTGGAGTAACATGAAAGAAAAGAAGAGTACATAGCTCAGTTAACAGTGTGTACGCCCGTCGGGGTGGGCCTCTAAAGCCTTATACCCCCCCACACCCCCCCCCCGAGCTGAGGCGGGGGTCTCCCAAATCGATTAACAAGATGCATGCATGCACAATGGATTAATTAATATTATTACCACCAAGGGGTCCTGGAAATTGAACAGGTGCTAGGTAGTTATTTCTTGCTCAACCCACTTCCCCCACTTCCTAACTACACTACTACGTCTTCCTCAATTAAACTTCCAACCTCCATCCATTACACCCAATTCTCTCCCACGATTTTGGCATCTTCCACTCCATCTCCCAATCACTTCAATTCATTACTCCTAACCCTCTCCATCACACCACCTCTATATAAACACGCCCTCACAACCTAAGTTCATCACAAACATTAAATTTAAACTCAGGAAGCCACAAATTTGGGTTCTTACTGTGGGAATTCATCTTGCACTTGAGAGTGAGTAACCTATCTTCAAGTTTTTAATCTTCAATCGCCATAATTGCCACAAAATTCATCAATTTTGGGGGAAGAAACTTTTGTGCACACCAAGTGTTTGATAGTTCAGGTGAACCAAGTTTGGGGGAAAATTGTTGTGTTACGGATTACTCAATTCAAAACGACAAAGTGGAGAAAGTTTAAGGCCCGCACAACCGACACGGACCTTTGATCGCCGTAAATTTTAAGTGCCGCCGCCGACGACTGATATGACTACATGGTGAGGAAACTCTTACACCGGAGTGGAGGTTGGCACCGGATCCTGTCGACGGTAAAATGATGCAAAAAATTTATCAGAAAGGGTGGAACAAGTTCACTGAGGAACCTGAGTCCCGCTGTTGTCAACTGGGTCAAAGTGTTTTATGCTAACGCCGAGGACAAAGCCCCTTTAATGTTTACGTGTGGGGTCGATTAGTCCCATTCAGTGCCGATGGCATCAACACCTATTATCAGTTATAAGTGCCTCGACAGTGCCAATATGCTCAGCTATGTGATTTCGATTCTGATTATGAGGCTATACTCAAACAAATGACTAATTCGGGAACAACATGGATCAAGGGTCAGAAAGGAGCCACAGTTTTTCATACCAAGGATCTCAGTCGTTATGGAAAAATATGGTATGCCTTCTTATATGCAGAATTATATCCGTCCCAACACACATCGGATATGACCAAAGATAAGGCATTACTTCTATATGCAATTGTGCAAGATTTCATCATTGATGTCGGGGCCATAATTAGTTTCTCCATTCGCCGATGCTTACGAGGAAACTTTTCAGGTGGCTTGCCACACCCATCACTCATATGTGGGTTGTGTGGCCAAGCGGGTGTTAGATGGTCCGATGATGAACCCACTCAGATGCCGCTCCAGTTACTCAATTTTAGAATAATCGCAAGGAATTCGGTGTGGGCCGGGGGCAATTCCCATCCTAGAGGTCTAGGCTTTATTTTTCCATCGGCTTCGGAGGACAAAGTTGAGGTTGCAGACACCTCAGAGGATGAGGATATGACTATGGGAGATCAAGGAACAGAGTAGATACCACTGTCTAAGGAAATATCTAGTCCTCAGTTCCTAAATTTTCAGCGCCAAGTGGATGAGCACAACAAGCAAGCACGACGAGAGATGAGGCGGCTCACTACTAGGCAGGACCATATGTTCGAGGCTATGTATCTCTCGTTCGCATCATTGAACACGACGCTCTAAAGTTTAAATCCTAATGCTCAATTTCCATATCAGAAACCGGTTCCACTGCCACGATTTCCACCGAGTGACTCCGAGGAAGAAGATCAACCACCACCACCCCAGGCTTAACGTGCTTACAGGGAAGTCCTCATAATTTTTATTGAGTTATCCACACAATGAGGGCATTGTAATTCTTAAGTTTGGGGGATTTACTTTCATGTTTGCATGCATAATGTCATTAGTTAGGTTTGCATTTGTTATTGAACTTTAGTTTTGCATGTTTTTTGCATTCATGTAATCATATAGTTGCATAATAACTTAGGTGCATAGATAGTTTAATTATTTTTGTTATTTCTGCATTTTATTATGTTATGTTTGCCATACATCTAAAAAAAATAGTTAAATATTGTGTTTGCATATGTCCAGCAGTGTTGTAGTTCATTTTATTTTGGGCCAATGATGAGATTGAGATTAAGTCGATAAATACAGCATTGATTATTAGAACCTTGATGTAGTTTTGAATTATGACTTGGATCTTGTGCTTGTTTGAAACTGGTATAAAAGGGTAGCACGTAATAATGTTTGTGTTTACTGATTAGTTTAAATTAATACATAAATAGTTTTAAAGGATAATGCTAGTATAAATCATAGAATGATAAGAATAGGCAGTGAAGATGACGAATTAGACAAGAACCTAAGTTTGGGGGAAAAGGTAAGGTATATAAGCTTCTAAAAAAAGAAAGAGAAAATAATATCTAGTTGAATCTTGTGGTGAGTTGAGAAAAAAAAATATACTCCCCATAAACACGAGCGTAAGATGGAGCGTAAAACGCACTCACCAACCATTTATCTAAAAAAATGAAGAAAAGACGGGAAATAAGAGCAAAGAGCCCCCGTCAAGAAAAAAAATTAAAAGCATGAATACCCTATTTGGACCCCTAATCTTGGTAACTTTTTGATTTTAGTTGGAACTCGTCTGTTTTTGAAATTTTTGAGTTATTCTATATGATTCCTAATAAGAAATTGATTATATGTTGAATTTGAACTAGAATTAGTTAGCATAGATGTTTCTCACACACGCACTATATCAATAATGAGGGCCTAAGATTCGAGGTTTGATAAGAAACTATTGAGTGGTTTCGATATGAGGTGTTGAAACGTTTGCTTGATCTTTCTGAGGCTGAAGGAATAAATTTGATTTTGTGATACTGTTGGATTAGTAGATATTAAGATTAGATACTTTACATATCATTGCATTGCATTGAAGTGCATAGTTTGTAGTTTATTTTGTGCTCGAGGACTAGCACGGTTTAAGTTTGGAGGATTTTGATAAGTGGATTTTATATCCACGAATCAATGTTCATTTCAAGCTTAATCATTGTTAATTCCTTGCTTTCATGTTCATTTTTAGTTGTTTATTGTTATTTTTATGTGTAGGATGGTTGGTTGGCAAGTAACAAAGGAAGGGAGTCACTTGAAGCAATATTGGACCAAGTATGAAGCTAAGCTGTGACGCCTCCAAATTCGGGTACTTCAAAACCTAAATTTAGTGCTTCACGATACCATTTCTTTAAGCGAAATAATAATAATTTTGTCATAAATATCAAACTTAATTTACATATCAGAGTTGTCTAATCCTAGTTACGCGACCTTAAAACATTTTATAACATGAAAGATAATAAATATCATCATCTTATTTAAGTCTAGCTATTACATAAGATAACACAAATTTTTCTGACTGCTTTCATTTCCCTTTGTTCCTCGCAAAGCCCTCTGGTTGATCATACTTAACTAAAAACATTTAAATTAAGCAAGAATGAGCATTTGAGTGCCCAGCAAGTAATAGCAAACGATAAACATTAGCTGAAAGGATTAAATGTTTTCTTTGAGTGACACTTCTACAACGAAGCAATAGTTGTGAAGTAATTGAAATAATTCTAATCAACATACCAATTCTATTTCAAATTTTTGAAACTACGTATTGACTATAAATGGAGATCAGTCGACAAACTATGAACATTATTTTCTATTTTCGAAAAGGTTTAACAGAACTTCATCTCAGAAACCGTCATATAACTTACTGAACGCGGGGGTGGGGGTGATCACCGTTATGCCTGTGATTGATCAATACTACATATCGAACGATATTATCGTTTCATCATAACCGCCTTAGGCGCACAAAAGTTTCCAGATTAGGGATGTTCATTTTCACTGAATCAAGAACCAAAATAATTTGGTTGGACAACAATAGTATTCTATCATGTTCAACGATATTCTTAATTTTGTCTCTCTAATGAGCCGAGTCAAATAGCTTTAAACGATTTTTAATTAAGGTATACATACTGGAAATCAACAAGTATGTATCAACATGTACAATAATTATCAAATTGAGGACACTTGTATAACCATACTTAGAATTTAACGAACAGAATATATATATATATATATATATATATATATATATAGTCTATGAATCTTATAGTAATACGATACTGATAAACAATGAACGAATAAAGTTTGGAAACTTGTGTGAATATAAATGATTGGATACATAATCTATAACAATAAAGTTTAGTAATCTGGCATAATGATAATATAATTCTGAAACTTTCATACTCATGTCCATTGCATAAAGAAAATGCAAAGGTTAGGATACTTGCACAATGTAAAAGATAATTTAGATACTTACCTATACGTGTCCATTGCATAAAGTAAATGCAAGGGTAAAGATATTTTCCTTAAGCGTAGTTTATCCACATAATTAAATCAGCACTTTCGAATCCTATTTATAACGTATTACAAGCATAAGATGCTCATTAGCTAACACATTTGTTAATCAAGCTCGACATGATTCAAGTATGCAAATATGGTACAAAATCAGCTTATATGTTTATCACGAAATCAATTATCTAGTTACATCATATGCAATTAAGAATGCTCATGTTTAAGGTATTTTCACCCATGAACTTTCATTATCTAAGAAAACACTATCTTATTACTTAGTCCTCACATATATACATGCATTAGTAGGTTTTGAACCATTTCTAGTAGTAAAGACATCATACAAGTTAACTATCAAAATCAAATCGCAGTGAAACTTCAGATTCGGTGGGTGCGGTGCATTATTTATGGCTAAGCTTTAGGACAGGTAGCAATTGCTGGCAGATCCCTACAGCCAAGCCAAGACTCATTCTTGCGCTTTTGGATTTTATCCAGCTTGAACATAACATTCATAAATACTATGTTTTGTCATGCTAAAGGTCTAGTTATGCTTCTCAAGTCAATCTAAGTTCCTTCCTAAAAATAATTCTAAATTAAACATACAAGGTAGTTATAAAACTCATATTAGGCATGCTTGTGAGTATTCACAACACATGTGTGAAATTAGCACCACCTTGGGTTGAAATATGCTTCGTTTATGCTTCTCTTGAATTTATGATACCTAAGCATGGTATGTATATATATTTATACTACATGAGTGAGCCTAAAAGTATCACCAAACATGTTCATAGTTGTTAGATTCTAACCTTTAAGGTAGCTTGTTAACATTCTCGTTCAAAGTTCGTATTGTCATTAGTAAATTTACTAGTAGGTTCTACATGTTCAATACATAGGGGTTATATATAGGGATATTATAAACATAACATGACATCTTAACCCTTTAGAATCTAGATATTTATGTGATGCAACTATGTTTTCAAAATGTATTCGAGTTTGCTTTTGAAACTATTTTAAACTTGAACAATGAAATTTAACACATATAAGAAAACTTTGAGACTTTAATCATATGTAGTTAAGTCATGTTATCATGCTCGCAAGGTCAGAATATAAAGCATGTAGTAGTCATGCATGTTAGCTCACTATACTAAGTTAAAAACTTCATTAGTACAAATCCTAAGTAAAGTGGTCATGAGAAAAGAACTATGAATCATATAAACACAAGTTAACGGGTTATTCATGCCTTTCTAAATCATCCCAACATGCTTGCAAAGTCAGTATATGAACATAGCATGCATACATCTCAATTTCTTTTCTAAAGTCCTAAATCCATTTTAAACTCTACACCTTCGTTAATCATGTATGTTAATCTAAACATGCTCACATTAGGTTAATATACTAATATATACCTGTTACACATGCTTGTATGCTAGCTTAAGTCATAATAATATACTAACTTAGCAGTTGTTGAAATGTAAAGCAAAAAAGCTGAAAGAGTTCGCAGGCAGTTGCTGCTGACGCCTCGGTGTTATTATGGTAATTGCCGCCATGCCATTACACAGTTCGAGCGAGAACGATGCCTTACGTGAACTTTAGCCCAAACACAAAAATTATTCACAATTTTGATTCTAAACGGTCATGTATCAGTTTAAACATGCTTGTATGATTATATAACAACTATATGAACATTACCCAACCTTTTTAACACCTAATTCCACATAATCAAGAATTTAAAATTCAAGAATGGAGTTTAACAGTAACTGAAAATGAAGAACAAGAAGAAACTTATACCTTGCAATTTGCTTGCTAATTCACACTCCTTCTACTGATATGTATACAATCACTCACTATATCTATGCTTTCAATCCCACAACATTGCAATTCTCAACAATGGATATTAGAAGGAAATGGGTTGCATTTATAGAGAAACAAGAACACAGACAATGCATATACACACCAAATTAAACTCATGGATGAAAGGATTACATGAAAGTTAAGAATGAGTTGGTAAATGGTAGTTGAAGATCATCATCATAGCCACTCCCCCCATAATCATGATCTAGAAAGAGCTTGGAAGAAGAAAAGGAAAATAGCTTATAGCCTTTATGTTTTACATGTGAAGATGAAATGAAGAGCAAATGGGACTCTAATTTTGGGACAAGCAAATTAACTCAGCATTCTTGCAATACTAATTCAATCTCCTACTCTTATGTTATATATTATATACAAATATCAACCATACATTATAACTTAGTGCCACAATATGATTTAAATATTTAATATTTCAAGGTAGTAGATGTAATATGGAAATGTAACATACATATAGTACATGTATGATTTTTATCACACCGGTATAAAATAATAGCTTACAATATGTTCATGGTATATTATTTTAATATATACCCACATACATTTTGTCACATACACCTTCATGATGTATTTATAACCTATAGTTCCAATATGCTCAATCACATTGTTTCATACAATGTAGTTTAATAAGACTTAATATAAGGTTATTATATATATTCACATAAATGTCACACTACACTGTATAATATAGTTGTATTTTATATTTTTAATTATGACCCACATGCACATAACAGTCAATATAATTTTATTATATTAATATCTTGTTTGACTTGGACATTTCCAAAATTGTTCCACTTTCTTTTTCCATTCCCACTACCACTACCTACTTCTACCTTTACTGTTCCTTCAACCTTACCCTTATTCTTTTTCTCCTTATTGTAGAGGTTCATGGCCACACTTCCCTCCTCGACTATGATATCCTTCTCTAAATGTGATGCAAAAGTATTGATTTATAACACTGCCACCCTATTGTAGAGCCAGGGTTTTAATCCCAACTCCAACCTCCTTGCCAATCTAGCCTCCGTATCTACTTGGTGTAGAGCGAACCTAGCTAAGTCATTGAACTTTGCGGCATACTCTGCAACTGTCAAATTCTCCTGCTTCAATTCCAAAAACATTACCTCCATCCTAGCCTGCACACTAGACGAAAAATAGTTCTCAAAGAACAGCGTCTTAAACCTAGTCCATGCTATCACTCCTTCTCCTACCCTAGCTTGATTTTCCTCCCACCAGAAATTTGCCTCTCCTTTCATCATATAGGTGGCAAAAGCTGTATTTTTCCCCTCATCTACCCTAGCGACTACAAATGCTTTTTTTGATTTCCTTTACCCAAGCTTGGGATTCTATCGAGTCAGTGGTACCTCTAAATTCTGGCGGTCCTACGGCCTTAAAATCTTTGAAGTTCGCAAATTGATTTTCTTGCTGATTTCCCACCGCTGGCATTCCATTCTGCATGGCTTGAGCTACCATGTTCGCAAAATTCTGCATCAGGTCTGGTTGTTGCCCTCCAGCATTGTTGACAGATTCTTCAGCCCTTTGGTTTCGAGTTTGACGTCTTAGCGGCATTTTCTAGTTAAATAAAATAAAATCTATATCTTATTAACTTACATTCTAAACCTTATCGCATAATTTTAATATTTCAAAGTTATTCCGTTAATCAAACTTAGATTCATATTCATTCAACTAATTCATAGTACATAGCATAGCACATACTACTTTAAACATGTGATATCCCTTTCTGACCACAAAAGTCAAGAATCGCTACCACAACTTACACGAAATGTAAAAATATTATATTACACAAACATTCTTATTATAGAACACACATATTGAAACAGTACTTATACTACTTATTTACTACGCCTTCTCCTAATCCTGGACAACCTTTCGATCGATGACCTTCCAATCCACAAACAAAACATGCACCTAGCTTAAAGTCGGGACAATGAAGAGAGATATGACCCTCATGTCTGCAAATGTAACATATCTTTTTCTCTTTCCTGCATACGCCTTCATTTTTCTTGCTACAGTTTGTACACTTTTCTATTTTACTAGCGTTCTCTTGGTCATTATCAGAATTTCCTAAGTCGCGGTCTTTTATCTTTATTTTACCCTTCTCGCTCAGAGCTGCACACGATGTGTTACTTTTGGCTCCCATCTGATCAATTTGGATCTTAAGCTTATCTTGTTCTTCCATCGTTTTGATTAATGCCTTTTGCAATTGGCTATTTAGTATATTTTCTATCTCCCACAACCTTTCCAGAGAAGAAACCTTGTTCTTCAGATTCTGTACTTCAGTTGATGCTTGTTCAGCTCCAACTTTGGTGTCCGAATCACTATCTGTTAGTTCCACCATTTCTGGATCCAGTGCTATATTTTCTAAAGTGATCACCTCATCAAGGTTACCTTCAATGTGATCCTCTATTTCAGCTATTGGCTTTGATATTGGCTCGGTTATGGAGATTAGCTCCTTCCTTAAGATCTGAGGGTATCCTAATCCTTTTCCTCCTGACATCTACACACATAAATTATCCTGATTAGCATATAATATATACACACAGCAAATAAAAGTTTTATATAAGTTATCTTTTATTTTGTTTAACGACGAATTTATTTGATTCATCTACTTTTAAACTCTATATGAGTTATTTTTACTTTCAATGTTTTCCTCTACTCTAGGGTTATAGCCTAAAGTCTACCCCCACCTATGGTTTCTAACCCTAAAGCTCTGAAGCCAACCTATGACGCCCCCAAATTCAAGTACTAGAAACCCGAATTCAGTGCTTCACGATACCATTTCTTTGAGCGAAATAATAATAATTTTGTCATAAATATCAAACTTAATTTACATATCAGAGTTGTCTAATCCCAGGAACGCGACCTTAAAACATTTCATTACATGATAGATAATAAATATCATCATCTTATTTAAGTCTAGTTATTACATAAGATAACACAACTTTTTCTGACAGCTTTCCTTTCCCTTTGTTCCTCGCAGAGCCCTCTAGTTGATCATAATTAACTGAAAACATTAAAATTAAGCAAGAATGAGCATTTGAGTGCCCAGCAAGTAATAGCAAACAATAAAATTAGCTGAAAGGATTAAATGTTTTCTTTGAGTGACACTTCTACAACGAAGCAATAGTTGTGAAGTAACTGAAAAATTCTAATCAACATACCAATTCTATTTCAAATTTTTGAAACTACGTATTGACTATAAATGGAGATCAGTCGACAGACTATGAACATTGTTTTCTATTTTTGAAAAGTTTTAACGGAACTTCATCTGTAAATCGTCATAACTTACGCAGACGCGGGGGGTGATCACCCGTTATGCCTCAGATTGATCAATACTACATACTAGAACGATATTATCATTCATCATAACTGCCTTGGGCGCACAAAAGTTTCCTAGATTCGGGATGTTCATACTTAGCCTGAATCCGAACCAAAATAATTTGGTTGGATAACAATAGTATTCTATCATGTTCAATGATATTCTTAATTCTGAGTCTAGCCGAGTCAAATAGCTTAGACGATTTTTAATTAAGGTATATATACTGGAAATCAACAAGTATGTATCAACATGTACAATAATTATCCAAGTGAGGACACTTGTATAACCATACTTAGAATTTAACGAATAGAATATATATATCTGAATCTTATACTAATACGATACTGATAAACAATGAACGAATAAAGTTTGGGAACTTGTGTGAGTATTAATGATTGGATACATAATCAATAACAATAGAGTTTAATAATTTGGCATAATTATAATATAATTCTGGAACTTTCTTACTCATGTCCATTGTAACGCCCCGAAATCCGGTCTATCTTCACACCTGGATTTCGTGCGTCACTAGTACATCATTCATCCAACATACATCATTATATACTGAAATATAACAACATACACTCTCAAATCCCAGGTTCTAAAAACCTTATAGCTTTTCTCATTACAAATAATGATAATTACATTATTCTTTACATCTTGCACGAGTGACTTTTATCCGCCACCAAGGATACATAATTGTTCATTAAACTATTCTATAGTTTAATTCTCATCTTTCTACATTACAAGTCTTCACTTGATCTTCTCGCTCATTCACATTCTGAATGGCACTTCATCTAGATACCGACAGCTTGATCTATACGGGATCCTTAAGTTCTTCTAACATCGTTCGCTGAAAATGTTTTTCATTTAAAGCAAGTGTGAGCATTCAATTGCCCAGTAAGTCTGAACAGTTCAACAAACAACTTTAAGAGTTTAACATTCTTTTGAAACTTCGATAACCGAACAAAGGTTATGAAGCAGCTTAAACAATAGGAATAATCTTGATTCCTATCATTTTAAAACATTAGTCACATTCACTTTGAAATACTTTCATTCTCTACTATCTTTCATACACATTCTGTCTGGCTAGAATCAATAGCACAAACTTAATAATAACGGTTCATGTATAAACAGAACATTCTCTTATTGAACAGTTCAATCACAGAATAGTTCATATCATAGAAACACCGAAGTGTTCACATTGTGGCACAAGGCCTCATACGTTCTACCACCTTGTACAAATATCACACATTCGCACATAGATAGAACTTCTCAAGTTCAACATCTGAGAAGTTTAAAAAACTAGAATTCATTTAAAATATGAATGAAGTTAGGAAACTTGCCTTCACGACATGCCTACATGACTTTACTACGAACCGGCTCGCTCATTCCATTCCCTATAACACATAAGGAAATAACACGTACACCAATTAGTCATATACTTGACTTACGCATTGGTTTACTTTACTTTACTTCTTAAGGTTCGCGTTCTTGCAATACCATTTTACGCGACTAACTTTCATTACCGGTTTACAGTTTCATGACATACGAAGATGTCTTACTCAAAACGTTCAACATCTTTGATGATTCACATTCTTATCTTGTTCTTATAAATTCTCTAGGACTCGGCACACATCGCTTCTCTACTAGTAGTCCATATGGTACTCTGAGTGGTTTCCCACAAACAACCAACAAACAAGTTCTCGTCTCGTCTACACTTCCCACGCAGTGAGTTAGATCGGTTGCCAGTTTCGTATATACCTTCGCTCTCTAAAAGAATTGTTTAGCCTAGCTCCCATATGTCAACTATCAAAGGTTACGATTGTACCACAACCTAAATTTCTCTTAACTTATACGAATTATTAAATATAATGTTCATTAAGTCAATTTATTATTCCTTATGGCTTTCTGAGACAAATAAATGTCATACCTCAGGATTTATTCTTATCTGACTCACATTCGGCTTTCATTAATCTTATTACCATTCGATACAGCTTTCTTGATACCATTCGTATCTTACTTACTACTTTCATCAACGTCTAAGTTATACAACTAGGGTATACTTAGAACGTTCGTCCAACGCAAATACGATTCACAAGGATCGTTTACATATTCAACGTTCACGTTGCTCGTCTCTTAATCTCTCATTCAACCTTTACTCAAGGTTTTAATCGCTTTCGATCGTTATCCATCCCATGAACCCGATGTTCATTATTCTTTCTTAATGTCGAAGCCATACTGATCGTTGTATGCTAAGACAGATCATTCATTGCAACAACATTGCGTTCACAGCATCTATACGCTTTACATTCATCTCTCATTACCATGTCATAACATCAAAATGTTATACATTATTATCGTCCATCAACGTCTAAGGAATCACCTCATAGAAATCCCTCACGTTCGATTCATTGCGACTACGGTCCCGGCTATCGGTCCCGTAACCCGTAATTACATTCTTTTAATCTGGTTTAATCTTTTCGTTCAACCTTCATTAAAGGTTTAAAACACTCGATTAAATGTTACATTAGTTGAACTACATGTTCGTATCTCTTTCTTTCACATCCCCCAGAAATTGAGCAGTTAAAATCTCATTTTTGGCATTGCTCTTCACCGGTGGGCCGTGGTATGCCACCTTCAACATCTTGATCCTCGCATTTGCAAGACGAAAGTTAGCGATGCGTGACCCTCGGCTTGGCACTGCAGTGCCACCAATCATAGTATGATCAGGCATGCGGCCAAGACCTTCTTCCCGAAAATTTTTTTAAGTCTTTGGTCGTTTTGAGATGCGTACTTCGAAATCTCATAACTTCTTCATTATAACTCGGAACGAGATCGTTCCAAAGCCATTTTCTTCCTTTTTACGTACTTCAATTACCCCCAGACAGAACTTTGTTTTGAATCCGTTAACATGCCATTCAATTAGCTTAATCTTCACCCTTCGTTCATTTTAACGTTTTTAACGTTCTTTGTTCATTCGTCTGTAATTCGGTCATCCGAACTTGGAACTCGTTCATTCTTGAGTCTATGACTCACGTTTTCATCATTCTCTTACATTCTTATGAAACCCTACACGTTCGGGTTCACTTACAAATTTTCTAATTCTCGTTTGTCTTTTACGAAATTTTCGCCATAACTTTGTTATAGCTCCATTTTAATCCGTTCTTCATGAACGTTTCTACCATTCCTAACCAAGCAATAAGCATCTAACTTATACGCAATGGTTTTAAACTTGTCCATCAACAACAATTATCCTATGATGGTTTTAAATTTGTCCATCAACAATGTTCTTCGTGTTCTTTGCGTTCTTCGTGTTCTTCATTCGTTCTTCATTTTAATCGATATTTTGGATTACGATTTCACTTTTTCTTGGAATTTGATGTTATAGAACATCATTCCTTACTTATTTGACCTACTCATTCATAAGATTCGTTCGGATCGCTCAAAATCCTTACGAATCTTATACTTCCTTAAGAAATTTATAAACTAAATTTCTTATATCTTATTTCTTCTTTTCTCATGATTTCAACCATATGAAATCATTTCTAACATCTTTTACTCCTTATTCTCATTAAGCTATGTTTTTAACATAAAAACTTAAAGAAAAATTATCTAGAAGTTAGGTTTTCGGAATACCTTTCTTCTTTAATTTTATTCCGTCGGACAAAGTTTGCTCACGAGCAACTTTTCCTCTTCCTTTTCCTTTTCTCCTTCATCCGAACTCTCTCTCTTTCTTTCTCAAATGATAGGATTTTCAAAATCCCATTCAAATGAGATTAAGCTTCCTATTTATAGATTTTCAAGGTTAGGGGCATTTTGGTCTTTTCACACCCTAACCTCCTTACTATTCATTACTTAAGGACTAAGTTAACTTAGCCCTCAAGTTTTCTTAGCCCTTAAGTTTCGTAGTTCTGTCTTTCGGGTTTCGTTCGACAGTTCGAAAACTGCGATTCTCGGAATCAAAATATATTTGGATATTTCATCTTTCCTTTACCGATTAACTTTTACGTATTCTTCGAATTTCAAAAAAACTAAAAAATACTTTTTGACGTTAAGCGTTTTCCTTCATGTTTTACCCTAACGTAGCTAAATGAATGAGAAGTACATAACAGTACTTTTCATCATTTTTATTTTATTCGATTTCTGCACGTTTTTTGAGAAAAAATTTTATCGGCTTACTTAACTTTTCACGATATATTATTGTCAAATCTTTCGATGGAATGTCATTTCGACATACCGAACTCTCGAAAAGGCTTAGGTTATTCAAACCCTAACCCTTAGGGTTTCGTCGGGTGAATAGTGCATATTTCGTCTTTTTCCCTATAAATATTTTGTTCCCAGAAAATTTTTATTTTCGTCTTGAAAATTCTTACTCGTTCAGTCTAGCTCGTAGCCAGAATCCTCCTGGTTAATAATCATTCTAGGTTATAGAACGATTAATAACCACATAGCACAGAATAGTATTAATAAAATTCATTTTATTAATATCTAATTCTTTAATCTTAAATTCTGAACAATCTGGATTCTCCGGGTTGTTACATCCATTGCATAAAAGAAATGCAAAGGTTAGGATACTTGCACAATGTAAAATATAATTTAGATGCTTACCTATACGTGTCCATTGCATAAAGTAAATGCAAGGGTAAACATACTTTCCTTAATTGTAGTTTATCCACGTAATTAAATCAACACTTTCGAATCCTATTTATAACATATTACAAGCATAAGATGCTCATTAGCTAACACATTTGTTAATCAAGCTCGACATGATTCAAGTATGCACATATGGTACAAAATCAGCTTATATGTTTTTCACGAAATCAATTATCTAGTTACGTCATATGCAATTAAGAATGCTCAAGTTTAAGGTATTTTCACCCGTGAACTTTCATTATCTAAGAAAACACTATCTTATTACTTAGTCCTCACATATACACATGCATTAGTAGGTTTTCAAGCATTTCTAGTAGTAAAGACATCATACAAGTTAACTGTAAAAATCAGATTGCAGAAACTCAAATTCCAGTGGCAATTGTGCCATGGCTAAGTTTAGGACTCCACAGTGATTTACGTCATTCCTCTGGGCAAAGCCAAGACTCACCATGACCTTGTGGTTTCTATCTGGCTTGAACATAACATTCATAAATACTATGTTTTGTCATGCTAAAGGTCTAGTTATGCTTCTCAAGTCAATCTAAGTTCCTTCCTAAAAATAATTCTAAATTAAACATTTCAACAATTTAAAGTCATTCAAGGTCATGAAATTACATAGTCTAACATGCTTGCCTTCTAAACATACAAGGTAGTTATAAAACTCATATTAGGCAAGCTTGTGAGTATTCACAACACATATGTGAAATTAGCACCACCTTGGGTTGAAATATGCTTCATTTATGCTTCTCTTGAATTTATGATACCTAAGCATGGTATGTATATATATTTATACTACATTAGTGAGCCTAAAAAGTATCACCAAACATGTTCATAGTTGTTAGATTATAACCTTCAAGGTAGCTTGTTAACATTCTCGTTCAAAGTACGTATTATCATTAGTAAATTTACTAGTAGGTGCTACATGTTAAATACATAGGGATTATGTATAGGGATATTATAAACATAACATGACATCTTAACCCTTTAGAATCTAGATATTTATGTGATGCAACTATGTTTTCAAAATATATTCGAGTTTGCTTTTGAAACTAATTTAAACTTGAACAATGTAATTTAACACATACAAGAAAACTTTGAGACTTTAATCATATGTAGTCAAGTCATGTTATCATGCTCGCAAGGTCAGAATTTAAAGCATGTAGTAGTCATGCATGTTAGCTCACTATACTAAGTTAAAAACTTCTTTAGTACAAATCCTTAGTAAAGTGTTCATGAGAAAAGAACTATGAATCATATAAACACAAGTTAACGGGTTATTCATGCCTTTCTAAATCATACCAAAATGCTTGCAAAGTCAGTATATGAACATAGCATACATACATCTCAAGTTCCTTTCTAAAGTCCTAAATCCATTTTAAACTCTACACCTTCGTTAATCATGTATGCTAATCTAAACATTCTCACATTAGGTTAATATACTAATATATACCTGTTACACATGCTTGTATGCTAGCTTAAGTCATAATAATATACTAACACTTAGCAGATTGTTAAATGTAAATCAAAAAGCGGAAATGAGTTCTAACGCAAATTGCTGACGCCAAGTGTTATTACTTACAGCAATACGCCATGCCGTACGGTTCGAGCCAGAATACTACTTGCAAAAGTTTAGCCCAAACACAAAAATTATTCATAATTTCAATTCTAAACGGTCATGTATCAGTTTAAACATGCTTGTATGATTATATAACAACTATATGAACATTACCCAACCTTTTTAACACCTAATTCCACATAATCAAGAATTTAAAATTCAAGAATGGAGTTTAACAGTAACTGAAAATGAAGAACAAGAAGAAGCTTATACCTTGCAATTTGCTTGCTAATTCACACTCCTTCTACTGATATGTATACAATCACTCACTCTATCTATGCTTTCAATCCCATAACTTAGCAATTCTCAACAATGGATATTAAAAGGAAATGGGTTGCATTTATAGAGAAACAAGAACACAGACAATGCATATACACACCAAATTAAACTCATGGATGAAAGGATTACATGAAAGTTAAGAAGGAGTTGGTAAATGGTAGTTGAAGATCATCATCATAGCCACTCCCCCCATAATCATGAGCTAGAAAGAGCTTGGAAGAAGAAAAGGAAAATAGCTTATAGCCTTTATGTTTTACATGTGAAGATGAAATAAAGAGCAAATGGGACTCTAATTTTGGGACAAGCAAATTAACTCAGCATTCTTGCAATACTAATTCAATCTCCTACTCTTATGTTATATATTATATACAAATATCAACCATACATTATAACTTAGTGCCAGAATATGATTTACATATTTAATATTTCAAGGTAGTAGATGTAATATGGAAATGTAACATACATACAGTACATGTATGATTTTTATCACACCGGTATAAAATAATAGCTTACAATATGTTCATGGTATATTATTTTAATATATACCCACATACATTTTGTCACATACACCTTCATGATGTATTTATAACCTATAGTTCCAATATGCTCAATCACATTGTTTCATACAATGTAGTTTAATAAGACTTAATATAAGGTTGTTATATATATTCACATAAATGTCACACTATTAATCGTATAATATAGTTGTATTTTATATTTTAATTATGGCCCACATGCACATAATAAATCAATATAATTTTATTATATTAATATCTTACTTGTTTCATGCTAAATAAATTAATCACTTTCTTGATTAATTAACACAAATATTAATTAATCATTTCCTCATTGATTAATGTAATTATGGATCTCCATAACCATTAATTATCAAAATAATTCTTATTATATTTATGTACATCCGCTAACAATATTAATCACATATCATCAAACAATTAATCAATATTCTACAATAACAATTAATATAAATTAATTGCTCACTCAATAATTCCTTCGTTGATTAATATCAACACAACGTACCCTTAATGTTACACATATAATATTAATGTTTCATTTTATTTCTACAGGGAAAAATTAATTTTCTCCAATCGTCATTTGGCAATTGCGCTTGATTTATCTTCTTTGGGGACGGTGCCAAGACTGGTTTAGCTTTAAGCCAGTGTCAACCTTCATCGCCATACTCATTTTTCACGACATGAATTAATGTCCACGTGAGTGATATTGCAAATCTAAGAGTGTATTCATTACTTATCATAATAATCCTAATAATCATATCATATATACAATAATCATATATTCACGGAAAACTATTTTTAATACAAAATTAATTTATTATAAGAACATAATATATAATGATCAATAATTCTAAAAAAAATTATTTTACAATCATTCATATAATAAATAACTTTTATTTATCACATATGTATATATATTTTACTTTACACATATGCCCACCATTATATATATAAAAAAAATTATATCCAAAATTTCTTATTTAATTATATTAAAAATATTGGGTTATTACATAAGCCAAGTCAGGGAGCAGAACCCATGCCCGTCGGGGCGGGCCTAATTAAGCTTCATACCTTCAACGGGGCGGGGGGTGGGGGTGCCGGATCCTGACAGTCCTGGCTTGCTCGAAACATTACTGGAACATGAACTTTAGTACGTGGATAACATTTGGAGTCTAATTGACATGGGACTTCGACCAAAACTGGTGTGTTGGATAAATATTGAGCAACAAACATCGTAATCATCATCATACAAAGAAATTATCAGAGAAAAAAGAGATGAATTCATAGGGATCATTAGAGTGAAGATTTTGAAGAATGTTCGTATCAATTGCGGATTAAGGCTAACGTGAAGGTTGTTCTTCATTATTCTTCTTCTTAGTCTTATATTTGTAATTGAAAGGATGATATCTTTAATTTATTCAGTTATTATTTCATTGATGATGAAATAATTTACTTTTTAGGCTTATGACGGATCTTTAAGTGAAACGATGGTTTTGTAGCTTTGATTTCCTGTTTAATAAGCTATTATCCAGTTTATCTATATTAATTTGAGCTTGAATTTATGAATTGCCTGATCAACAATTCTTTGTGGACTTGTATGAATTCGAGATAGGAAATACAAGTCTAGACTTAGTTAATATAGCACGTGTTCTTGAATGTTGTGAATGAACAGAATCTTGATGAATGTTAAGGTAGAGATATGCTTGACATCGCATGTAATTGGATAAAGGACTTAAGCTTAAACCTTCTTTAACTATAATTCGCATAGAGATATAGTGAGTTAGTTGATTAAGGTGTTTAACTTGTTTCTATCTTAATTATGGATTTAAGTTAATACGGTATTAGTGCATCGAGAGGTGGCTAGTGCTACATTTGTGTTCTTGATTAATAAACTGGGATAGTGAATTGAACTGGAATAAAGGTGTAAAAATCATAGTGAAGCTTAGGGTGAAGTCGTAAGCCTAATTCTCCAACAATTGTTTGAATTTTAGTTTTTAAGATTTGTGATTGGTTTGTGATCATATATTTATTAATAATTTAGTTTTTATAATTTTACTCATTGATTTGGATAGTTTAATAAAATTAGGATTAACAAGAAACTGTTAATTATGAAGTTAAAATTCATACGAAACTTTCTCTGTGGGAACGATACTTTACTTACTATTATATTACTTGTTGACCACGTATAATTACGTGTTGTGTGTAGTTAGATTTTACCCAATAACAGGCATAATCATTGGTGGACCCCACAACAGAATTATTGTCGGAAAGAGAAAATGAAAGAAATATCTTTTTATAAAAATAATAGGAAATTTTTTACTGTTAACTGTTGAATTACCCCGTGATAAAAGTACAGTAATGTTGCGTGGTTGCATAGTAGCACACGGTATTGATTATTGATGCTTATGTGAGAAGTCACTTTGTTATACTCAATTATTACTACAGTAATTGTTGCATAGTATCTCACGTTATTTATTCAATTATTATCACAATATTTTATATTATTAAATTAATAATTGAGACGAAAAAGTTATTTATTTTATTATTTGCATTATTAACAATGTCTAGAAAGTTCTGTCGAGGAAAGGAGTTTGGTCACCTAATTGTGCGCTAATAGGGAGAAATCCTTATCTGAAAGCTCCCTCTTTCCTCGGAATGATCCGGTTGTTTACCTTGCAAGTTATATTATTGATGAATAATTGTTGTTTAAAAATGTGTTTTGTGAAGCTAAGTGAATTGAGATAAATAGAGGGAAATTATATGAAATATTTGTTGTAAATTTGGCTTATTATTTGGACCCCCACTTACCCATTTTTCAAAATAGTCGGGAGAAAGTTATCTAGGTTTTTTTATATATATATATATATATATATATATATATATATATATATATATATATATCAAATGGAAATAGAAGGGAAAGTTTTGTTTTTTAATAAAAATAGAATATATTATATTTTATTATGCATAGTATTTGTATGTCTGCATAGTGTTTGCATAGTGACTGCATAGTAAAATAAAAAAAAAATTTAATTCTAAGTCTTGGCATCGTGATTGTTCTCCATGCAAATTCGTGATTTTATTTTCTAAATAGTATCCTTCCATTCTCCTATAAATAGGATGCTTAGTTTAGAATTGAAAATCACACCAGAATTAGAAAATTCTTCTTCTATAATATATAGCGTATTTCTTTAGAGTTTAAGGAAACTTTGAGCGTAAAAAATCGTATAAGTTTTCTTTAAGAATATCCCTACCCTACTTGTCAGAAATACTCTCCTTTTAAGGTAAGTAGTATTATTTATTTCATATTCGCTTATGATATTATTTTTCGTATTCGTATTACGAAATATTATTTGCGTTCAATATTCGTAAGGAATATTATCTTCATTTAATATTCGTAAGGAATATTATTTTCATTTAACAGTTGTAAGGGATATTATTTTTGTTCAATATTCGTAAGAAATAATATTTTCTTCCATACTCTGTAGTTTGTAAGTAATATTATTTCGTTTCGGATTCCGAATTCTACACTCTTTTTGTTAAAGTATTGCTTATATACTCCTTTAAATTAGTAGAATATCCTTAAAATTTGCGCTTGATCTAGTTTCATGAAAATATTATTCTGAGCATTCTTGATAATTTTTAATCTTTTTATGTCGGGGTACTATTCACGTGGTACTATTCCCAAAGAACTATTCACAGGGTACTATTCACTCAAGTACTATTCACCCGGGGTACTATTCATGACAAAAATTGATTTTTTTCGGTCTAAATTATTTTTGATACAATATTATTCTTGAAATTTACTCCACAAAGCAGTATCATGTTGACAATTTGGACATTATTGAATTCTCGATAAATTAAATTATAAATCTTTAAAATTTATCCTTGCTCTAATTTAATTGAATTCTTATATCATTATCATCATCCCCGTGCTTATATTGTGATGAAAGTCATCTTTGGCCTGTAGTGCATAGATGGACTATGATTGGTATGATTATGACCAGGGATTATTCAGTATGATCATAACCATTGGTGATAACACGAATATCCTTGGCTCGTAGTGCATGGATAATTCGTGGATGTGATACTAATGAATATCCTTGAGCCAATGCATGGGTAATACAGTGATGTGGATTATTTATTAAGCTGAGTCTCAGCGATAAAATTGATGATACACTTTTTAAATCATAGAAGATAGTAGATATCATGCTCTACTTGACTCTTCTAATGGATTACTTATTCTGCTGCAGTTAAACTTGTTGTTTATTGTATTCTATCACTTTAACACTATTAAAGGCTAATGATAATTTATTCTGCATTATCTTAGTTATAATATTTCTTAATGGGCTAGTTAAGCTCACCCTTTTTCTTTCATTATTCTCTTCAGGAAATGAGAATGTAGTCGAGTTAGTCGGGGAATGGAGTGAAGGTCCAAGATAGTGGTTGTAGTAGTCCTCACTATTTTATAAAATAGTGTGATAATAATTATAATGACTTTATTTGAGTTTGGATATTGTCTAGAAGATAATATTTGTGTTAAAACTCCCAGCTCATGTTGTATAATTAAGTTTGTATTTGTATTCTGTACCATGTATTTAGTGACTCAGAATGGGTGATGTATACCTATTTTGGGGGCATCACACTTGGTATCCGAGCTTAGGGATATGATCCCTGGTTGAGATGTGAGAATAGAACTAGGTGGGGAGAGACGGGTAAATCCTTCGCTAGTATGACCTACCTAAGCTTATTTGTTATTTAATTAGTCGGCCAAAATATAGGGATAATATGTGGCATGTCAATTAACCCTTGTTTTGTGGCAGTGTTTGAAAATGACATCCAAGAATGTTAAGATAAGAAATGGAGCACATGAGACCGTTGAGTCACCGATGATCAATTACCAGGATAATGTGTATCAGGAAGGCAATAATCCTCATGTACACATTTCTCACAAACTTTGCTTGTATTTAGATGTTGTGAATAAGGCTCAGTTGTTGGAACGTGATAATGAGTCAACCCAACTAAGAGATAGCAGCTGGCAAAATGATAGTACCAGTGGTAGCAGTCATCGAAGCGATGACAACAAATGTGGCGGGAATTGACATGCCAAAAATGGTAACCACTTCGGTGGTAATCATGGACAAGACAATAAAAGTTGAAATTTTAAGAAGAGGAGATTCAATAATGATGAAAGGCGTCAGCACCAGCACTCATTGTTAAGGAAGAAGAACGACCACCGATCGTATGCTTCAAATGCGAAGGGGAGGGACACATCAGTCTAAACTGTACGATGCAGTCCAAAGCATGTTATAATTGCGAAAGAGAAGGTCACCTTGCTCGATTTTGTCATACAGTGAAGACAAGTCCAACTGGGATGGTGACACCAAATGCCGTGCCAGACAATTCAAAATCGATAGTTCAAGGGAAAGCGTTTGTCGTGACCTCCCAAAAAGCGAGGAACCAGAATGAGGTTATTACGGGTAAGCTAATCATAAACTCTTGCGAAGTTTATACCTTATTTGATACCGGTTCTACCCATTCTTTTATTTCTCCTACTTACGCTCAACATTTAAATTTAACTCCAGATAAACTAGACTCTGACTTATATATTAAAACTCCGTTGGGAGAAACCTTCATTATATCCACTATTTATAAATCTTGTTTGATTTAAATCGGCACCCGCGCATTACCTGTCGATCTTATATCTTTGAAAATACTTCCATTTGATGTGATTTTAGGGATTGATTGGTTATATTCTCATCATGCTAAAATTGATTATTTTCGTAAGGTTATTAGCTTTCATATTCCTAACCAACCTATTATGTGAATTCAAGCAACAAAACCACTAAAATCAATCACTGTCATATCAAGCCATAAAGTTATTCATTTATTGAAAAATGGATGTCAAGCTTTCTTAGCCCATGTCACGGATTTAAACAAAAATACGTTAGATTTGAATGATAGTTCTGTTGTTAATAAATTTCCTGACGTATTCCCTGAAGAACTTCCTGGCCTACCCCTAGAGCGTGAAATCAAATTTTGTATCGACCTTGAACCTAGTGCAAACCCCATTTCCAAAGTCCCATATCGAATGGCTCCTATTGAACTTTAGGAGATAAAAACCCAACTGCAGGAATTGTTAGACATCGGTTTCATTCATCCTAGTACGTCTCCTTGGGGTGCTCCTATTCTATTTGTAAAGAAGAAAGATGGAAGTATGCGACTTTGTATTGATTATCGGGAGTTGAATCATGTCACCATCAAAAAAAGGTACCCGTTACCTCGCGTTGATGACCTGTTTGACCAGTTGCAAGGCGTCACATTCTTATTAAAGATCGATCTTCGTTGCGGATATCATCAGTTAAAGATTAAAACTGATGACATTCCAAAGACTACTTTCAGAACTCGGTACGGGCATTATGAATTCCTAGTCATATCTTTTGGATTGACCAATGCTCCTGCTGCCTTCATGGATATGATGAACCGAGTATTCAAGGAATATTTGGATCATTTTGTGGTTGTCTTTATTGATGGCATCATCATTTACTCCAAAAGCCGTGAAGATCATGAGAAACACTTGAGGTTGATATTTCAAAAGCTTTGTGAAAACAAGCTTTATACCAAGTTGAAGAAATGCGAGTTCTGGCTTGAGGAAGTAGCATTCCTTGGGCATATGATATCAAGTTATGGGATATCTGTTGACCTGGCGAAGATTAAAGTAATTTAAAGCTGGGAACAACCTAAGTCAGTGACCAAAGTACGTAGCTTTCTGGGCTTAACTAGTTATTATCGGAGATTCGTGGAAGGATTTTCTTGAATTGCTACTCCATTAACTCAGCTGACTCAAAAAGATACAAAATTTGGTTGGAGCGAGGAATGTGAGAAGAGTTTTCAAGAACTCAAGAAGAGACTCATTTTAGCACTTGTTCTGATAATACCATCCGGTTCGAAGGGATTTGTCATCCATTGCGATGCTTCAGGCAGAGGGTTAGGATGTGTTCTCATGCAACATAGGAAAGTCATAGCCTATGCCTCATGACAACGCAAAGAATATGAGAGGAATTATCCTACTCATGATCTAGAGTTGGCAGCAGTTATTTTTACACTTAAAATCTGGAGGCATTAACTGTATGTGGAGAAAATAGAGATCTATACGGATCATAAAAGCCTCAAATATTTCTTCACCCAAAAGGAACTCAACATGCGATAACGACGTTGGCTCGAGCTGTGACATATTACGATCATACCATTCAATACAATCCTGAAAAAATGAACGTGGTAGCTAACGCGTTGAGTAGAAGATCGTATGCGGGTACGAGTGCGATATTGTCAACACAAAGGCCCATTTGTTATGACTTACAAAGGATGGAGATAGAGTTAAAGACTCCAGGGACCCATGTGATGATGTTAAATATACGAGTAGAAATGACTTTAATCGATAAAGTTAAAGTTGCTCAAGCTACAGACCTGGAGCTGATGCGTATGAGGAAGAAACTACAAGAAGGTGTTATTCCAGAAACAAGAATCGATGAAGAAGGAATACTTTGAGTCAACTCCAGACTTTGTGTTCCTAACGACTCTGACTTGAAGTATAAAATCATGATGGAGGCGCACAACACAATGTTTGCAATCCATCATGGGAGTACCAAAATGTATCGTGATCTTCAATATACATTTTGGTGGAGCAATATGAAGATAGAGATAGCGGAGTTTATCTCAAGGTGTCTAATTAGTCTACGTGTCAAGGCAGAGCATCAAGTGCTAAAAGGTCCATTGCAACCACTTGAAATTCCAGAATGAAAATGGGAGCACATTACCATGGATTTTGTTACTGATCTTCCCAAGGTTTCTCAAGGCATAAATGCAATTTGGGTAATTATCGATAGGTTAACCAAATCTACTCATTTCTTACCTATACGAGAAACTTTTTCACTTGAACATCTTTCTTGTATATACATAAGTGAGATTATAAGACTGCATGGTATGCCAGTATTCATAGTTTCTGATCGAGACCCAAGATTCACTTTACGATTTTGGGTTAGTTTGTAAAAAGCTATGGGCACGGATTTACGTTTTACTTTAGCATATCATCCTCAAACGAACGGGAAATCGGAGAGGACTATTCAAACTCTTTAAGATCTATTAAGACTCTGTGTCCTAGACTTCAAAGGAAGTTGGGATAAGTTCTTGCCATTAGTGGAATTCTCTTACAAAAACATTTATCAAGGAAGTATTGGCATGGCTCCATTCGAGGCATTTTATGGACGCAAGTGTCGTTCTCCAGTATGTTGGGACGAGGTGGGTGAAGCAATGTTGTTGGGATCGGAATTGGAACGCATGACAACGGAAAAGATTAAATGATACGGTAACGTATAAAAATCTCACAAGATCGACAAAAGAGTTATGCTAATCTTCATCGAATGGACGTGGAATTCAATGTTGGTGATCATGTGTTATTACGTGTTGCTCCATGGAAAGGAGTTAAAAGATTGTGAAATAGAGGAAAGCTCAATCCTCGATTCATTGGGCCATTCAAAATCCTCGATCGTGTAGGAACTGTGGCCTATAGACTCTCCTTACCGCCAAGTATGTCTCGTGTTCATAACGTTTTTCACATATCTATGTTACGTAAATATATGGAAGAGCCGAACCACATTATTGAATTAGAACCAAACAAGATAGCGAAAGATTTAACGTATGAAGAGTTACCTATTAAAATCTTGGATAAGAAGGAACATATTCTACACTCCAAGGTTATACCTCAAGTCAAAGTTTTGTGGAGAAACCACGATGTTGAGGAAATGACCTGGGAGTTAGAATCTGAAATGAAATCAAGGTATCCTCACCTCTTTGACATAACAGGTATGTACCCTAATTTCGAGGATGAAATTTCATAAGAAGGGGAGGTTGTAAGACCCCAACATTTATGAATAAAGATTTAATTTCTCGAAATATATTTTTGAATATTATGGTGTGGATTTGATATAATGTTATAGTTGTGGGTAATATTTATAATTTTTGCAAAGTAAGCAAGTTGTTATAAAATATTAGATTGATCGGGGAATATTCGTTTTAACAAGGAATATTCGTACGACGACACAATCATTGGTGGACCCCACATTAAAATTATTTTCGGAGTGAGAAAATGACAGAAATATCTTTTTATAAAAATAACAGAAAAAGTTTTAATGTTAACAGCTGAATTACACGGTGGTAAAAGTACAGTAATACGCGTGGTTGCATAGTAGCACACGATATTGATTATTGATGCTTACGTGAGAAGTCACTCAGTTATTTATTCAATTACTGTCACAATATTTTATATTATTAACTCAATAATTGAGACGACAAAGTTATTCATTTTATTATTTGCATTATTTACAATGTCTAGAAAGTTCTGTCGAGGAAAGAGGCTTGGTCACCTAATTGCGCGCCAATAGGGAGAAATCCTTATCGGAAAGCCCCCTCTTTCCTAGGAATGATCTGGTTGTTAACATTGCAAGTTATATTATTGATGAATAATTGTTGTTTAAAAATGTATTTTGTGAAGTCAAGTGAATTGAGATAAATAGATGGAATTTTTATGAAGTATTTGTTATAAATTTGGCTTATTATTTGGACCCCCACTTACCTATTTTTCAAAATAGTCAAGAGAAAGTTATCTCGCTTTTGTTTATATATATATATATATATATATATATATATATATATATATATATATATATATTAAATTAAATGGGGGGAAGATTACTTATTATTATTATTATTATTATTATTATTATTATTATTATTATTATTATTATTATTATTATTATTATTATTAAGTTTTGTTTTTTATTATTATAAAAATAGAATATATTATATTTTATTATATAGTATTTTATATATTTTTTATCGTTCAAGATAGTGTTTGTATAGTGACTGCAAAGTAAAATCAGAAAATTTTCAACCGATCGGTGCACGCCTGTGATTGTTCTCCTGTGCAGTCCGTGATTTTATTTTCTAAATAGTATCCTTCCATTATACTATAAATAGGATGCTTAGTTTAGAATTGAAAATCACAACAAAATCAAGAAATTCTTCTTCTATAATATTGAGCATATTTCTTTAGAGTTTAAGGAAACTTTGAGAGTAGAAAATAATATAAGTTTTCTTCAAGAATATCCCCGCCCTACCAGTCAGAAATACTCTTCTTTTAAGGTAAGGTATTATTTATTTCATATTCGCTTACGATATTATTTTTCCTATTCGTAAAGAATTTTATTTTCGTTCAATATTCGTAAGGAATATTATGTTCGTTCAATATTCGTAAGGAATATTAACTTCGTTTAATATTCGTAAGGAATATTATTTTCGTTCAACAGTTGTAAGGGATATTATTTTTGTTCAATATTCGTAAGAAATAATATTTTCTTCCATACTTTGTAGTATGTAAGTAATATTATTTCGTTTCAGATTCTAAATTCTACACTCATTTTGTTAAATTAATACTTCAATACTCCTTGAAATTAGTAGAATATCCTTGAAATATGTGCTTCATCTAGTATCTTTTTATAGAAATATTATTCTGAGCATTCTTGATAATTTTTAATTTTTTCATGTCGGGGTACTATTCCCGAGATACTATTCCCAAAGTACTATTCACTCGGATACTATTCACCTGGGGTACAATTCATGACAAAAATTGATTTCTTTTCGGTCCAAATCATTTTTGATACAATATTATTCTTGAATTTTACTCCACAAAGCAGTATCATGTTGACAATTTGGACATTATTGAATTCTGGATAAATTAAATTATAAATCTTTAAAATTTATCCTTTCTCTTATTTAATTAAATTCTTATATCATTGTCATCATTCTCATGCTTATATTGTGATGAAAGTCATCTTTGGCCCGTAGTGCATAGATGGACTATTGATTGGTATGATTATGACCATGGATTATTCGGTATGATCATGACCATTAGTGATAACACGAATATCCTTGGCCCGTAGTGCATGGATAATTCGTGGATGTGATACTAATGAATATCCTTGGCCCGTAGTGCATGGATAATATAGTGATGTGGATTATTTATTAAGATGAGTCTCAGCGATAAAATTGATGATAAACTTTTTAAGTCAGAAAATATAGTAGATATCATACTCTACTTGACTCTTCTAATGGATTGCTTGTTCTGCTACAGTTAAACTTGTTGTTTATTGTATTCTATCAGTTTAACACTTTTGAAGGCTAATAATAATTTATTCTGCATTATCTTAGTCATAATATTTCTTACTGGGCTAGTTGAGCTCACCCTTTTGCTTTTATTGTTTTCTTCAGGAAATGAGAACGTAGTTGGGACTAGTTGGGGAATCGAGTGACGGTCCGAGTTAGTGGTTGTAGTAGTACTAACTATTTTATAAAATAGTGTGATAATAATTGTAATGACGACTCCATTTGAGTTTGGATATTGTCTACAAGATAATTTTCGTGTTAAAACTTTCAGCTCATGTTGTATAATTAAGTTTGTATTTATATTTTGTACCATGTATTTGGCGACTCAGAATGGGTGATGTATACCTATTTTGGGGGCGTCACAAATTTGTTGCGATCCTATTAAGGAATGGTTGTTTAGGTGAGAACCTTAATCTCATTCGGAGAAGGATTACATGAAGGTGGTGAGAACATTATAAATACAAGGCTTTTCACTGATTCTAAGGTACATGCAATTTATTACTTTCTAGCACTAGATCTTTAAGCCTCCATTGTTAACCTTATATCAAACTATACTTATTCTCACACCGGAGTTATTCCCCGGCGGTCCAAGCCATCAAGCTTTCGGTGTTTACCCATTTGTGTGCAGGATTGGACTTGCTTTGGTGATTGGAGCGCGTGGACAGATCTTGGCATTAACATTAGCGCTAGAAGGTGGTTTGTCGAGTGTTGCTGGTTTTCAATCACACTAACCAACTTCATGCATCTGAGATTATAGACAACAGTAGGACAGTTATAGGTGCAGGACAGCCGATGATGGAAGGTTCTTCTCGCCAGAGAGGGTCTGTTAAAGATAGATTGGGGCCATTAAAGTGCATTCATGATAGACTTGGGCCACAAGGTGGCTCAGTAGAGTCTCAAGCTAGAGACCATGATGATGTCAGGAGGAAGCTGTTTTCCACAACCAACAAAAGGCCTAACAACGATCGGAGGAGGGTAGAAGGCACACCGCATAGACCCAATACCGAGAGGATCAGGCAGACAGGAAATCTACTCTTGCCAAGATGGCACAAGAGACAGATAAAGTTTTGAAGGAACTACTGCAACAGAAGGAAGAGATTTCTAAGCAGATGGTCCTTATGGCTGAACAAGAAGACGAGGCCTCCAGCCATACTCGATCCAGAAGGCGTGGTAGGTCTCCAGACAAACGATCCAGGACACGGAGGGATGAAGATTCAAGGCGATCTGAAAGCAGGCTTCGGAGCCACTCTCGAGATCGAAGCAGAGCAAGAGGTCATACACCCGAGGATCCAAAGAGGGCACTTCGCCCTATGGACTCTCGACATGGAGATAATGATAGACGACGAAGTAGATCGAGAGGTCATATACCCGAGGATCCAAAGAGGGCACATTGCCCTGTGGACTCTCGGCATGGAGATAATGATAGATGATGAAATAGATCGAGAGGTCGCACACCCGAGAATCTAAAGAGGGTACACCACCCTATGGAGTCTCAGCACAATAAGAATAATAGATGAAACCCTTCCAAGGCAGACAATTCAGGTGGAAAAGGTCGATCTAGCCATAGAAAGAAGGACTCCCCAAAGAAAGAAGTTTCCACAAAGCCAGAAGGGATGGAATTGATGGCCAAGAAGTTAGAGGACCTTCAGAAAGAGTTGGCTGAAGTCAAATAGGGAAAGGTGAGTTCGAGCAAAAGGGCATCCCCTTTTTCTCCAAAAATCATTCGGGAGAAGGCGGACCCCAACAAAAATCTTCCCTATATGGAAAGTTATTATGGCTCAGGATATCCATACGACCACAGCCAGACATATGACAGTTGATGGATTATTATGATTACTTGGATGCGGCTAAGTGTCAGACCTTCATGACAACGTTGAGGAAATATACCACACAGTGGATGGTGACTTTAACCTCGAACTCAATCTCATCATGGGAAAAGTTGTGCGGCAAGTTCCATGCCCGGTTTGGGAGCAATAAGAGAAAAGGGATGTAAGACCCCAACTTTTTATGACTAAGGATTTAATTTTCTCTAAATACTACTTTGAATAATAAGGTGTGATTTGATATAATGCTATAATTATTGGTGATATATGCAAATTTTACAAAGTAAGCAAGTTGTCATAAAATATTTGTTTGGTCGTGAAATATTCTTTTTTTCAGGGAATATCCGTACGAAGGCACAATCATTGGTGAACCCCACAACAGAATGACTGTCGAATATAGAAAGAGACAGAGATAACCTTTTTATAAAAAAATAACGGTAAAACTTCTACCGTTAAATGTTGAAATACCGGTGATAAAAGAACAGTAATACGCATTGTTGCACAGTAGCACACGGTATTGCACAATATCTCTAATTATTGATGCTTACATAAGAAGTCACTCAGTTTCATTCAATAATTGCTACAGTAGTTGCTGCATAGTATCTTATATTATTGATTCAATTATTATTAGTATCATTTGCACAATATTTTATATTATTAAATTAATAATTGAGACAACACAGTTATTCATATTATTATTTGTATTATTGACAATGTCTAGAAAGTTCTATCGAGGAAAGGGGTTAGTTATTTAATTGTGCGCCAATAAGGAGAAATCCTTTTCGAAAAGTCCCATCTTTCCTGAGAACGATCTAGTTGTCAATATTATGAGTTATAATATTAAATAATGAATAATTTTTGAAATATTAAAAATGTGTTGATTGAAGATAAATAATTTGTGATAAATATTTGTTCAATTTTTTATATAAACAGAGGGATTTGTCATGAGGCGTTTATTATAAGTTTGGTTTATTATTCCATGGAGAGATGTGCTAATTTTTTGGACCGTTGGTTGAAGTTATAATAGTAAATCAGTATGGACCTCTGGTTGAAGTTATAATAGTAAATCAATATAGACCGTCAGTTGAAGTTTTAATAGTAAATCAATAGGGACCGTCCATTTTAATAGTAAATCAATCTGGACCGTTCATGAATTAGTTACTATTTAGTCCATTTTCCTATAAATAGAAGAACATTCCTTTATTATTTCTTACAAATTCACTGAAACTCTAGAGAGAGAAACTATAGAGAGAAATAAGAAGAGTATTCTGCTACTTCACTATTGCAGTATCCAATCTTCTACTAAGGTAAGGGGTATTATTTCTTTCGTATTCGTAAATGATGTTATTTTCTTTATATTCATAAGGATTGTCATTCTATTCCTTTTAATCTGTGAGAGTAACTTGTCTACACAGATTACCACATGCATGTGAATGACCCTTCGTATTCATTCTATATTAATCTACAGAAGTAACCTGTCTACGCGAATTACCGCATGCATGGTGAATGACCCTTCGTATTCATTCTTTATTAATCTGCGGAAGTAACCTGTCTACGCAGATTACCACATGCATGATAAATGACCCTTCGTATTTATTCTTTATTAATCTAGGGGAGTAGCATGTCTATGCGGATTACCGCATGTATGGTGAATAACCCTTTGTATTCATTTTTTATTAAATTGTGGAAATAATTTGTCCACGCAGATTACCGCATGACGGGTGAAAATCAAGTTACAGTTTTGTATATTTTTATATACTCGTATGACATATTATTTCTTTTGTACTCATCATGAGATATCGTTTTCTTTCATATTCTCCATTTATGGGTACTATTCATATCCAAGTACTATTCATCCGGGGTACTATTCATTCAGAATATATTTATTAAGGATACTTTTTATGTCGGGATACTATTCTTTCGGGGTACTTTTCATTTGAGTACTATTCATTTGATACTATTCACTCGGTTACTATTCACTCGGGGTACAATTCATTCGGGGTACTATTCACGGGGTACTATCCACGATAAAATTAGTTTCTTTTATGTCTAAATTATTTTTGATATATGAATATCGTTCTTGAATTTTATTCCATAATTAATTATCATGTTGACAATTTGGACATTCTTGAACTCTGGATAAATTGAATTATAAATCTCTAATATTTATCATTGATCTCACTTGATTGATTCCTTATATCATTGTCATCATCGTCATGCTTATGTTGTGGTAAAAGTCATCTTTTCCTCAAAGTGCATAGATGGACGGTTGATTGGTATGATTATGACCAAGAATTGTGTATTGGTATAATCATGACCTGTATTGTTACAGACAAATGATGTGGTGAAAGTCCTCTTTGGCCCGTAATGCATAGATGGACAGTTGTTTGGCATGATCATGACCACTGGTGATACTAACGAATATCCTTTGGCTCGTAGTGTATGGATAATTCGATGATGTGAAATGTTTATTGATTGGTATTACAAGGATAAAATATTGATGACGGATTTTTAAATCATAGAAGATAGTAGACATCATTCTCTACTAGACTCTTCTAATGGATTGTTATTTCTGCTGTAGTTGTTGATCTAAAACTTGTTTTCTATTGTATTCTATCAGATTTTTCTCAGTTGAGGACTAAGGATAATTTTTCTAAATTAACTTAGTCATAATATTCTTTAATGTGCTAGTTGAGCTCACCCTTTTCCTGTTGGTTCCATTGTTCTTCTCAGGAGGCGAGAATGTAGCTGGGACTAGTCGGGGAATGGAGTAGTGGTCCAAGATGGTTATTTTAGTAATCCTCACTATTTTGTTAAATAGTGTGATAATAATTGTAATGAGGATTTTATTTGAGTTTGGATATTGTCTACGAGACAATATTTGTATTAAAACTCATAGCGTATGTTTTGTCGTATTTTACATGATAATTAATAGTTGTATAAATGAAATTTTTATTTGATTTCTATACCATGTATTTGGCGACTCAGAATGGGCTGTATGGACCTATTTTGGGGGCATCACAAGGGAAGCCCACGGGATCATTGGCACAGATCAGACAGTATTCCAATGAGACTCTAGGCCAGTATGTGAAAAGGTGCAGAGAAGTAGTGGATCAGGTAACAGATATCAATGACCTTCAGGCGGTTGGACTTTTTTAGAATGAGTTGGACCTTGTAAAATTATAAAAATTGGTAAAGAAGCTGATGTTCAATCACTTGAAGAGTCGGGCCGAAGCATTTGAAAAAGCTGAAGGCTTCATAGTTGTGGAGGAAATCATGAGCAGTTTAAAGTAGGGCTCTTCGAAAAAAACTAAAGGAAAAAGACAAGGATAAATCATATAGTAACCAAAGGAGGTATGGTGGCAATAATGATCGGTCTGATGGGTATCAGAAGATATACAACAACAATGCGAGTTCGGGAGGAGGTCGCCCGCCTTTTCTGAATCTGAAGGTGAATAAGGTTTTTACGAAGCTTAATACTTATTGGGCTACCATTCTGGAGCAGATAAGAGACCAGCCTTCTTCGTGCTGCCTAAAGATAACATAAAACCAGGTCTGGGAATCCATCCAAATACTAAGATTACCATCAAGCAGCGGGGCACGATACGGAGGCCTGCTGGAACGTGAAGGAGTTAATCAAAAAGAATGTGCAGAGTGGAGTGTTAGTACAGTATGTGTCAGGATGAGATTTCCCGAAGACACAATAAGGGAATAGTGCACCTATTCAGAATAGGCAGCCTGTACTTCCAGGTCAGACTCAAGTGGCGAGACACGTTATAGATGTTATCACAGGTGGAAACATGGGAAAAATTACTAGCAAGAAGCGACATGGGTATCAGGATATGGTGATGTCAGTGGTGGACAAACCTGCGAGGAGTGAAAGGACGTACTCGGGTTCAGTGATTTCTTTCACTGATGATGACTTCCCTTCAGAACCAATCGAACCTCATTAGGGAGCTTTGGTAATTACTGCAGACATGTGGGTTTGGTGGATATGAAGCGGATGATGATAGACAATAGGTCTTCGGTGGATATCCTATATGCACACGCTTACCAAAGGAAGAAGCTGGATGGGAGAAAAATAGAGATCGGGAAAGAGTCTCCGTTATGTAGATTCATTAATAAGCCGCTCAAAGTTGCAGAGACTATTGAGCTAGCAGTCATCTTCAGGATAGCTCCACAGCAAGTGGAAATCATGTGTAATTTCTATGTGGTACACGTGGATTCGGCGTACAATGCGATTTTGGGAAATCCTACTCTGATGGCTCTTCTAGGCGGTAACGTCAATTCCCCACTTCAAGATCAAATTTCCTACGCCACATGGGGTTGAAGAAGTTGCTAGTGATTTGGACTTGGCAAGAAGATTCTACAGAAATGTTCTAATCACTTCGGGCGTAGGGGTTAGTAAGCAGAAGCAGGCTATGGCTATTGAGATTAAACTATTTATATAAAGTAGCACTTAACCTCTAGTTATGCCTACAGAAGAAACTAAAGAGGTTAAGTTGATCCGGGGAAAGAAGGACAAGACTGTAAGGATCGGGTCGGGTCTGTCGGAACCTTTTCAGACGAACCTGGTGGAATTACTTTTATGCTATATGGATATCTTTGCGTGGGTTCCCAGTGGCATGCCTAGGGTGAATCGGAAGGTTGCTGAACATAGGGTGCATGTAGACCCAACAAAGAAACTGGTTTGGTTGAAGAGAAGGATTTTCACTCTAGAGAGACAGAAGATAATTGATGAGGAGATTGTAAAACTGATGGCAGTATATTTGAAAGTGGCAAGTGGATGGCGAGTGGATTTTCATATTTGAAATTGACTATCTAGAGTGGATGGCGAATGTAGTGCTGGTGCAGAAGCAGAATGGAAAGTGGCGAGTTTGTATAGACTATAACGATCTGAACAAGGGGTGCCCGAAGGACTTTTATCCGCTGCCACACATTGATCAACTTATTGATGCGACTACGGGATATGCTCTGCTCAGCTTTATGGATGCTTTTTCGGGATATCATTAGATTTCAATGTGCAAGGAGGATATCCTGAAGACAGCTTTCATTACTCATCGGTCGGTGTATGCTTACAAAAAGATGACCTTTTGCTTATTGAACGTAGGGGCTACTTATCAGAGGATGATGAATTACGTGTTCAAAAGGAAGTTAGGTCGAAGTATGGAAGTCTACGTAGTGAAATGATTGTCAAAAGAATGTCAGTTCGGGGTCATTTGGATGATTTGGAGGATTGCTTCCAGACTGTTCGATATTATAATTTGAGGTTTAATCCAACCAAGTGTACCTTTGGACTGGGTGCAGGAAAGTTCCTGAGTTATTTGGTTAGTAAGAGGGAGATTGAGGCAAATCCTGAGAAAATTCAAGAAATTCTAGACATGAAGTCCCCACAGTCTTATAAAGATGTTCAACATTTGACGAGTCGGATTGCAGCTTTAAGGAGCTTTATGTCCAAGTCGGTCGAAAGGTGTTTACCGTTCTTTGATACATTGAAAGGGCCAAAGAATGCGAAGAGTTTTTAGTGGACTTCGGAGTGTGAAGACGCTTTTCAGGGAATAAAGAGGTATTTATCTTCGGCTCCTTTGTTGGTGAAGCCAGTTCCTGCCTAACAACTATACTTATATTTGGCAGAGAGTCCATTGGATGTGGGAGCAGTGTTGGTGCGGGATATTGGGGGTAAGCATAACCCAGTTTACTATGTGAACCATGCCCTAAGAGATGGAGAGACAAGGTATCCGAACCTTGAGAAGTTTGCCTTTGCCCTGATAATAGCTAGTCAGAAGCTTCGGCAGTACTTCCAAGGTCTTTTAATAGTGGTGTATACAGATCAGCCATTAATGAAGGTACTGGTAGACCAGAGGTTTTCGGGAGGCTTGTTGTGTGGAAAATGGAGTTGTCAGAGTTTATTCTGGAATATCATCCCCTGGACGGCAATTAAGGCACAAGCTTTGGCTGATTTTGTCGTGGAATGTTCGTTTTCTGAAGTGAATGGTAGTATGGATCAGGTTGAAAGATCTGAGAAGCCGGTTGCAGTACTTTAGTAGGTACAAAATTCATGGACTTTGTATGCAGATGGGTCATCCACTTCGTATGTAACAACCGAGAAATTTGGATTTATTGTAAAATAATTTTATTTAGTTAAATAATGAATAAAATTATATTATATGTTATTATTATGTGATAATAAGATGATTGTCATTCTATAACCTAGAGATGTCGAAATGTTGTAGTATTTTGACTACGTGAAGGAATTAAAGTATTTGAATTTCCAAGATGAAAATAAAAGTTTTTTGAGAAATTTTCTGAAAAATACTATTCACTGATTTCTGCTTGGGAATTATTTTTGAACTTCCGAGAATTATATAACAATAAAATATCAAGGGAAGATGATTTATGTAATAATAACTCACGTATGGCAAACGCAGTTTTTTGTTTGCGGACTAAATTTGAGAACGTTAAGGAAAGTAAAGCGTTAATGAATTAAACGATGATATCGTATGATACGTAAGTATTGTATGAGGTAATGAATACGAGTATGATACGAGGTATTATACGAGTATGTATGAATGATGGTATGTCGTATATGATTAATAGTATATGAGTTAGTATACGAGAATAATACGTAGATTATATGTTATAAGGCTTTAAGCCAAGTGTATTGGACTTGTAGGATTTGTTACGAATTATACAAGCCCAAGTGTAAGATTGGATAAAGTCCAATTGGAAACCAATGTTAAGGCCCAATGTTGGTTTAATGCAAGCCCAAAGCATAAGTTAAATTAATTAAACTTAAAGCCCAACTTAAGAACCGGATCCATGGATCGATCCAATGGGTAAGGATGACCCATGAGGTAACCCATATGGGACCCATGAGCACATGTGTGACGCCCCCAAAATAGGTATACATCACCCATTCTGAGTCACCAGATACATGGTACAAAATATAACTACAAACTTAATTATACAATTGTCGTGCAGAATATGACAAAACATAAGCTGAGAGTTTAACATGAATATTGTCTTCTAGACAGTATCCCAACTCAAATGGAGTCCTCATTACAATTATTATCACACTATTTTACAAAATAGTGAGGACTATTAAAACCCATCTTGGACCATCACTCCGTTCCCCGACTAGTCCGGACTACGTTATCATTTCCTGAAGAGAACAATGAAAGAAAATGGTGAGCTCAACTAGCCCAGTAAAGAATATTATAACTAAGATAATTCATTTATCAATAGCCTTCATCAGAATAAATCAAAGATTTAGAATATATAGTAGATAATAAAAGTTTTTAACCATAATTGCAGCGGAATCAACAATCCATTAGAAGAGTCAAGTAGAACATAATGTCTATTATCTCCTCCAAATTAAAATTCCATCGTTAATATTTCATTCCTGTAACACTCATCAATAGTTCTTTGTTGTACCCAAGACAAAGAGAACTTGCATCAACTGTCTTCACCTGAACCACTAACGATTATAGTTAAACTCGCAATTCATATTTATAATAATGTAAATCAACAGTTTCTCCTTGCCACAAAGGCTTAATAGAACATTTACTCAATATCCTTACCCCAAAGGCTAAAGATATTCAAATTTAATAACAATGATCATACCAATCAATTTTCTATCTTTGCACTACGGGCCAAAGATATTCAACTATAAAACCAATAGTCACTATCATACCAATCAATTGTCTTTCAGTGCACTACGGCCAAAGACATACAACTTTTAATTAATGGTCATAATCCTGCCAATCACATCATCGAATTATCCATGCACTACAGACCAAGGATATTCGTTAGTATCACCAGTGGTCGTGATCATGTCATACACCTGTCCATCTTTGCACTACGGGCCAAAACTATTAATCAATAGTTCGCCTTTGCACGTAAGCCAAAGATATACAATTGTAAAACCAATAATCAATAGTTCATCTTTGCACATAAGCCAAAGATATACAACTATAAAACTAATAATCAATAGTCCATCTATGCACTATGAGCCAAAGATGACTTTCGTTACAATATAAGCATGAAGATGATGACAATGATATAAGCATCAATTAAACGGAATCAAGGATAAATATTAAAGACTTTAAATTTATCCATAGTTTAAAAATATCCAAATTGTCAACATGATACTGCTTTGTGGAGTAAAATTCAAGAATAATATTCATGTATCAAAAATATTTTGAACGGAAAAGAAATAAATTTTTCGGGTGAATAGTACCCTGTGAATAGTGTCCTATGAATAGTACTTCAGGAATAGTACCTCGTGAATAGTACCCCGGTATGAAAAGTACCCCAAATACCCGAGTGAATAATATTTGAGTGAATAGTAATCAGGTGAATAGTAATATATGAATAGTAACTCGTGAATAGTACCTCGGCATAAAAAGTGCCTCAAATACCCGAGTGAATAATATTATAGTGAATAGTAACTGGATGAATAGTAACCCATGAATAGTAACTCGTGAATAGTACTCCAGCATGAAAAGTGCCCCGAATACCCGAGTGAACAATATTTGAGTGAATAGTAACCGGGTGAATAGTAATCTATGAATAGTAACTCGTGAATAGTACCCCGACATGAAAAGTACCCCGAATACCCGAGTGAATAATATTCTAGTGAATTGTAACTGGGTTAATAGTAACCCATAAATAGTTCCCCATGTGAAAATATTGATATTTAATAAGAAAGTTCATATCAATATTTTAATGAAATGATATTGGATGAAGCGCAAAACTCAAGGATATTCCACTAATTTCAAGGATTATAGAAGCAATACTTACTGTAGTAAGTTTAGATTTAAGAATATGAAACAAAAAAATATTCAAAACTGCAAATGGATTTTCACCTGTCATGCGGTACGTAATCCGCGTAGATAGGTTATTCCAACATATTAAAGGATGAATACAAAAAATAGTATTCCTTATGAATACAAAAGAAATAATATCCCTTACGAATACAACAAATAGTATCCCTTACGAATAAGAAATAGCGTCCCTTACCTTAGTAAAAGACCGGATAATGCAATAGTGAAGTAGCAAAATACTCTTCTTCTTGCTCTCTATAGTTTCTCTCTATGGTGTCTCTTGTGAATTGGTGAGAATGAAAGAAGAATTAAGCTTCTATTTATAGGAGAATGGACTAAATAGTTACTGATTCACGAACGGTCCAGATTGATTTACTATTAAAATGGATGGTTCATATTGATTACTATTAAAACCACAACTGACGGTCCAGATTGATTTACTTTTAAAACCACCTCCGATGGTTCGGATTGATTTACTTTTAAAACCACCAACGACGGTCGAGATGGATTTACTTTTAAAACCACCACCGACGGTCCAGAATGATTTACTTTTAAAACCACCATCGATGGTGCAGATTAATTTACTATTAAAACCATCATCAATGGTCCAGATTGATTTACTAGTACAACCACCATCAATGGTCCAGATTGATTAACTATTAAAACCACCATCAATGGTCCAGATTGGTTATCTATTAAAACCACCATCGACGGTCCATAAAATTAGTAAATCTTCCCATGGAATACTAAGTTAAACTTACAACAAACGCCTCATAACAAATCCTTATATTTATATCAAAAATTGAATAAATATTTACCATAAATAATTTATCTTTAATAAATATATTTTTAATCTATTAACAATTATTCATCATTAATATTATAACACACAATATTTAACAACCAGATCATTCCCAGGAAAGAGGGGGCTTTTCGATAAGGATTTCTCCTTATTGGCGCGCAATTAGGTGACCAAACCTCTCCTCGACGAAACTTTCTAGACATCGTCAATATTGTAAATAATAATATGAATAACTTTGTCGTCTCAATTATTGATTTAATAATATAAAATATTGATATTGTGACAATAATTGAATCAATACTATAAGAGATATTATGCAGCAATTACTGTAGCAATAATTGAGTATAACTGAGTGACTTCTCACGTAAGCATCAATAATCAATACCGTGTGCTACTATGCAACCACGCCAGACATCGCATTTTTTTCCATCGGGTAGTTCAATAGTTTAACGGTAAAACTTTCGCCGTTATTTTTATAAAAAGATATTTCTGTCATTTTCTAACTCTGACAGTTATTCCATTATGGGGTTCACTAATGATAGTTTCATCGAACGAATATTCCCTGACAAAAAGAATATTTCCCGACCAAACAAATATTCCCTAACACAACTAATATTTTATATCAACTTGCATACTTTGCAAAAAAATTCAAATATCACCATTAACTTTAACATTTTATCAATTTAATCATTTACTAAATAGAATAATAATTATAAGAAAATTGAATACTTTCATTTCATAAATTCGTGGTCTTACAACATGGGTGATCTTGGTGACCAAGTAAACTTGATGGCCAAGGGATGAATAGTAAGGAGGTGGACTTAAGGAGGTGGATGGCTTAATGTCCAATATACCCTAATCTAAGATTTTATATATATAGAAGCTTGCTAGATTATTATTTTCACTTGTTAAATTTTCATCCAACAACTTAAGTGCTTATTTGTTAGGGAGAAAAAGTTAAAAAAGTTAGTCTTTCATAATTCAAGGAAGAACAAAGTTTTAACTTCAAAGGTAATGATCTTAGACTATTAATCTTCCATCTCTTCAATTGTAGTTTGATAGAGAAGTGTGGATTGGTAGAACATTTATGCTAAGAAGTGATGAGAATGAGTAATCAAAGGACTTAAGTCTTAATAAGTCATATTGTAAGATAAACACAATAATAAAAGTTATGTACTCATGAAGAACAAGTAAGAACTTATCATGTATAAGTTATTGAAAAATGTTGGGTTAGGATGTTAGTATTATAACGATCGAGAAATTATAATTTAATTTAAATATTTATGGAATTAAATAAATATTTTAAATAATTTATTTATTGAAGAAAATAAATAATTGATGAATTGTGATGAATTAATTTAGTAACTAAATTGACTAATGTTAATTAAATTGAGTAATGATAATTTTATTTGAAGGATTTAATTTAAGGAAATAATTAAATTAAATCAATTGCTTAATATTTAAGAAAATAATTAAATTAAGTGAATTGTTTAATATTAAACTAATAAATTAAATGAGGTGATGTTTCTAATTTATTAATTAAATTAGATATATAATTATTTAATTATTCACTATAAGCATAATTGTAATAAGAATATAGTAATTATAATTATAAATTATAAATTATTTAATGGGTTGCAAGTGTGATAATTGAAAACTATATAATATAAATAATATAATAATTTAATAATAATTTGATTTGGGGGAATTTTGGTTAGCCAAACAGGGCCTTGTGGTTCTTGGCTTTTTCAACTGACGCTACCTGTTGGTTTTTTTACCTGACGTTGGAGGTGGGAGTTAGTATATTTCAACACGTTTATTTTCTAAGGCTAAGTTCAGAGAAGGGTCTAGTGAGAAGGAAAAAAATAACAGAGTGTTGAGAGAGTAGTCTCTGTGAGTTACCAAGAGAAAGAAGAGATTATCATCTTTTGCTAGCAAAATCAAGGGTTCAAGGTATAAACTATTCTTATTGTTATTTTTTTTAGTTTTGGTAGTATATGTATATATCTCCTTGGTATGATTTAGAAATCACGTGAATTGTGATGTATATATGTTCATATGGATTTGCAAAACTCTGTTAATTATCATGTAAACATGTTATTTGTTATCAAATTCATGAGAAATTGGGTTGAGGAAGAAAAGGAAAATCACAGTGTTTGTGTTCTTATAATATGGCCATAGAAAGTACCAAATTTCTTGTTCAATATATGATGTAATCTGTAATTTGTTGGTGAATTATTATAATATATAAATAAACGAAAGTGGCGTAATTTAAATCATGACAATTGATCATGAAACGAGTTCGTGGCGATTAAATTCGTTAAAAGTATAAAAAATGGGAAAAATTTTGAAAAACCATGGTTTTGATTCTTCAAAATGGTGTTTATATAATGTTTTGTATATAGAATAGTGTTTAGTATGTGTAACTATAATGTGACAAAGTGTAGATGTTGTAATTTGGTGTAATTCGGTAGAATTGGGATTTTATGGCCAAAGCAGAGTTTGTTTTTTGAGGTTCTGCAAGTCCGAAGTTCTGGTGCATCATGGCGGGCCAATAGTTGTTAGCGCATGCGGCACATAACATTTGGGAGTCTTGGTAGCGTGAAATGCATGCCGCTGATAGATAGTCTGATGTATTACTTTCATGTGCCTGCTAATAGCCTTGATCATGATAAAGTGAAGTCTGATTAATTGCAGGTCGTGCGTAATGGACTTGGGTTAGTTTAACATGCATGTAAAGGATACTAACACATTAAGTGGATTACAATAACAGATTGTAATGTGTTTTAATGCAAAGTCTAAAGATTTGAAATAATTATTTAAAGAGGTTATAAAATGAAGCCAAATGTGATGTTTTCAAAGGTTAGAGATGAACGATTAGGCTATGTTGGCTAGTAATGAGATTTCAGATTTGTTAAGTATGTTAACCAACATGGTTAGATGCTAAGTTAAGATTATGACCTAAATGATGGGTTAAACCCATAAAGCTAATATTCATATAATTAATTTTTGTTGCGATTTTAATGATATGTGTAGGGTAATTGGAGATTATTTTACGTTTGTATAGCTTACAAACGAGGCAAGTTCCTAAACTTTACTCTTTATATTGAGCAAGCTTTCTAACTTCATTCTTTTCATATTGAATGCAAGTTTCCATTCCTATATTATTATTGTACAAGTTCTTAAAATTGAGCAAGCCTAATCTATCTTGAATATGTTTGTACAAGCTCTTGTAACCTAATTTGTTACATCGAGCGAGTTTCAGTTTCCTAATTATTATTCAAAGCATATATTGTTCTAACACATTGACTCAAGTGAGATTGTTCTAATTCTTTGAATATAATATTTTGCACGTATATCATGTTATTCAATTATATATTGTTGATGTCCGATCTTTGACTTTGATAGCCTTGTTTAGTTATACATGCTGGTATTAAACCTTCAATTAGTAAGCGAACCCTTATTGATTTATAATTGCCTAGTGTTCTAAAATTCTATATGTTAGGTTTGTAATATTCATGGGCGCAATCAAATTGCAAAAATAATGCGGAAGCGTGTAAAAATCAGAGTTTAAAAAAATTTACAAACCATAAACCCGGATCATCCTTTATGCACAATTATTAATTAAACGAAAAGATAAAGAATAAATCATACCCTTGAAGATCGAGCTTCCTCAGGTACAAGTTCACCTCCAAATCCTTTCGCTCAATCTTGAATCCACCGGTTTGGTTCCTTCCTTTGATCAACGTTAGCCACCCAAATGTTTGGCCTCTAGAGGTGATCCACCAAGGAAGAAGAAAATTCAAGAAGAAGGGTGGTTGGCTAAACCCTAGTTTTTCTATCTCTATAGAAAAGGTGTACTCTCCCAACAATTGGAATTATGTCAGATGTTGAAAAAGTCAACAACCCCTCACCCATAATAAGACTCTTATTAATAGATGTGGGCAACTCACCTTAACAATTAAGGAATTGGGTTTTATTTAATTAATTAAATTCTTTTAATTAATTAAGCTCCCTAATCTTATTAGGGATAATTAATTGAACTCTTTTAATTAATTTAACCTCCTAATCCTATTAGGAATAAATGAGAGTACTTATATTAAATTAATTCCTAAACTCTTTAGAAATTAAAATAATAATAATTGTAATAATATTAATAAGACTCCTCTTATTAATTTATATTTAATATTTCTAAAATATTAAATAATAAATATTAAGCTATTTAATTTATTCTATCACCATAGATTAAATTAAATATACATAATATATTATTACGATTATGTCATTAACTTCTTAAATAATTATTCTTCCTTTTATGGTGTGACCCTTTAGGTTCTCCATATTAAATAGGTTGTGAATAAATCAATTAGAACAATTCTAATCTTATTTAAATAAATAAATTAAACAATTAATTTATTTAAATAAATAATATTTATTCTACAATAGGATAAGCCTCCTAGCGATCAACGACTTTCCAGATAATATAGATTTCAACATTAATCATTAAAGAACCTTTGAGTAAATAGTTACCAAGACAATTCAATCCTTCCACCATACAATGTCCCAATTAAATATAAGACATGGAATTACTTGTCAAGTCTTATTTTATTTAATTATATGTATTTCGATCCTTAAATGCACAACTCAAATAATGCAAATTAGAAACTCCTTTCTAATTTCATTACGCGCCGCCAAGGACTCTTTGGGTTGTCATTTATCGAATCACATAGGACATTTCTCTTCTTTTATTAGAAGTGGTAGATTCTTTATTGATCATACATTATCTCCATGTACAACTTATTATACCCAAGCATACCCTTTGATATAACCTAAGGGTCTTAAGGAATAAGTCAAAGTATAACTCATCATACACAAGATACTATGATGATCTCAAGTCCAAGGATTACTTGACTACCATCACTACTGAGAATTCCTATTGACAGCAAATAAAACTCCATTAGGTATTCCTTAGCGAGCCACGCTCAAATGAACTTATTCTCTAATAAGCACCTACATACTTGCTTTAGTGTCTCCACACAAATGATCATGAGATCAATCATCCTCATCCAATGAAGCAAGCAACGTATGTACCAATCTATCCGGATTCACTAATCCCCAATTTAGTAATCCAATGATTGGGAACTATTTTAGTTTTTAAGCTTTCTAAGAATTTAGATCTCATTAGAATGATCATCATCATTATTCTAAAAGCATTGCTTAAAACTATGGGTTTATCACATATTATAAAACAAAGATCATGTAGATAATTAAAAGCCTTTAATAAATTAATACTTTTATTAATAAATGAATAAGATTGTTACAAAGTATATGCTTTATCATCAAACATGATCGCTTGTGTGCATACTACTTTCAATCTCCCACTTGCACTAAAGCCAATCGTCATGGTATCTTATACTCTTCTTCTCTAAGTGACGATTATCCCTTTGTTGGATAAGCTTTAGTTAATGGATATGTAATGTTGTTCTTGAGAGTCCACTATCTCTATAGTGATTTCCCATCTTTTAATGATTCTAATAATCAAATGAAAGTGCCACAACACATGTTTAGATCCAAGATGAGACTTAGGAACTATTCCTAGTTCGTAATGAACTTTTAATCCAAACAATCAACTTGCAGACTTCATTTATAGTTATATACTTTGTCTTTATCACTAAACCAACAACTCTTTCTTTGTTTGGAACCTTTCCAATTCATCGCACTAATTGCTCAAGATAACGCTTTACCTTAAAGTGGATTTTACGTCATCTTGGTCTCCGTCTCGAAAAACTTGAGTCTCATTAAGCCCTCTAGTTTTAATTTAGACCTACCATGAATATGATCACATCCTTAGTGCCGATTAAGCACTTTAAGATGTTTTCACCGACTCATAGTGAACTTCTCCGAATATGAGTGATCAACATCAGGTCTCATATATTTCATTGCATACATGATAGTCACTCATGCGACCTCTCTTTTCGAGAGTCTGTGGGGGACTATTAAGAGATACACTCCATAGCTCATCGACATGAGACATCTCTTGGAGTTTTTGCCATGCTAAACGACTTTAGCATCAAATGAATATCGTTCCTTGGGTTAAGTCGAGCATCCTTTTAAATCTATCTATATAGATTTATATCCCCAATTAAGATACTCTTCCAAATCATTCATGGAGGAATGTTTAGACAACTTTATCTTTACTCGATTGTAGCATTAGTATGTCATTCCTTATCTCGTAGTATATCAACATATAATATTAGGAATGTCACGATGCTCCCAATCGACCTTTTTTTGTACACACTAGAACTCTTACCTCATCGTGATGTAACTCGGATCATCATCTTCTATGATGCATACCTCATCATCATCATCCATGATGAATCCATACCTCCTAGGTATCTTCTTGGACTATTCGGCATTTATGATTCGGTTGCCAGGTACAACAGTTCATCTACTGAGTTCCTCTTTTTAACTTATAGTGTTTTGTGGATCATGAACTCTTCAAGATCTATAATCCTCCCACTAGCCCTTCAATGATAAACACCTTTATCTTAGAAGGCAGCGTGTTTCGTAACAAACACCTTTTGCTAAGTAGAATTATAGAACATATATACTAAACTTACTTTAGGATGTCCCACAAATCGACACTTATAAAATCTTGTCCTAAGCTTATCCTTTGAAACCTTTTCACATAAGTTGGACAACCCTTATCTTAACATACTTAAGATTAGGAATCCTCCCTGCTCATAACTTTTATGGAGTCTGGGGGTAGGATTTTGAGGTTACCATTTTGTAGATATGCAAACCATTTCTAGGACATTATCCCGGAAGGATACCGAATGTCATTAAAATCATTATGGACCGCACTCATGTCCAATAAGGTACGATTTTTCATTCAGATACATCAATCAATTATTGCATATCAGGACGTGTCCATTATGAGAAAACTATTTGAGATGATCTAGAAACTTATTGCACAAGTATTTATTCCTTGATCTAATCAAAGAATCTTAATACTTTGCCAATTTGTTTCACTTCTGAATTCTTTGAACCTTTCAAATAATTCACACTTGTATTTCAACAAATACAAACATTCAACTCTTTGAATGATCATCTCCTTTTCTTATACTAATTTGTTCAATATGCAAAATTATTTTCATGTAAGTCAAGTATACAAAATTTATTAAGTAATACTCCAGTTCTATACAAAACATTATTATTATAAATAGAACAACAATTGTTCTTAAATACAATACCAAAAATTTCATTGTCCAACAATAAAATGGAAATAATGTTTTCAACGAGAACTAGAATACAATAACAACTTATTGACTTAATAGATTTGCGGTTCAGAAGTGTGCTAAACTATAAGTTTCTATGGCTAATGTTGCAACCTTTGCTTCATTTCCCACACATAGGATTACTTATATTTGTTTAGCTTTTTCTACTTATTTGGTCCTTTCATAAATCTATATTTATGATAACCAAAGTCAGATCCAATACCCAAGTAGAACCTTGACTTAAAAAAAATTTATTTCAATCATGAACAAAAGCGTATTAGAATAGAAACTTCACTAAGCTTCTTTGGTTAGCCTCTGCAAGATGTTTCTCGCAGATTTCTTTCCGGTGTCCGGGCTTATTGCGGTGGAAGCAAACTCCTTTGCTATCCAATCGCTTTTGTTCTTATTATCCTTTGTTTATGCCTTTCTATATACCTTCTTTGAATCGTTCTTCTTTTCAGAAGATCCTTTGGCCCCTACCAAGAAGACTTGATCTTTCTTGGTTGAAAGTGACTCTCATCATTTTTCAATATGTTAAGCAAATCAGCGAGGCTGATATCTAGCTTGTTTATATGAAAAATTCACAACAATTGTGAAAGGAGTCCGGGAGTGAGGGCAAGATCAAATCTTGGCTCAACTCTCCATCCATGACAAACCCTGTTGTCCTAATTGATCAATCAAATTGATTATGTTAAGAACTTTTATCTGTACTGTAGTTTCATCGGTCATTCTAGATCGGAAGAGCTCCTTAGATATCAGATATCTATCAGTCCTACTTTCCTCACCATCAACTACTTGATGTGCAGGAATATAGTAGGAGCATCCATAGTTTCATCATGTCGATTTCAAGCTCGTTACTCATAGATGCGAGCATGATGCATTGAGCCAACTGTGCATCATCTTGCCACTTTCTAAAAGTAGCAATGTCTTCCTCAGAGGTATTGTCTGCAACCATTGCAGGGATAGGAGTATTAAGGACATAAGATAGCTTTTCAGCCATGAGAACTATTCTCAAATTCCTTAACTTATCCTTTTAATTCAGTCCGGTTAATTTAGCATCTAATATGCTACGCAGTGATAGTAATTTAGACATTGTAAAATTCTGTAAATGAATTTGTAATTAACAACATTTTAACATACATTCTTTTATTAATTACCAAAATAAATTAGGTCTTGTTTTAAATTGGTATCTCCCACTATTTTCTTCAAACTATATTACCCTCACTTATATAGTTAAGCAAAATCTAATTAAAGATTTGCTAGTGAGAATAAGGATCCCATTTCAAATGTATATAGCCTTGTGGTGACACAACAAACTATATATAAATAAATAGGTAGACAACTTTTGTCAATTACATCAACTATCAACTCCTTTTCTTTTGCCTCTTAGATTATTTTGATCAAGTGGTGGCACATCCGAATCAAAATTATCCAAGTTAAGTCCGACCTAGCACTCCATATATTCAAAAAAGAAAATATCATCCTTGTGGTGACACAACAAAACAATATTGTTCAATTTTCTTTATAAGCATCAAATGTGATAAATTAACATCTTAAATACTTAATACTTGCCTTGTGGTGACACAACAAACTCATATTAAATATTTAATACTCTATTAATTTTATCATGCTAGAAGGCGACGTTCGATATTCCAAATATCTTTGAACGCTTAGGACTAAATAAAAAATTGAGGGTTTGTTATTAATTTGTCTCATCTTGTTTAGCATGCACATATATATATATAAAATACGCGTATATTAATAAACATGCGAAGCATGTTTGCATAATATATAATATATATAATATAAGCATGCACATATAGAATACTATATTCTACCTGGATTGATTATGGACTTTTATTCTAGTTTGGTTCACTAGAGCCACCAAGTGAACCAAAAGGTCAAACCCTAGGGGTGCAAGAAATAATATTTAAATATAACTATTACATTTAAACTAGGGCTCCATTTAAAACGGGTCTTCAAGCTTCTTGTCCCTTGATCTCCAATTTTTCAAAATTAATTCTAACTATTCCTATTACAAAACTATTTAAAATAAATAGAAACCTTGATCGTGATCGAGGGAAAGTACATAGAGAGGAGATAGAATTTACATTAAGAAAAATTAGAGAAGACGAATACTGTGAACCCCATTTAATAAAACCCATACATTCATGCATCCAACTAAAATAAAATCCAATCGCATTGGTCAATAGTCCTTAATCAATCCAATTTATTATCATACACATCATCATATGCATCAATAAATAACATTCATCTTATGAATAACAAACATTTAATATATATATTGATATCATTTAATGGGCAAATTTAGTTAGTATAAAATCTATTTTTGAATAAAATAAACTCCTTTATTTAAATTCAAATTTAAATCAAAATAAAACTATTTTATTTTAATTTATCCTATTTTGAATAAAATAAACTATTTTATTTTAATCAAAATCTTTAATCAAAATAAACTCTTTTATTTTAATTAATTATGGAATCCAATTCCATGTATATATATATATAAAAAATCTTTAATTAAAATAAACTCTTTTATTTTAATTAATTATGGAATCCAATTCCATGTAAAAAAAAAATCTTTATTAAAGGAAACACGGATATTCTTTCCTATTCACAAATAAACTCCTTTATTTTGAATAATATGAAATCTTATTTCATATTTAAATAAACTCCTTTATTTAAGGAAATTAGGATTCTCTTTCCTATTCACAAATAAACTCTTTTATTTTGAATAATATGAAATCTTATTTCATATCTAAACAAACTCCTTTATTTAAGGAAAGATGGATTTACTTCCCTATTCACAAATAAACTCCTTTATTTTAGAAAAATAAAATCCAATTTCAACTCCAATTAGTTATCATGGAATCTAATTCCAACTCTAATTAGTTAAGATGAAATTCTAATTTTAAAATTAAAATAAATCTTTTATTTTAATATTAAAATAAACCTTTTATTTTAAGATTAAAATAAACTTTTATTTTAAAATTAAAATTATTAAGAATATTAATATATATATATATATATATATATATATATCCTAATATATTGTTAACAATTAACAAGATTATATATATATATATATATAATATAATATAACACTTACTTTATATTATATATAATATAATCAAATCCCATCCTGTAACAATTCACGTGTTTTTCCGTGCATCAAGTCCTTTTTTTTTTTTATTACGTGGCCTGCTTTACATTGAAACATATAAAACCGTGCATGTCATTCCTTGGTCCACGAAAAATGCTGGGTCACGTGATTTTACATGTATTCGGTAATAATAATAAAAAATGGATTACCGAATTTTTTTTTTTTTTTTAAATTTTATACAACAAAATTATGCCCAATTAAATTGTTCTAAACACATATCAAATTAAAACAATTAATAATTTGCATAAAGGTTTGGCTCTGATGCCACTGTCAGGTTTGTAATATTCATGGGCGCAATCAAATTGCAAAAATAATGCGGAAGCGTGTAAAAATCAGAGTTTAAAAAAATTTACAAACCATAAACCCGGATCATCCTTTATGCACAATTATTAATTAAACGAAAAGATAAAGAATAAATCATACCCTTGAAGATCGAGCTTCCTCAGGTACAAGTTCACCTCCAAATCCTTTCGCGTTCAATCTTGAATCCACCGGGTTTGGTTCCTTCCTTTGATCAACGTTAGCCACCCAAATGTTTGGCCTCTAGAGGTGATCCACCAAGGAAGAAGAAAATTCAAGAAGAAGGGTGGTTGGCTAAACCCTAGTTTTTCTATCTCTATAGAAAAGGTGTACTCTCCCAACAATTGGAATTATGTCGTATGTTGAAAAAGTCAACAACCCCTCACCCATAATAAGACTCCTCTTATTAATAGATGTGAGCAACTCACCTTAACAATTAAGGAATTGGGTTTTATTTAATTAATTAAATTCTTTTAATTAATTAAGCTCCCTAATCTTATTAGGGATAATTAATTGAACTCTTTTAATTAATTTAACCTCCTAATCCTATTAGGAATAAATGAGAGTACTTATATTAAATTAATTCCTAAACTCTTTAGAAATTAAAATAATAATAATTGTAATAATATTAATAAGACTCCTCTTATTAATTTATATTTAATATTTCTAAAATATTAAATAATAAATATTAAGCTATTTAATTTATTCTATCACCATAGATTAAATTAAATATACATAACATATTATTACGATTATGCCATTAACTTCTTAAATAATTATTCTTCCTTTTATGGTGTGTACCCTTTAGGTTCTCCATATTAAACAGGTTGTGAATAAATCAATTAGAACAATTCTAATCTTATTTAAATAAATAAATTAAACAATTAATTTATTTAAATAAATAATATTTATTCTACAATAGGGATAAGCCTCCCTAGCGATCAACGACTTTCCAAATAATATAGATTTCAACATTAATCATTAAAGAACCTTTGAGTAAATAGTTACCGCAGACAATTCAATCCTTCCACCATACAATGTCCCAATTAAATATAAGACATGGAATTACTGTCAAGTCTTATTTTATTTAATTATATGTATTTCGATCCTTAAATGCACAACTCCAAATAATGCAAATTAGAAACTCCTTTCTAATTTCATTCTGCCTTGGCCAAGGACTACTGGGTTGTCATTTATCGAATCACATAGGACATTTCTCTTCTTTATTAGAAGTGGTAGATTCTTTATTGATCATACATTATCTCCATGTACAACTTATTATACCCAAGCATACCCTTTGATATACCCTAAGGGTCTTAAGGAATAAGTCAAAGTATAACTCATCATACACAAGATACTATGATGATCTCAAGTCCAAGGATTACTTCAGACTACCATCACTACAGAATTCCTATTGGACAGCAAATAAAACTCCATTAGGTATTCCTTAGCGAGCCACGCTCAAATGAACTTATTCTCTAATAAGCACCTACATACTTGCTTTTAGTGTCTCCACACAAATGATCATGAGATCAATCATCCTCATCCAATGAGCAAGCAACGTATGTACCAATCTATCCGGATTCACTAATCCCTAATTTAGTAATCCAATGATTGGGAACTATTTTAGTTTTTAAGCTTTCTAAGAATTTAGATCTCATTAGAATGATCATCATCATTATTCTAAAAGCATTGCTTAAAACTATGGGTTTATCACATATTATAAAAAACAAAGATCATGTAGATAATTAAAAGCCTTTAATAAATTAATACTTTTTATTATTAAATGAATAAGATTGTTACAAAGTATATGCTTTATCATCAAACATGATTGGCTTGTGTGCATACTACTTTCACTATAAACACTGATAAGCTAGTTCCAAACTAACTTTCTTTAGTGCGGAAATTCTAAATTCAAATTGAGACGAACAACCCTAACATAGGGGATTTTGTACGTGTAACATTTAGATGTTTATGCACAATGCATGGTACAAAGGGATGATCCCCCTAAGTACGCTAAGAAGGGTCTGTACAGTCTAATGACTGTTAAGGTTAAGGTAATAATACCTATATACCGGAGATATAGTTCGTGGTCTTAAGACCCCCAGATAATTAAAGTTCGAACTTGTTTTCTATTTTGATTTGTAGAACAAGTTCCTTATTGTTCAGCTTTCGTTGATCACTCTTATGTTACTATCATTGCTACTTTCTATATTAGTGAGCATTTATTTGCTCACTCTTGCAATTTACACTGCAGCTAAGGAGGAGAAAGTTGATGAGCCGTCTACTAGCAAAGGAAAGGGCAAATTGTCTAAGTGTTGAAGACTTATGAGAAATTATTTAAATGAATTATGTTAAAGACTTGTTTTAATATGTGATGTATTCCGCAAACTTATGTAAAAAAATTAAGGTTAGATTACCTGGGATTAATTTTGAAATTATGATGTAGCCCTTTAATAGGAAAGATGATTATTTAAGTTATTTAAATTACGTCTTTATCCTTTGATTATGGGTAGTTAGATGTGATGTTTTGGATAGTGAACACCAAATTATGTGGGAATGAAGTACCTGGATTTGGGGGTGTCACAAGTATGATGGAATTAATCCATTTGAAAAGGTTTAAAAATATCAAGTAAATAAGTTATAGCCAAATTCACGAGTTTAGACGATAATCGTCGAAATTGTGACATTCTCAGAATGGAAGTTAAATTTTGACATTGAACTCAAAAATGTTTGTTTTTAATGGAGAATAGTCTCATTTGGCATTCTAGAGTTGAGGATTCAAAAATGACCAAATTCTAACTTAGAACAAAGAAACGAGCGTTGAACGTTCATGAACGTTTATCGTTTTCGTTAAAAATGAACTAAAGGTGAATTATGGGTTAACGGATTTAATAATGCATGAACACTTAGAGTATTTGATTTGTGAGCTAATGGCTTTTGAATGAGCCAATTCAGACTTAAAATGAACAATTTAAGAGTCCGGGAGATTCGCAAAGTAGAAAATCTGTCAAAGTTATCTGGTGAAGAGGTTCGCATCATGGCCATGATTAAGGCACAATAATAGGCCACAATAGCCAAACATGTCCATGAGCTACGGAAGTTTAGCACCGCAACGCGACATGTAACACTAAGACTCGCGCCACAAAGCTGTCGAAGTGGGACCTTAGCCACTAGAAAGTAGTGGCAGTACACAAGATAGAGAAGGGAAGCTGAAGTCATGGTCACCAAAGACTAAACCAAGCATAGTAATGAAGGCTTTTAAGCATAAAAAGGAAATTTGTTGAGAAGAAGGGTAATATATAGTAGTAAACATACTTGATTATATATGACCTAATATGGTACATTACGTGATCATGTATTGCAGATACTTTAAAGACTCAAAGGAAAAGTATAATTACAGTAGCAGACGCTAAAGGCAAGTGTTCTAACCCTTGTCTATGTTCATTCTAGACAAGCTTTGTGATTCATGTACCTTACGCATGAATTGATGTATGATGAAGTCAAAGCCAATTCCTTCGGCTAGACTTAAGATATTTCCTTGGATTTCTTATAATCTATCGAACTGCTGTCAATGTTGTCAAGTTTTGCCAAACTATTTTGGTATGGTTTTCAAATAAAGATTGAGTATGCTAAACAAATGTTTTGTCGTCAAACGACAGGCACGTGAGGTTGCCACAACTTAAATGTACATACGTTTAAAGAAAGTAGTGTTGTACAACATAGAGTACTATAGGCTAATCACCTAGACGTGCTCGTAAGTAATGTCGGACTTACGGACTTAGTGTCGGGTTGTCCTTTTCAAAGAAAGTATGATATGTCAAGGTCTTGGACCGAAATTAATGTTTTACTGAATATTGTTCATTGTAAAAAAATTTATGAAAAGAGAAGTGCTATTTTGAATTATTGATAGTACTTCATAACTATTGTTCAGTTATTGAAGATATACGATTTGTATATTTCAAGCATATTGTTTAAATGGAATTGTCATACTTGCAGAGCTAGTCATGCTCACTCTTGTTTGAACCATATGAATGCAGCTAAGACCGAACGGACCGAAGGATCCGGTAAAGATAAAGGGAAGGCTAAGGCGAACCTATAATTACTTTTATAATAGTATAGGTTGAATGTTGTTATTATTTGATATTATGACAAGAACAAATGTAATGGTTATACAGAATCTAGGGAATGGTAATATTGTTTGGAATATATGTAAGATATATTCGTTCTTTTGAGGCATTTTAATTGAATATATGTGTGAAAAGTAGCACCGTGTAGCACCATATGTCGGGTTGGAAGATACCCAGATTTAGGGGCATCACAGGTTGGTATCAAAGCCTTAGGTTATAAAACTTGAAGGGGAAATTAAAACCTTAAGTCATAACCTTAAGAAGAGTCAAAGAAGTAAAAGATGAAATTAACCCTAAAATTTTATTATATATGATATGTGTTTTTATTATTCTACTGATGTGTACTAATCAAACTAAATTATTTGGTTGTAGATGTCAGAAGAAAATGAAATGTATAGGGATATACATGTAGTGAGTGAGGAGTCGGTAAATCAAATAGAGATCCTACCGAACCCTATAGTAGAAGAGCCAGAAGTTGTTATAATTGAGTCTAGAGACTCGGAGAACTTAGACCTCATGTATATATTCAATGGCATGTTTGAGGAAGAAGTGGAGGTGGCGTCACTTAATGCCATAGCAGTTGAAGAAGAGATGACTCTGGGGGAGTTAATGAAAGCCTTGTTTATAACAGTATTGGATAGAAATATCCAGTATTGTAAGGAGGTTAAGGAGCTAAAAAATGAGCTCCATGCTATCTTGGAAGATAAGACAAGTATGGAGACTATGTGGGAGGAGGAGCACGATGAACGAGTTTTGGCAAAGGATAAGGTCAACGAGCTGAAACAAGAGGTCTTTGAGCTCAGGCAGGAGCTAAAGACTAAGAAGCGGGAGATTGGGATGATGTCCTATATACATAGGAGTTCTCATGCGGATTTTTAGCAACAAGTAGTTGGGTATCCGATAGAGGCAGGGCAGACTCGGCATACTATCAGCCGAGATGTTATAGTCGGTCTTGCCAATGAGGATTTTGAGAATGCCATATGGCAGATGTAACCTAGTATTAGCTAGAGTAGAGTTAGATATGTAAATATGATGTGTCTCGTAGTGACGTAAAACCCTCTTTTGTATAACAAAGGGTAGTCTTTTGTAAATCCTAATTTTTGGAAAGCAATTGCAGGATAGTAATGTAATCAGCTTAGGCTGTGTAAATGTGAACGATGTAGTATTATACTACAAGAAGGAAATCAATACAAGCCTTTTTATGGAACATATTATGTAATGAATTGAAGTTATTGTTTAATCATGAATAATAGCTAAGTAATAAGAAGAGAGTAATAATGTTGTGTTGTTTATCTTAACAGCAAAATGCCACCAAGAATGAGACAACAAAATCATGATACTAATGTTAATCCACCGGAAGGAGGTCCAGTTAACCCAATACAGGAGTTCGTTAACTTGTTAACGACTGCTTTCAATAGAAATGAGGCTAATATCCCTCTAAATCCTGCAGTAGTTCGAGCTACTACTTTTAAGGATATTAAAAGTGTCGGTCCGCCGGAGTTCAAATAAACTTTGGACCCCATAGAAGCCCAAACGTGGATGAAAGAGATAGAAAAGGCATTTGTCATTGCAAATGTCGACGAGGGGTAGAAATTTGCTTTTGCAATCTACATTATGAAGGGAGAGGCCAACTTTTGGTGGGAGGCAAACCAAGTTAGGGCTGGTATAGAGAACCTTACATGGGTACGGTTCAAGGAGATTTTCTTCGAGAACTACTTTCCCACAAGTATGTAGGGGAGGATGGAAATGTGCTTTCTAGAATTGATACAATGGGAGATGATGGTTCCCCAATATGCTGCCAAGTTCAATGAACTGGCAAGGTTTGTTCCATATCAGATGGACACTGAGGTGAGAGAGGCTAGGAGGTTTGAGTAGGGCTTGAAACCCTAGCTCTATAGCCGAATATCGGTGTTCCAAAGTACTTCTTTTGGGACCATACTAGAGAAGGCCATAATTACCGAAGGGTGGAATGAAGCTCTAAGCCATTACTACAAGGAGAAAAAAAATAAGAATATGGTGGATGCGGGAGTGAAGATCGAAGGAGCCGACGGGAGTGGCGATGGTCAGAAGAGGAAGGGGTTTAACTCTGGGAATACCAGAGTGAAGCAAGGGGATCCTAAGAGGAGGATGGAGGCATGCAAGACCTGTGGGAAGACTCATTTAGGAGTCTGTCTCAAGGGGAAAGCCATATGTTACAATTGTGTACATGAGGGGAATATTTCGCCTAACTGTCCAAATCCGAAAAAAAACCATGGATGTTTTGTATGTGGGTCAACTGACCACATAGCAAAGAACTGCCCGAAGAAAGGGTCAGACAGAATAAGGGCGCTAATAGCAGTAAGTTAGCTATTGGTGGTCCAGCACAGCCGGGTAGGCCGATGGCCCGCACCTTTAACATGACGATGCAAGATGCAGTTGCATCCGGGGATGTAGTTGCAGGTATTATCCCGATCAACGATATAAATGCTTACGTGCTACATGTTCGTTTATAGCATATGATTTTGCTAGACGATTAGGATTACTTCCCAAAATATTGCTTGTACCTTTGAATATTAAAGTAGCAAACGAAGAAATAATTCATGTTGAAGATATTCATAGGAGTTGTTGTGTAGATATACGAGATTGTAAATTATCGGTAGATTTGATACCGATAAAGTTGGGAGAATTTGATGTAATTCTCGGGATGGATTGGTTGTTTAGCCATGGTGCAATTATAGATTGTCAAAAGAAGTGTGTAAACATTAGGACGTTAAGACAACCTCAAGTAGTATTTTACGGTAATAGATCGTCGGGGCGTTCATGTTGTCTTACTGTGACACAAACTAGGAAATTATTGAAGAAGGGATGTATAGGTTATTTGTACCATGTTGTTAATACCCAGAGAGTGGGAGCAACCATGGAACAAATACCTATAGTTAAAGAATTCATGGATGTATTTCCAAGTGAATTGTCGGATCTTCCACCGGATAGGGAGACCGAGTTTGTAATAGACATTATGCCAGGAGCGGCACCAGTTTCCAAGGTACCGTATCGTATGGCACCAGTGGAGATGAAGGAGCTAATGGTTCAGTTACAAGAACTATTAGACAGAAAGTACATTCAACCGAGTGTTTCGCTGTGGGGAGCATCGATACTGTTTGTTAAGAAGAAGGACGGATTGTTAAGACTTTGTATCGACTATCGAGAGTTAAACAAGTTAACGATAAAGAATAAATACCCATTGCCCAGGATCGATGATCTTTTTGATCAGTTAAAAGGGGTAAAGTATTTTTCTAAAATAGATTTGATGACGAGGTATCATCAATTAAAGGTTAGGAAGGAGGATGTACCAAAGACGACATTTAGGACTCGTTATGGTCGTTATGAGTTTCTGGTGATATCATTCGGGTTGACAAATGCACTAGCTGCATTTATGGATATGATGGATAGAGTATTCAAACAATATTTGGACAAGTTCGTTGTAGTGTTTATCGATGATATTCTAGTCTATTCTAAGATGCCAGAAGATCATGCTGAACAATTAAGAATAGTGTTGGAGACACTAAGGAAGGAGAAGTTATATGCGAAGTTCACTAAGTGTGCATTTTGGTTAGAAAGGGTACAGTTTTTAGGTCATTTCATTGACCATGAGGGGATTTCAGTAGATCTAGCGAAAGTGGAAGCCGTTATGAATTGGGAACAATCAAAAATGCCGACTAAGGTGTGGAGTTTCCTAGGATTAGCGGGATACTATCGAAGATTCATCCAGGATTTTTCTAAGATAGCTACTCCGTTGACTAATTTGACAAGGAAAATGGTGAAATACGTGTGGACTGAGAAATTTGAAGACAGCATTCAAGAACAGAAGAAGAGGTTAAGTGAAGCACCTGTATTGTCATTACCTGATGATATAGGAAAATTTGTAGTTTATAGCGATGCTTCTTATAGAGGAATTGGTTACGTGCTCATACAGCATGGCAAGGACATTGCGTATGCATCACGGCAGTTGAAGGATTATGAGAAAGTTTACCCTACTCATGATCTGGAACTTGTCGCGATAGTGTTTGCCTTAAAGATATGGAGACATTATCTTTATGGAGAGAAATGTGAGATATACACGGACAATAAGAGTCTAAAATATATCTTCACACAGAAGGAGTCGAATATGAGACAAAGGAGATGGTTGGAGTTGATAAAGGATTACGATTGTGAAATCCTGTATCACCCTGGAAAAGCCAATGTAGTTGTCGATGCCTTAAGTAGGAAGGGTCGGGAAAAGTTGTCTATGTTAACAACTCAAACTGAGTTAATAACAGAGATGGCTAGGATGGAGATAGAGGTGAAGTTGTCGAGTGAGTCGGGACAGAGACTGTTTACGATGGAGATCCACTCTACCATTGTAAAGAGAGTCAAGGAGGTACAGCTCAAAAATGATGAGTGTAACCAGATGAAGAAGCGAATAGCCGATGAAAAAGATATTAAGTATAGTCTTAAAAACGTGGGGTTATTAAGATTTGAAGGAAGAATTTGGGTTCCGAATGAGACGAAATTAAAGGAGCAAGTGTTACAAAAAGCTCATAATTCGAAGTACTCGATTCATCCTGGTAGCACTAATATGTATCAAGACCTTCGACAGAGTTTATGGTGGTCGAACATGAAGAGAGAGATAGCCGAGTATGTGAGTAGGTGGTTAACTTGTCAAAAAGTTAAGGCCGAACATCAACGACCAAGTGGCTTATTACAGTCATTGGAGATTCCGGAGTGGAAGTGGGAGCATATCATGATGGACTTTGTGGTGGGACTTCCAATTACTCAGAAGGGGTATGATGCGATTTGGTTAATAGTGGACCGGTTGATGAAGTCGGCTCACTTTTTGCCAATATGGGTTAAGTATAACTTAGACCAGTTACCTAAACTTTATGTTAAGGAAGTTATTTCCAAACATGGAGTACCAGTTTCGATAGTGTCAGATCGTGATCCACGATTCACATCGAACTTTTGGAGGAGTCTGGAAGAACAGATGGGGACGCAGTTGAAGTTGAGTATGGCTTATCATCCACAAATGGATGGCTAGAGCCAGAGAACAATTCAGACGTTAGAAGATATGTTAAGATCTTGCGTCATGTATTTTAAGGGTAGTTGGGATGATCATCTACCATTAGTAGAGTTTGCGTATAACAATAGTTATCATGCAAGCATAGGTATTCTGCCTTACGAAGCTTTATACGGAAGGAAGTGCATAACACCATTATGTTGGGATGAAGTGGGAGAACACTGAATGCTAGGGCCATAATTAGTGCAGCAGACAGCGGATGTAGTGAAGTTGATACGGATGTGTCTCGTAGCAGCACAAGATAGACAAAAAAGTATGTGGACTCGCATCGAGTAAATAGGAAGTTTGAAGTAGGCTTGTATGTATTTCTAAAGGTATCTCCCTGGAAAGGAAAGATACGCTTTGGAAAGAAGGGAAAGTTAAGTCCAAGGTTTATAGGACCTTTTGAAGTATTAAAAAGGGTAAGAGAGGTAGTATATATGATAGCATTACCTCCAGACATAGAACGAATACATAATGTATTTCATATCTCTGTGTTACATCCTTATAAGCCGGATTATAAGCACTTAATAGAGTATGAGCCTATTCATATCGAGAAGGACTTAATGTATGAAGAGATGCCAATTCAGATCATCGATAGAAAAGAACAAGTTCTGCGGAATAAAGTTATACCTTTAGTAAAGATGTTATGGAAGAACCACGATGCCGAAGAAGCAACGTGGGAACTGAAAGAAAAGATGAGGAAGGATTATCCTCAGTTATTTGTGTAATGTAAGACGAGATTCTGGGGACAGAATCTTTATAAGGGGGGGAAGAATGTAACGACCAAGAAATTCGGATTTATTGTAAAATAATTTTATTTAATTAAATAATGAATAAAATTATATTATATGTTATTATTATGTGTTAATAAGATGATTGTCATTCTATAACCTAGAGATGTCGGAATGTCATAGTATTTTGACTACGTGAAGGAATTAAAGTGATTGAATTTCCGAGACAAAAATAAAATTTTTCTGAGAAATTTTTTGAAAAACATTATTCACTAATTTCTGCTCGGGAATTATTTTTGAACTTCCGAGAAATATGTAACGATAGAATAGCAAGGGAAGATGGATTATGTAATAATAATTCACGTATGGCAAACACAGTTTTTCGCCTGCGAACTAAATTTGAGAACGTTAAGGAAAGTAAAGCATTAATGAATTAAACGATGATATCATATGATGCATAAGTATTGTACGAGGTAATGAATACGAGGTATTATATGAGTATGTATGAATGATGGTATTTCGTATATGATTAATAGTATACGAGTTAGTATACGAGAATAATACGTATATTAAACGTTATAAGGCTTTAAGCCAAGTGTATTAAACTTGTAGGATTTGTTAGGAATTATATAAGCCCAAGTGTAGGATTGGTTAAAGTCCAATTAAAAACTAATGTTAAGGCCCAATGTTGGTTTAATGCAAGCCCAAAGCATAAGTTAAAATAATTAAACTTAAAGCCCAACTTAAGAATCGAATCTGTGGATCGATCCAATAGGTAAGAAGGACCCATGGGGAAACCCGTGTGGGCCCTATGAGCACATGGGTGATCTTGGTGACCAAGTAAACTTGATGGCCAAGGAATGAATAGTAAGGAGGTGGACTTAAGGAGGTGGATGGCTTAATGTCCAATATACCCTAATCTAGGATTTTCTATATATAGAGCTTGCTAGAGTGTTATTTTCACTTGTTAAATTTTCATCCAACAACTTAAGTGCTTATTTGTTAGAGAGAAAAAGTTAGAAAAGTTAGTCTTTCATAATTTAAGGAAGACAAGGAAGAACAAAGTTTGAACTTCAATGGTAATGATCCTAGACTATTAATCTTCCATCTCTTCAATTGTAGTTTTATAGAGAAGTGTGGATTGGTAGAACATGTATGCTAAGAAGTGATGAGAATGAGTAATCAAAGGACTTAAGTCTTAATAAGTCATATTGTAAGATAAGCAAAATAATTGAAGTTATAAACTCATTAAGAACAAGTAAGAACTTATCATGTATAAGTTATTGAAATATGTTTGGTTAGGATGTTAGTATGATGGAATGAATCCATTTGAAATGGGTTAAAAATCTCAAGTAACGAAGTTATGGCGAAATTCACGAGTTTAGACGATAATCATCAAAATCGTGACATTCTCAGAATGGAAGGCAAATTTTAACATTGAACTCGAAAACGTTGGTTTTCGATGGAAAATAGTCTCATTTGGCATTCTAGAGTTACGGACTCAAAAATGACCAGATTTTGACTTAGAACAAAGAAACGAGCGTTGAACGTTCACAAACGTTTATCGTTTTCGTTAAAAATGAACTAAAAGGTGAGTTTTGAGTTAACGGATTCGAAAATGTAAAATTCTTGCATGAACACTTAGAGTATGTGATTTGTGAGCTAATGGCTTTTGAACGAGCCAATTCGGACTTAAAATGAATAATTTAGGAGTCCGAGAAGTTCGCAAAGTAGAAAATTTGTCAAAGTTGTCTGGTGCAGAAGGTTCGACGTGACGCTACCGACGAAGGCTAATAAGTGGTGCGCAACGCCTAAACATGTCCATGAGCTACGGGAGTTTCACGCCGCAGCGAGGTATGTAACACTAAGACTCATGTCGCAGCGCCGAGTCCGGACCTTAGCCACTGGAAAGTGGCGGTCATGATCAAACATAGAGAGATGGGTTTGAAGCTTGCAGCACAAAGACTAGACCAAGCATAGTAATGAAGGCTTTTAAGAATTAAAAGGAAAGTTTGTTGATTAGTAATGAACAAAAACCTAAAGTAACATTTTTTAAGATGTTATAAACCTTAAGTTAACAACTAAACGTTGAAGATGAGTTACTCGAACGTGAATGTAAAATATAACGATAAACCAAAACCAATGATAGACAATCTAAAGCATGATTAGATTGAGAAGAAGGGTAATATGTAGTAGTAAACATACTTGATTATATATGACCTAATATGGTACGTTATGTGATCATGTATTGCAGAGACTTTAAAGACTCAAAGGAAAAGTATAATTACAGTAGCAGACGCTAAAGGCAAGTGTTCTAACCCTTGTCTATGTTCATTCTGGACAAGCTTTGTGATTCATGTACCTTACGCATGAATTGATGTATGATGAAGTCAAAGCCAATTCATTCAGCTAGACTTAAGATGTTTCCTTGGATTTCTTATAATCTATCGAACTGCTGTCAATGTTGTCAAGTTTTGCCAAACTATTTTGGTATGGTTTTCAAATAAAGACTGAGTATGCTAAACAAATGTTTTGTTGTCAAACGACAGGCACGTGAGGTTGCCACAACTTAAATGTACATACGTTTAAAGAAAGTAGTGTTGTACAACATAGAGTACTATAGGCTAATCACCTAGACGTGCTCGTAAGTAATGTCGGACTTACGGACTTAGTGTCGGGTTGTCATTTTCAAAGAAAGTATGATATGTCTAGGTCTTGGACCGAAATTAATGTTTTACTGAATATTGTTCATTGTAAAACATTTTATGAAAAAAGAAGTGCTATTTTGAATTATTGATAGTACTTCATAACTATTGTTCAGTTATTGATGATATACGATTTGTATATTTCAAGCATATTGTTTAAATGGAATTGTCATACTTGCAGAGCTAGTCATGCTCACTCTTGCTTGAACCATATGAATGTTGCTAAGACCGAACAGACTGAAGGATCTGGTAAAGATAAAGGGAAGGCTAAGGCGAACCTATAGATTGCTTTTATAATAGTATAGGTTGAATGTTGTTATTATTTGATATTATGACAAGAACAAATGTAATGGTTATATAGAATCTAGGGAATGGTAATATTGTTTGGAATATATGTAAGACATATTTGTTCTTTTGAGGCATTTTAATTGAATGTATGTGTGAACTGTAGCACCGTGTAGCACCATATGTCAGGTTGGAAGATAACCGGATTTGGGGGCGTCACATCGTATGTTAGTGGTACTGGGATAATCTTGACTAGTCCAAAAGGGTTTAAAGTGCAGCAGTCGATCAGGTTTGGGTTCAAGGCGACAAATAGCGAGGCTAAGTACGAAGCTATATTAGCAGGGTTACGATTGGTAAAGAGTCTTAAGGTTCAGAAGTTGGTTATTTTTAGTAACTCTAAGTTGGTCGTCAAGTAGTTTTCGTGGGAGTACGAGGCTCGAGGTTCGAGAATGGTGAACTATCTGGCAGAGTTAAAGGATCGGCTTCAGTGTTTTGATTTTTATGTGTTTTAAGGGATAGACAGATCAGATAATACAATATATGATGCATTGGCGAAGTTGGCTACAACTGAAGCGAGTATATTTAATGGGTTGGTTTATTTAGACGTTTTGAATCAGCCGAGTGTTCAGCATATGGAGGTGATGTGTGTGGAGCGATCTAGTTGTTGGATGTCTCCTTATCTCGATTATTTGGCAGATGGCATATTGCCTTCAGATCAGATGTTAGCAAAGAAAGTTAAGTACAAAAGCTTGAATTTCGTTCTTATTGATGGAGATCTTTATCGACGGGCTTATTTGTCTCCGTTGCTGAAGTGTTTGGTACCATCCGCTGAGTATATTCTTCGGGAGATTCATGAAGGGATTTGTGGTGATCATATGGCGGCGAAGTCGTTAGCATATAAGTTGCTTTGGCAGGGGTATTACCGGCCGACAATTTTCAAAGAAGCAACAGATTATATGAAGAAGTGTCCGAGTGCCAGCTGAACAGTCCGATCCCGCATCAGCCGCCGGAAGAATTGTATTCAGTTTTATCTCCCATTCTATTTGTTGTTTGAAGGGGGTGTGGATATACTAGGTCTGTGGCCAAAGGCTAAGGGACAGGTTAGTTTTGTGATAGTAGCAATCGATTATATGACTAAATGGGTAGAGGCCATGTGATAACCCGGGATTTTAAATGATCCGAATTTTTAAGAATAATTATATTAATGAATACGTGTTTGTATTAATTAGAATTATTGATCAACGATTGATCGGGTAGGGTACAATATTAGTAAACCCTAATAAGGGATTAGAAATCCTAATCTCAGGTTTAGAAACCTTAACGCATAGTTAGGAACCCTAATCGAAAGCTGGGAAATCCTAATTTTAAATTCGAGAATCCTAAACCCTAATTAGGAAACCCTAATCCTAATTAGTAAGCCCTAATGTGATTAATAACATTAAATGTAATTAGGAAACACTAATTATATTTTAATTATCTTAATTTCCTATTTCAAAACCCTAAATTGAAAGTCTTGGAAAATAAAGTTATAAAACCTAAGGGTTAGAACCTTAGGGTTAAACCCTAAGGGTTTGGTAAGTTCCATGTATGCCATTAAAATTATATTATAATTGTCCAAAATGCCCTTTTAGTATATTTTTATTAGATAACTTGCGAATCATTCCAAATCAAGAGTTGGTAACTAACTATTGTTGACTTTGTGACTTATGAAATCCAGCAAAATCAGCCAACACATTAGATCTTTGCATTACATCATGATATATATAGATTTGGAGAGAGAAAGTTCACCAAATTTTCACAATTGCTATCCAACTCTTAACCAACCCCTTCTCTCTCCTTAGCCACGAAATATTAAAGTGATTCAGTCACTAGTTCAGCCCTAGCAACCATAATATCAGATCTGGAAAGCTGGGATCAAGGATTGGGCAATAGAAGGTAAAACCCTAACTCATATTTTGATCATGTATGCTAAGATAGAGTTAGTGTTTTGTGTTTATATAAGTGTTATATGATGTTTTTAGATGATCTATGATGATCCACTATGGATTCATAGCATTAAGAGGCCTTTAATTAAAGTTTTTCAAAAACTGTTCTTGAGCCTAAAATGTGGTCTGACAAGCTAATGTCAGGAGCCACATATTCTTCTCTTTTTATTATTTTTCACATTTTATATTTTGGATCGGTAGTCTGACATGAGGACTGTAATCTGGAAGTGAAATCACAGATATTACATGTCTAGATTTCATTCTATTCTTGGTCAAAACCCGTTGACCGAGCATGACCAGTCAAATTCTGGGTAACCCAGAAATGGTTTTGCAGCGTCTGACAAGATTTTGCAACGTCCAGATCTGTCAGTTGTTATGTGATATATTTATGTTGTGATATCTAGTTTGTAGCATGTTGTCTGGACTATGGATTCATGCTTTTAGAACATTAAAACAGTCAACAGATCAAGTGTAGTGCATGGTCAAACTTAACTAGTTGATCACGAAGTGCAGTTTTTGGAATTTCCAGAAATTGGAGGAATACTCTTTCTGACAGAGTTTGACCAAGAGATATATTGTGATTATGTTATAGTTGGACTGAGATTATGGTATATAAATGTTCCTTGTCATATGGACTACCTATTTGGACCAAGAAAACACTTATCCAACAAACAGAACCTATAGAAAAAATCAAGATGGCTTACTCAAGACTGGGTTTACGGAAATCGCCCGGGAACATTCTGACAGTGACTTTAGAGATTTAGATCTCTTTGTTTGTTGGTTGTATGACCTAGATCTTTGTTGATGATTGTAGTACTACACACTTACTACAATATAAATGCTTGAGATATCCTAGAATATGTATGGATTAAGAATTAAAGCGAGTCAAAGTTGACCCATTGCTAAGCCGGTTATCATGGTTCTTGAGCTCAAGAACACCAACAGCGACGCTAAGTGTCGCTATAGCCATTAATGACGGTTTTGAATAATTCTAATTTTTGATTTTCCGGAAAATACTTAAAAATATAAAATAAATTATAAAAATTATCAAAAATGATTTTAAAAATTATTTTAAATTATGAAAAATAATTTTTGACTATTTGGAATATTTTTCATTAATATTTATAATTATTTAAATATTAATGGTATTTAATTTATTTAATTAGTATATTAACTAAATTTGAGAAAAATAATTTTAATATTATAAAAATCATTTTAAATAAGAATAAAGTGTTTAAAAATATTTTGAGTTATAAAATGTAACTTTTAATATTTTGGAGAATTATTATTAATAATTTAATATTATTGATATTGGATTTATTTAATTATAATATTAAACAAATGAATTAAAAATGATTTTAATGATTTAAAATGGGAAAAATGATTTAAAGGTATTTTAAGTTATAATTAATGACTTTTAATATTTTGATAAGGATTTCATTAATATTTAAATATTAATGGTGATGGTTTAAAAATGATTTTAATTACTTTGAAAATCATTTAAGTAGAATATTGGTGATTTAAAAGTATTTTAAGTTATTATAAATAACTTTAATATTTTGACAATTATGTTATTAATATTTTAATATTATTAAATATTAATGATGATGGATTTATTTGATATTTAAATCATTTAAAAATGATTTTAGTGTTTGAAAAATTATTATAAATTATAATAATTGTTTGAAAATTATTAAAAGATTCCGAAAAATATTACAAATGATATTTGACTTATCTAAAATAATATTGAAGCTAATAGACCGAGTTTAGTTGACAAATTAAGTGTTAATTATCAGATAGGGTGACCAGTATATCGAAAATAGACCGAAGTCCAACCAGACCAATGTAGTTAGACATGATAAGTGTTTATATATGTTATAAATACTGATGTGACTATGTGGTAATGTGTCTAGGAGAAGTATTGACTGTAAATTAGAGTATTATGTGTTGTGAATTATTGTGCTAATTGTAAGACCTATATTGTGATTATAGGTCTTTCAAACGCATATAAGTATATTGTGTAGCAGTAATCAATGCGAAAGGCAAGTTTCCTAACTCAACCTTGAGTTATATCTTTTCAAATATTATGGTGGTTAATTATTATTGATTAGACCACGTTTGAGAATTTATTGTTGATTATTCGCAATTAGTGCATGCTTATTAATTCAAATTGAATTAGTGATTCTGAGAATATATATTTGCAGAATAATTGTTATTTGATATTTACATCCGTAGGAGCTATTAGTGATTGCAAATAGTATAGTCAAATTCTGTCAATTGTTAAATCGTGTTGAGAAATGTCTTAGCCAATTGTTCTGGCAAGACAAATATTTGTTAGAATTTGTTAAGTTCGAGAAGAGAAGTGATTAGATTTTGAAATCATTGTATTTCATTGTTAAATCAAATTTCGATTCAAATACTGAGAAGAACAACCTTTTATATAAAGGGAACATATTTGGTCGTATATCCGGCCTTTGCGTGCATTTGAATATTATGCATAATATAGGGTATAATGAAGCTGATCACTTTATATACTTGTAGAGGGGTATGATTTAATCTTTATGGTTATCTGATACACCTGAGTATATCAAAGTAAATCTTTGATAGCTACTCGAGAAGAGAAGTTCAAGATCCTTTGTGATCACTCAGCATAACTCTGGAAAATATTTCCATCCTGTTATTTGGGTATATTAAAGTAAATCTTTGATAGTTACTCGAGAAGATAATTTTAAGATCAATTGAGATCATTCAGCTTAAACTTTGGAGAATTTTTCTAAATTATTATTCAATCAAATAATGTAGAAACTTTGAAAGTGTTGTAACCTTTCATTATTAAACTATTGTGTTGCATAGGTTGTGAGAAGATTGATTAGAGAAGAACAAATTGTTCAGTTATTTTAAAGTTCACCGAACTTTAGTTTCATTCTATCAAAATAGATAGTGTGTTATTCTGATGCTTATACATTCATTGTATATCTTAACTTGTGGGGTAAATTTGTTGCTCACCCTTGCTAAATAAAACTTTTTAGCTAGGGACGAAGTGGCAGGAGGTGCTGTGAAGGACAAAGGAAAAAGTATAGTTATAAATTAGTTATGAATAATATTATTATTATGTTATGTTTGTAAACCCTTTTTGTGTATCTAAAGGGTATGTTTGTAATTTTAAGGTTAGAGAACCTGGGATTAATGTACTAACTTTATAAGTTAGTGTGGTGTAATATTCTATTCATCAATGAATGGGTAGTTAGATGCTTATTATATTGTGGATTGTGAGCACCAAACTCGGGGGTCAGGTAACCCAAATTTGGGGGCGTCACAGGTTGGTATCAAAGTTGTAGGTTATAAACCTTCAGTGGGGGGGAAACCCTAGGATTATAACCATAAGCAAGATCTAGAATACTCATTTAGAGTACTAAGTGAGGGATTGCTGAAGTGTATCGATAGTGAGATATGTGGACACATAGTGTGAGAATTTCGTACTAGTGAAGTACTAATCAAGTTGTTTAAACTGATTGTATGATGTCAGGAGAATATGAAATGAGTACGGAGATGCTAGTATCTGTTGCACCAGTGCTAGTAGCCGAGGTGCCAGCACAGAGCGAGTCAGTTGAGGAAGTGAGAAAGGATGAACCTATAGTGAATCTGGGGAGTAATCATGACGAATATCCTAAAAGGTATCTAAATGAAGATGAGGAGGCAGAGTCCGAAGAAGTTAAGGTGGAGCTAGAGATTAGGACAAAAGTTGGAGAGAAAGATCAAGAATCTGCAGAAGTCCAAGAACTCTGGAGTAAAGTATTTCTCTTGGAGGAGTTATGGAAGACGGAGCGAACGTTATGCAAAATGACCGAAGAACGGAACGAGCTGAAGGCGCAGGTGGAAAGGATGAAGACTGAAGGTGGTGGATCGTCTGAAGGAACAATCAAGTATAAGAAATGCAAGAAAAAGAGAAAGAGGGACAATGACAGCGATAATTCTGAAAATCAAACCCCAAGAAGAAGCAAGTCTGTAGTAAGTGTGGAAAGACTCACGCGGAGAATGCATGATGTGGAAGAACATGTGCTTCAATTGTAAGCAGGAAGGACATATTTCCCAACATTGTCCTAAGCTGAATATGAGGAAGTGTTTTTCATGTGGGAGAACGGGTCATGGATTCAACAAGTGTCCCAGCAAGAAGAAGATTCGTGAAGGAAGTGGACGGTAGATAGCTTAAGTTTAAGTGATAGAATCTTTTGATAGTTTGTGAACATATGTATATATATATATATATATGTTTGTATGAATAAAATCTTTATTTTCTATATGAATATAAGATTAAAATTAATTTGTGAGTTCTTAAAACTCATACTTATGGTAAGTTCATGACTCATAATTATATGAAATGTTTCTGAACCCCTCAGCGAATGGAAACCAAAGGTCTGACTAGGATAAGTTCATACACTCATATAATTGTGGCAAGTTCTTGAACCCCTAGGTGTGGTAAGTTTGACGAACTGTGAATAATTATGTGAGAATGGAGAATTACGACTTTTGTTTAAAGTTGTGTTGGTAATCTTGATATTTATGAAAAAGGGATAGTTATATATGTTAAGTACTAAATGTACTGTGTGCTATTTGAATAAATATGCAATTATATGAGAACTATGTGTTGAATTCTTATTGTGTGAAGAATTTGTGTAGAAAAAGAGAATTAATGTAAGATTTTTATTTAAAATCAGATAATGCCGCCTAGAAGACAAAATCGAAATCAAAGAGAAGAGCAGTCAGTGAATAATGAGGGAGGTCAAGCGGACCCGATGCAGAATTTTGTACATATGTTGGCCCAAGCTATGGGAAATAGAACTCCAGCAGGAAGAGCGAGAAATCAGTCAGCCGATAGATTGGCTAACTTCAAAGACTTTAAAGCGGTAGGACCGCCGGAATTCAAGGGAACCACGAATCCGATTGAAGCCTAAACTTGGGTGAAGGAGATGGAGAAAGCATTTATTATTGCTCGAGTGGCAGAAGAACAGAAGACGGCTTTTGCAACATATTTGATGAAGGGGCGGGGAAGCCAATTACTGGTGGGAGACTAATCAAGCGAGAGCTGGTACAGCCGTAGTAACTTGGACAAGATCATGGAGTTGTTCTTTGAGAACTACTTTTTGTCGAGTATGCAAGCTCGGATGGAAGTTAAGTTCTTGGAACTAAAGTAGAAGAATATGTTTGTTTCTGAATACGCTGCTAAATTCAACGAATTAGCAAGATTTGCACCTCAGCAGGTGGACACAAAATTATAAAAGCGAGAAGGTTTAAGAATGGATTGAAGCTGGGAATATATAATAAAGTAGTCGTATTGCAGATTAACACATTCGCGGCTTTGTTGGAAAAAGCATTAATTGCTGAAGGAGGGAGCGAAGCTGCAGCTCGAGCTCGATTTCATCAAGAGAATATGAAAAAGACAAATGATGGAGGAAGTAGTGGTGGTAGTAATCCGAACAAGAGAAAGTGGAGTGAGAATACCCAATCGGATAACGAGAAAGAAGGGAATAAGAAAGGACGAGAGCCTTGTGCGAATTGTGGAAAGAATCATCAAGGACTTTGTCTGAAGAAGAAGGGATTTTGCTATAACTGTGGTCAAGAGGGACATATGTCGCCCAATTGCCCCAGTCCAAAGAAGATACAAGGTTGTTATGCCTGTGGATCAACCGATCATCTGGTTCAAAATTGTCCGAAGAGAAATGTGGAGAAGGGAAGTGCCAACAAGGGACCCGGTAGCGGAACCTTGGCGATTAAAGGACCCTTTCGGCCGGGGAGACCAACTACCGTACATTTATTATGATTTTACTCAAGATGCGATGATGCGCCAAGAGGTGGTGACAGGTAACGATTTCGTTTAGAAATTTAAATTACGCTAGTAATATTGAGTTAGATAAGTACTGTGAATTGTTTTCTTTTATAGATCCAAGTCACAAGTTAAAATTGAAGGCACAATTTATTATTGTGTTGATAAGAGTGAATTGATGATACAACTTTAAACTATTATAGGGAGTAAGGAAACAGTTATTTCGAGGACGGAATCCTTTTAAGGAGGGGTGAATGTGATAACCCGGGATTACGAATGATCCAAATTTTTATGAATAAATTTTTTTTATTTAATATTAATATTGACTATTAATATTGTGCTGTGTATATGTGATACGAGTTTAGAGAATAAGATAATTTGTGTATTGATTGAGAATTAAGAGTAGAGTTGGGCTTAACAGAGAATAGAAACCCTAACCCTAAGTCCGGAAAAGGATTCGATAGAAAATATAATTAAAATAATTATATTAATGAGTACGTGTTTGTATTGTTTAGAATTATTGATCAATGATTGATCGTGTAGAGTACAATATTAGTAAACCCTAATAAGGGATTAAAAATCCTAATCTCAGGTTTAGAGACCCTAACGCGTAGTTAGGAACCCTAATCAAAAGTTGGGAAACCCTAATTTTAAATTCAAGAATCCTAAACCCTAATTAAGAAACCCTAATCCTAATTAGTAAGCCCTAATGTGATTAAAAACATTTAATGTAATTAGGAAACACTAAATATATTTTAATTATCTTAATTTCCTATTTTCAAAACCCTAAATTGAAAATTTTGGAAAATAAAGTTGTAAAACCTAAGGGTTAGAACCTTAGGGTTAAACCCTAAGATCTAAACCCTAAGGGTTTGATAAGTTCCATGTATGCCATTAAAATTATATTGCAATTATTCAAAATGCCCTTTTAATATATTTTTATTAGATAACTTGCAAATCTTTCCAAATCAAGAGTTGGTAACCAACTATTGTTGACTTTGTGACTTATGAAATCCAGCAAAATCAGCCAACACATCAGATCTTTGCATTATATCATGATATATATAGATTTGGAGAGAGAAAGTTCACCAAATTTGCACAATTGTTATCCAACTCTTAACCAACCCCTTCTCTCTCCTTAGCCACGAAAAATTAAAGTGATTCAGTCATTAATTCAGCCCTAGCAACCATAATATCATATCTGGAAAACTAGGATCAAGGATTGGGCAATAGAAGGTAAAACCCTAACTCATATTTTGATCATGTATGCTAAGATAGAGTTAGTATTTTTGTGTTTATATAAGTGTAATATGATGTTTTTAGATGATCTATGATGATCCATCATGGATCCATAGCATCAAGAGGCCTTAAATTAAAGTTTTTCAAAAATTGTTCTTGAGCTTGAAATGTGGTCTGACAAGTTAATGTCAGGAGCCACAGTTCTTCTCTTTTTATTATTTTTCACATTTTATGTTTTGGATCGGTAGTCTAACAAGAGGACTATAATCTGGAAGTGAAATCACAGACATTACATGTCTAGATTTCATTCTTTTCTTGGTCAAAACCTGTTGACCGGGCATGACCAGTCAAATTCTAGGTAACCTAGAAATGGTTTTGCAGCGTCTAACAAGATTTTGCAACGTCCAGATCTGTCAGTTGTTATGTGATATATTGATGTTGTGATATCTAGTTTGTAGCATGTTGTCTGGACTATAGATTCATGCTTTTAGAACATTAAAACAGTCAACAGATCAAGTGTAGTGCATAGTCAAACTTAACCAGTTGATCACGAAGTGCAGTTTTTGGAATTTCCAGAAATCGGAGGAATACTCTTTCGGACAGAGTTTGACCGAGAGATATATTGTGATTATGGTATAGTTGTACTGAGATTATGGTATATAAATGTTCCTTGTCATATGGACTACCTATTTGGACCAAGAAAACACTTATCTAATAAACAGAACCTATAGAAAATTGAGCTACAAGATGGCTACTCGAACTGCCTGAGTTTCTGGAAAACCCAAGAACACTCTGACAGTAACTTTTGAGATTTAGATCTCTTTGTTTGTTAGTTGTATGACCTAGATCTTTGTTGATGATTGTAGTACTACACACTTACTACAATATAAATGCTTCAGATATCCTAGAACATATATGGATTAAGAATTAAAGTCGGTCAAAGTTGACCACTTGCTAAGCCGGCTGTCAGTGTTTTTGAGCTCAAGAACACCAACAGCGACGCTAAGTGTCGCTAAAACCATTAACGACTGTTTTGAATAATTCTAATTTCTTATTTTTCGGAAAATAATTAAAAATAGAAAATAAATTTTAAAAATTACCAAAAATGATTTTAAAAATTATTTTAAATTATGAAAAATAATTTTTGACTATTTGGGATATTTTTCATTAATATTTATAATTATTTAAATAATAATGGTATTTAATTTATTTTATTAGTATATTAAATAAATTTGAGAAAAATGATTTTAATATTATAAAAATCATTTTAAATAAGAATAAAGTGTTTAAAATATTTTGAGTTATAAAATGTAACTTTTAATATTTTGGAGAATTTTTATTAATAATTTAATATTAATGATATTGGATTTATTTAATTATAATATTAAACAAATGAATTAAAATGATTTTATGGATTTAAAAAGGAAAAATGATTTAAAGGGATTTTAAGTTATAATTAATGACTTTTAATATTTTGATAAGGATTTTATTAATATTTAAATATTAATAGTGATGGTTTAAAATGATTTTAATTACTTTAAAAATCATTTAAGTAGAATATTGATGATTTAAAAGTATTTTAAGTTATTATAAATAACTTTAATATTTTGATAAGTATGTCATTAATATTTTAATATTATTAAATATTAATGATGATGGATTTATTTGATATTTAAATCATTTAAAAATGATTTCAATGTTTGAAAATTATTATAAATTATAATAATTGTTTGAAAATTATTAAAAGCTTCCAAAAAATATTACAAATGATATTTGACTTATCTAAAATAATATTGAAGCTAATAGACCGAGTTTAGTTGACAAATTAAGTGTTAATTATAAGATAAGGTGACCAGTATACCGAAAATAGACCGAAGTCCAACCAGGCCAATCTAGTTAGACATGATATGTAAGACCCCAAATTATTAATAAATGAAATTTATTTTCCTCTATTTATTATTTTGAAATAGTAAGAAGGTTGATTTGATTAATGTGGATAGTTATGGGTAAAATACATAAATATTTCGAATAAGCAAGTGGTTATAAAATATTCATTATCATTGAGACGATATTCGTTTGTCGTCGTGGAATATTCGTGATCTGTTTGGGAATATTAAACGACGGCCAAGTGATCTTTTGTGGGCCCATAACGGAAAGCGATTGGATGAAGAAAATGACAAATATAAGTTGTTTATAAATAACGGTAAGTAGTTATTACTGAATTATCTTGTTGGAATACCGGTGGTTAAAACACGATAATACGCGTTGTTGAACAAGAAGACTACAAGATTGTTGAATTATTGATTCTTATGTGTGAAGGCACTACTCAATAATTGTTACGATAATTATTGTTCAAGATTTTATTTTATTGATTCAATAATTCACGATTGATATTTTATATTATTGTTGTTTCAATAAATTGTCATTACACAAGATTTTTTATTAAGCAATAATTCATATTATCCTGAATAATATTATTGGATAACATTAATGGAAATGTCTAGAAAGTTACATCGAGGAGAGGTTTGGTCACCTAATAATTGCTTGGCGCAAGAAGGAGAAATTCTTATTGAAAGGCCCTCTTTCACAGGAACGACATTGGTTGCCAAAGATCTTGTGATTCTGTAATATTATTTGTGACTAATTAATTATTGATTTATATGATGAGGAAAATATTGATTTTATGTGGATATAGATGGAGAAAATTTTAATGTGACAATTGTTGAAAATTAATATTTTATCTTTTCTCGATAAAATAATTCATTTAAATATATTATTGTAATAATATATTAACGGTGATATTTTATAATGAATGTGGGATATATGAGTATATGAGGATGAAGAGTATTTTTGTGGCATTAAATGTTTAACACATATTTTGTGTGTTGGTGGACACAATTATTGACCGAAATTTGATTATAGCTTGTAAAATCGCACGTTTGTGGATTTCGGTTAATTTCTGTTTGGAATTTGGAAAACATTCCTTCTGCAAAGTTGTAGATAATGGAATTTCCTATGGAAAGTCGCGTGTTTCGAATTTTTCTGATAACAGAGCTATTTATTATGAATTATTTAAGTTTCGAAGCTCCGAAATAATTGATTTTTGGAAGTTTAAAATATTTTAATTACAAAAACGTTTTTTGTGTTTGGTTAGCCTCATTAAACACATGCAAGTCTTTGAATTCAGATGGTTCTAGGTGCGTAGACAAATTTGTATATATATTATTATTATTATATTAAATTTTCGCTTTTGGTGTTCTAAGCATTTTCCTATAAATATGGTGCTTAGGTTAGAATTGAAAATCACAATTTAAACTGAAGTTTTCTCTCTATATTATCGAGCGTATTCTTGTGAGTATTTTGAGTATACTTTGAGTATTGCTATACTCTGGTGCAAGTTCAAGTCATAGCCTTTATATCGGTGTTTCAACTAGAAGTACTATCTTTCGAGGTAAAGGATGTTATTTTATTCGAAAATGATATTATTTCTTCAATATCATTATCTTAGAAATATTGGTTGGAAATTTTTATCAAATTTGGAACTTTTTTATGTCAGGGTTACTATTCATGAGTTACTACTATTCACGAGTTACTATTCATGAGTTACTATTCACGAGTTACTATTCACGAGTACTATTCACAAAGCGTGAAGATGTTTTTTTGTGAAATTTCTATCTTTTGGTGTGAGTTACTATTCACGATATCTAAGACTATTCACGATATCTGATATTATTCATTCACGAATCGGACTATTCATCAAAAATGAAATTTTTCTTTTCGTCCAAAATATCTATTCGGATACTAGTTTTGATTGTATCCATGTTTTGATCATTCTTGAATTTTACACCACTATGATTATTTATGAGGTATTTTGGACATGAAATAGTGAAATCTGAATCCTTAATACTTGTTCTTTTGTTTCACTAGATTATTTTCATCATCCTCGATCCTAAATGATGATATTCTTGAATATCTTTGGCTGTAGTGCAAAGATGAATGATTTCTTGATGAATATCTTTGGCCGTGTAGTAAAAGATGAGCAGTGTTGAGATGAACATGATCGATCGATTAATATCTTTGGCCCATAGTGCAAAAGATGAGCAGTGTTTAGATGAACATGATCGGTGATGAATATCTTTGGCCTGTAGTGCAAAGATGAATATTTGATTCAGAGATATATATTGATTGATGTTACAGGATAAAATATCGACGATGAACTTTTAAATTCATATATAGAAGATAGTAGTTTGCATTCTCTACTTAACTCTTCTAATGAATTGTTGTTTCATTTGCATTGTTGATTTAAAACTGGTTGTCTATTGTATTCTATTAGATTTTCCTGTTGAAGACTAACGATAATTTGTTGTATATTATCTTAGTCATAATATTCTTTTCTTGGGCTAGTTGAGCTCACCCTTTTTCCTTTTTGTTCCATTTTTCTTCTCAGGAGGCGAGAATGTAGCGAGTACTAGTCGGGGTATGGAATGAAGGTTCTAGAGAGAGTTGTTTAGTAGTCCTCACCATTTTTGTAAAATAATGTATCAATAATTGTGATGGAGATTTATTTGCATGTGGATATTGTCTAGAAGTCAATAATTGTATTTAAACTCACAGTATATATGTTGTCATATTTTGCACGACAAATGTATTAATAAAGTTGTAGTTATTTCGTACCATGTATTTGGCGACTCGAATGGGTTGGATAGAATGGACCTATTTTGGGGCGCCACGGTTGGTATCGAGCTTAGGGATATGATCTCTGGCGGAGATCGGGGAATAGAACTAGGAGGGAGAGACGAGTAAATCCTTCGCTAGTGTGTCCTACCTAAGCTTATTTGTTAGTTGGTAAGTATATAGGGATATTATGTGATGATATATTGATTTCCTTAATTAACCCTTATTTTATGATAGTATTTGAGAATGTCGATCGAGAATATTAATGATGGAGTAAATGAGACCGTGGAGATGTCTCGTATTTTTACCAACGAGGAGAAGCGTGCGAATAAGTGGCAATGTTCCATACGTGAACAACACCCACTGAAAGAGATGATTAACGAGGGATGTTTAGAAGCTTTTAGTAGTTCATGAAAAATCGAACGAGGAGACTCGTGTTCAAAATACTGAGGAGGAAATGATAGCAATTCACGGGTGGTCACAACCACGCAGATTCAAAGAGTTGGGACCACGTAAGTGGGGAAAGCGGATCCGATTAAGGCGCGAGCGTGGGTCAAACAAATTACCAAGATATTCGATGTCTTGGGATGCGGAGGAACGAAAGTTCCATTCGCTACTTTTATGTTCCAGAACGAGGCAGATTCTTGGTGGGAATCTGTGAAGCGTGCCCATCCAGCTGCACTCAGCATGTCATGGGAGACATTTCAAAAACAGTTCAATGACAAGTACTTCCCTGAAAGTATTCGTCATATGAAGGAAGTGGAGTTTATTAGATCGAGCGAGAATAACATGGCGGTGTCCCAAAGACGAGGCGAAGTTCGCGGAGTTATCCAGTTTGCACCTCATTTGGTGGAGAATGAGGAACGATGACGCGGATGTTTCGAGAGGTTTGAAACCCAAAGATACGTCGGTATCTCATTTCTCATAAATTTTCTCTCTATTCAGATGTTGTCAACAGAGCTCAGTTGTTAAAGCGAGATAACGAGTACATTCAACCGAGGGACCATAACCAGGATTATACCAAAGATAAAGATCATCGAATAACGATAACCGGCGGAGAAAGAAGAATACGGACAAAGGCGGTAACCACTCGGTGGTAATCGTGGCCCGTGAAAATAGAAGAAGCGAGTCGAGAGGAGATTTTAAAAAGGAGATTCAACAACGACCATGTGAAGCGTCGGCCCCGAGAGAGTAAGCTGGTTCCAAGGGAGGAGAAAGACCACCGGTCGTATGTTACAAATGCGGAAAGAGGACATATATCACCAAAAAGCGCCCACAATAGTTTAAGGTATGCTATAATTGTGGAAAAGAAGGACATATCGCTCGAGATTGTACGGTATCGAAACCCAGTCTAGCGGGAATGGTGACTCAAAAGGATGTCCCGGAAAAGTCAAAGTCAACGGTTCCTGGAAGAGCGTTTGTCGTGACCGATCAAAATGCGAGGAACCCGAATGAAGTTAGCACGGGTTAGTTAATTATAAATTCTTGCGAAGTTTATACCTTACTAGATACCGGTTCTACCCATTCTTTTATCTCTCTTGCTTGCGCTCAACGTTTGAACTTGACTACGGAGAAATTAGACTTTGACCTATTTATGGGGACTCCGTTAGGAGAAACTTTCATTACATCCGTTGTTTAAAAATCTTGCTTGATTGGAGTTGGCACTATCACATTACCGTTAACCTTATTTCTATTGAGATATTTGCTTTTGATGTGATTTTAAGGTTAACTACTCCTCACGCCGAAATTGATTACTTTTCGTAAGGTTGTTAGTTTTCATATTCCTAAGCAACTTCGTTATTCAATTCAAGCAATCAAACCATTATAGTCAAACATTTTCATATCAAGCCATGAAGTCATTCGTTTATTACGGATGTCAAGTTTTCTTTGTCTATGTTATGGATTTGAATAAAGACACGTCGATTTGAATAATATTCTGTTGTTATTGATTTTTCCGACGTATTTCTGAAGAATTTCTTGGTTTACTTCAAAGACCGATATTAAATTTTGTATCGACTTTGAACCCAGACAAAACTCATTTCTAAAATCTCATATCGAATGGCTCTATTGAACTTCGAGGAGTTAAAAATTCAACTATAAATTTGGTACACGAGCCTTTATCCGGTGACTTCCTTTGTGGAATGCCGAAGCCGACTCTCTCGTAGGGGACACCATATCCGCATGCGATAGTAAAGCGATAGGTGTCATTGTAATGTGCTATCAAGGTTGGGATATGAGTCACGAGTTGAGAACAACCTAAGTCGGTAATCGAAATACGTAGCTTTCAGGCTTAGTTGGTTATTATCGGAGATTCGTTGAAGGATATTCTCGAATCGCTATTCCATTAACGCAATGGTGACTCGTAGAGATACAAAATTCGAATGGAGCAAGGAATGTGGGAAGAGCTTGAAGAACTCAAGAGGAGACTCATTTCAAAGACATGTTACGACCATGCCATCTCGGAAAAGCGAACGTGGTAGGCGACGTGTTGAGTAGAAGATCGTATACAATCACGAGTATGATATTGTCAAAGACTCATTTCAGTATAATTTACAAATAATAGAGATGGAGATGAAAACTCTAGGTACCCACGTGATGATATACGAGTATAATCGACTTTAATCGATAAAGTTAAAGTATTGAGCTACACACCGAGGTGATGAATTTGAAGAAGGAGGTGCGAGAAGTTATTTCAAAAGCGAGAATCGGTGAGGTGAGGAAAGCTCAAACCTTTGATTTATTAATCCATTTGAAATTCTCGATCGAATAGGAACTGTGGCCTATAGACTCGTTTTACCGCCAAATATGACGCGTGTTCATAACGTTTTTTTACGTATCGATGTTACGTAAATATGTGGACGACCCGAACCACGTCATTGAGTTAGAACTGGACGAGATAGCCGAAGACTTAACATACGAAGAGGTACTGTCAAGATCTTGTAGAGGAAAGAACATGTCCCTATGTCTCGAGGTTATACCACAAGTTAAGGTTTTGTGGAGAAACCATGCTATTGAGGAAATGACCGGGAGTTGGAAAGCGGAAATGAAAGCGAGGTATTCTCATCTTTTTGAAACACAGTGTATCGCACGTTAATTTCGAGGACGAAATTTCATAAGGAGGGAGGTTGTAAGACCCCAAATTATTAATAAATGAAATTTATTTTCCTCTATTTATTATTTTGAAATAGTAAGGGTTGATTTGATTAATGTGGATAGTTATGGGTAAAATACGCAAATATTTGAATAAGCAATTGGTTATAAAATATTCATTATTGCCGGGACAATATTCGTTTGGTCGTGGAATATTAGATCTTTGTTAGGGAATATTAAATGCTGACATAGCAGATCTTTTCTCGGGCCCGTGAATCTAAAGCGATTGGATGAAGAAACGACAAATATAAGTTGTTTATAAATAACGGCGTAGTTATTTACAATTAATAATGTTGGAATACCCGGTGGTTAAAACACACTAATACGCGTTATTGAGCGATGCTTTACGGTATTGCACCAATTATTGATTCTACGTGTAGAAGGCACTACTCAATAATTGTTACGATAATTATTGTTCAAGATTTTATTTTATTGATTCAATAATTGTTGCATTGATATTTTATATATTGTTGTTTCAATAAATTGTCATTACACAATTATTTTTTATTATCGAAGCAATAATTCATATTATCTGAATAATATTATTGGATAACATTAATGGCAATGTCTAGAAAGTTACATCTAAGGAGAGGTTTGGTCACCTAATTGCGGCGATGAGGAGAAATTCTTATTGAAAGCCCCCTCTTTCTGAGGAGCTACCGGTTGCCGATCTTGTGATTCTGTAATATTATTTGTGAATAATTAATTATTGATTTATATGATGAGGAAAATATTGATTTTATGTGGATATAGATGGAGAAAATTTTTAATGTGACAATTGTTTAAAATTAATATTTTATCTTTTTACGATAAAATAATTCATTTAAATATATTATTGTAATAATATATTAACGGTGATATTTTATAATGAATGTGGGATATATGAGTATATGAGGATGAAGAGTATTTTGTGGCATTAAATGTTTAACACATATTTTGTGTGTTGGTGGACACAATTATTCAATAGAAATTTGATTATAACTGTAAAATCGCATCGTTTGTGGATTTGGTTAATTTCATTTGGAATTTGGAAAACCTTCCTTCTACAAAGTTGTAGATAATGGAATTTCCTATGGAAAGTCATGAGTTTGAATTTTTCTGATAAAAGAGCTATTTATTATGAATTATTTAAGTTTCGAAGCTCCGAAATAATTGATTTTTGGAAGTTTAAAATATTTTTAATTACAAAAACATTTTTGTGTTTGGTTAGCCTCATTAAACACATGCAAGTTGCTGAATTCAGATGGTTCTAGGTGCGTAGACAAATTTGTATATATATATTATTATTATATTAAATTTTACGCTTTGGTATTCTAAGCGATTTTCCTATAAATAGGGTGCTTAGGTTAGAATTGAAAATCACACGTAAGCTGAAGTTTTTCTCTCTCTATATTATCGAAGCGTATTCTTGTGAGTATTTTGAGTATACTTTGAGTATTTCTATACGGTGCAAGTTCAAGTCATAGCCTATATCCAAGGTGTTTCAACTAAGTATTGTCTTTCGAGGTAAGGGATGTTATTTTATTCGAAAATGATATTATTTCTTCAATATCATTATGCCAAAATATTGGTTGGAAATTTTATCAAATTTGGAACTTTTTATGCTCGGGGTTACTATTCATGAGTTACTATTCACGAGTTACTATTCACGAGTACTATTCACAAAGCGTGAAGATGTTTTTTTTGTGAAATTTCTATCTTTTGGTGTTGGAGTTACTATTCACGATACTCAAGACTATTCACGATATCTGATCACGGTACTATTCACGTGATCTGATCTTTGTTCACGAATCTAAGACTATTCATCGAAAAATGAAATTTTTCTTTCAGTCAAAATATCTATTACGGATACTAGTTTTGATTGTATCCATGTTTTGATCATTCTTGAATTTTACACCACTATGATTATTTATGAGGTATTTTGGACATGAAATAATTTCAAATACGAATCCTTAATACTTGTTCTTTTTGTTTTCTTTGGGAATATTTTCATCATCCTCGGTCCTAAATGATGATATTCTTGAATATCTTTGGCACGTAGTACAAAGATGAATGATTTCTTGATGAATATCTTTGGCCCGTAGCAAAAAAGATGAGCAGTGTTGAGATGAACATGAGCTAATTAATATCTTTGGCGTGTAGTGCAAAGATGAGCAGTGTTTAGATGAACATGATCAATGATGAATATCTTTGGCACTGTAGTGCAAAGATGAATATTTGATTCAGATATATATTGATTGATGTTACGGAGGATAAAATATCAACGATGAACTTTTAAATTCATATATAGAAGATAGTAGTTTGCATTCTCTACTTAACTCTTCTAATGAATTGTTGTTCGGCCGCAGATTGTTGATTTAAAACCGGTTGTCTATTGTATTCTATTAGATTTTTCCCTGTTGAAGACTAACGATAATTTGTTGTATATTATCTTAGTCATAATATTCTTTACTGGGCTAGTTGAGCTCACCCTTTTCCTTTTTGTTCCATTTTTCTTCTCAGGAGGCGAGAATGTAGCGAGTACTAGTCGGGGTATGGAATGAAGGTTCTAGAGAGAGTTGTTTAGTAGTCCTCACCATTTTTGTAAAATAATGTATCAATAATTGTGATGGGGATTTATTTGCATGTGGATATTTTCTAGAAGTCAATAATTGTATTTAAACTCACAGTATATATGTTGTCGTATTTTGCACGACAAATGTATTAATAAAGTTGTAGTTATTTCTATACCATGTATTTGGCGACTCAGAATGGGTTGGATGGAATGGACCTATTTTGGGGGCGTCACATGATAAGTGTTTATATAGGTTATAAATACTGATGTGACTATGTGGTAATGTGTCTAAGAGAAGTATTGACTGTAAATTATAGTATTGTGTGTTGTGAATTATTGTGCTAATTGTAAGACCTATACTGTGAGACCCCCAAATTCAATACTTCCATTTTCACAGGATTTGGTGTTCACTGTACAAACATCATCTACCTATCTACCCGTAAATCAAATGCAACCCATACAATATATAGAAATAATAATAAAATCTCTACCCTTATGGGGTTACATCAACTGAATAATAATAAATCCCAGGTTACTCTAACCTTAAAACATCTGTGCAGAAAACATAAACAATAAGTTTTTGTAACATCAATTCTAATTACATCACATAACCACAATAATAAAACAGTCTTCATTACTTGCTAAGCTTGCCCTTGCCCTTACTAGTGGAAGGTTAAATGCGCTCTTTTCGTTCTTAAGCGCAATGTTATTATTACGCAAGAGTGAGCACGATTGCCCACAAGTATAACAATATAACAATGAATAATAACATGCAAGAGAAATAATAACTTCTGAAATAAAGCTCAACTTTTGAATCAAGAATGGATAACAAGAATCAAAAGAAATTCTGAGGGTCATAAGACCTTGAACTATGTCCTAGGTTGTCAAGTGTTTTACTTGAAACCTTTAATGATCATAAGACTATGGACTCTTCTCTTCGTACTTGGGGATCAGCCCTTAGTACCATCACATGCATTAATATCTTAACGCTAAAGCGTAAATAATCCCTATCTGGGGTTGTTCATCTCGATTTGACATTCAAGTCCGCTTTTAAAGTTTGGTTTGGATAATTCATCAAGGGATTCGAAATTTAAAAGCGTTTCATCAACTATGGACTAGTCGAATTAATAAGGGTTCGCTAGTCTAATAATGTTTAACAGTAAATGAATATTTAACTTGAATAACATCTCAAAAGGTATACAATAGAATAATTATTGTATAACAACATCATGCTTGAAGATTAATAAACTTTAATATCCAAGACAGGCTTGATCAATAATAATGAGAACTTGCTCAATATCGAAAAAGGAATTAATCAATTTATATAACGATAACAAGTAAGGTTAGGAAACTTGCTCAATGAAAGTTTATGGTAAGAAACTTGCTCAGCGTAAATGTAGAGTTAGAAAACTTGCTCAATGTAACAAGATAAGGTTTAGAAACTTTCCTCGTGCGTAGATTACACTTAAACAAACTCATTCTTTGAATTAAATCCTACATATCAATTACGTTCACAATACCAGTCAATAATAACGTACTAAACATCATAAGTTATTCTTTGTCTAATCTCGACTTCATGACCATACTTAGTCAAATTATCATACTTGTTTTCACATAATATAATACTACACGAACAACAAGTTAATTACATAATCAACGATTCAAATAACATGTAATTGTCTTCTTGACTTGGTAAAAACTCATTTTAATATCTCATTATATGTCTAACAAGTTTTTATGATCATTAGACTAGGTCACTAACTCATTTCTATACTTGAACATTAAAATTTGCATTTTCGGATTAATGCTGCTAGTGATATTTTGGCGCCACTTTTAGATTGACTCTTTTTTATTTGCTTATTGCAGTGCAGTCTTCTTATTACGGGACATATTGCAGTCATTACTATTACGTCATTGAAGACGGGGAAAAGAACTAGGAGTTGACGCCATAGCGAGTATGAGACTCTAGTTCTAGTTTCGTAATTCGCGAAAATTGCGAAACCACTAAAATTTCCAATCAACTTATTTTACACAGTTTAGACATACCCACATGCTAGAATTCATAAATAATCAATACTTAACATCTATGGAGTGATTTTCACCCATTAAAACACATAATCACAGAATTAAAGCATGAAAATTGGACTGTTCTTGAAGTTCTTGAACAAAAACATGGATGTTAATGCTACGGATTCGTTATAAAGCCAAATCCAACCATTCAAGTTTCATTTTATTCATTTTAACATGCATAATCATATCAATGTGTGAATTTTGCAAAATAAATTATATTTGACATATAAAAATCACGTATAAGGCCATATGGCCATATCACGTACTCTGTAAATTTTTGAAATAACAAGCTATAATCATACGTTGTAATCTTAATGAAATTGATGATATGGAAACACACAATATATATATAAAACATTCCATACAACTCGAATTATTACATATATTCTCATAACAATAGAATTTCCCAAATACAGAGACTCACAGAAGTATGAAAGCCATTTTTATGAAAACTTAAAAGACGTAAAATAAGAATTTGGGTTGAAGAGAATTACCCAAAGCGTAGATTAAATAAAATGACAAATCTCTCTACTTCAATCACAGAGTTTCTCCCAATCTCTCTCAAACTTTCTCAAACTCTCTCTCTGTTAAACTTTGTGTGGACTTAGAAATAATAAGGAAAAGAAAAGAAAGGCGTATACTAATACATAAGGTAAATCGATCAAGATGATGGAGGTCAGTTACCTATCATGGGTAACTGCTCCCAACCTCTCTTAGTGCCATGTTTGGCTAGCAAGAATGGGGTTTAAAATTATTTAATTTAATAAATCATTATCATATAGTTTAAATAATGTCACATCCATATAAAATAAATCTAATATCTTATTTAATTTACTTTAAATAAAATGTAATAATTTTTCATTAATACACATAGTCACATAATTCAAATTCTCTTTGATTAATAATGTCAAATTATTAAATCTCTAATTAATAATTAAATTAATTAAAATAACATAGGCTTATTAAATATTTTTTTTAATTCAATAAGCTCACATAATCACATACTTCGAATAATAAAAATTCTCCACATTAAATTAATAAATGTAACACATATAATTAAATTAATCTATCACAACTACATCAATTAATTATTTAATCTAATGATTAATTCATCAAAAAATATTTATTCAATCAAATAAATATTAAAATTAAATTACAAAATTACGGTTGTCACATATACTGTGATTATAGGTCTTTCAAACGCAGATAAGTATATTGTGTAGCAGTAATCAACGCAGAATGCAAGTTTCCTAACACAACCTTGAGTTATATCTTTTCAAATATTATGGTGGTTAATTATTGTTGATTAAACCACGTTTGAGAATTTATTGTTGATTATTCGCAGTTAGTGCATGCTTATTAATTCAAATTGAATTAATGATTCTAAGAATATATATTTGTAGAATAATTTTTATTTGATATTTACATCCGCAGAAGCTATTAGTGATTGCAAATAGTACAGTCAAATTATGTCAATTGTTAAATTGTGTTGAGAAATGTCTTAGCCAATTGTTCTGGCAAGACAAATATTTGTTAGAATTTGTTAAGTTCGAGAAGAGAAGTGATTAGATTTTGAAATCATTATATTTCATTGTTAAATCAAAATCCGATTCAAATACTGAGAAGAACAACCTTTTATATAAAGGGAACATATTTGGTCGTATATCCCGCCTTTGCGCGCGTTTGAATATTATGCATAATATAGGGTATAATGAAGCTGATCACTTTATATACTTGCAAAGGGGTATGATTTAATCTTTATGGTTATCTAATACACCTGGGTATATCAAAGTAAATCTTTGATAGCTACTCGAGAAGAGAAGTTCAAGATCCTTTGTGATCACTCAGCATAACTCTGGAAAATATTTCCATCCTGTTATTTGGGTATATTAAAGTAAATCTTTGATAGTTACTCGAGAAGATAATTTTAAGATCATTTGAGATCATTCAGCTTAAACTTTGGAGAATTTTTCTAAATTATTATTCAATCTAATAATGTAGAAACTTTGAAAGTGTTGTACCCTTTCATTATTAAACTATTGTGTTGCATAGGTTGAGAGAAGATTGATTAGAGAAGAACAAATTGTTCAGCTATTTCAAGGTTCCTCGAACTTTGGTTTTATTCTATCAAAATAGATAGTCTGTTATTCTGATGCTTATACATTCATTGTATATCTTAACTTGCGGGGTAAATTTGTTACTCACCATTGCTAAATAAAACTTTTCAGCTAAGGACAAAGTGGTAGGAGGTGCTTTGAAGGACAAAGGAAAAGGCATAGTTATAAATTAGTTATGAATAATATTATTATTATGTTATATTTGTAAACCCTTTTTGTATATCTAAAGGGTATGTTTGTAATTTTAAGTTTAGAGAACCTGGGACTAGTGTATTAACTTTATAAGTTAATGTGGTGTAATATTCTATTCATCAATGAATGGGTATTTAGATGCTTATTATATTGTGGATCGTGAGCACCAAACTCGGGGGTCAGGTAGCCCGAATTTGGAGGCGTCACAGGCCAAACCTCTTCGGGCGATTACAGAGCAGGAATGTTTGATGTTTCTAAAGGAGTGTGTGGTGTTTCGGTTCAGCATTCCCATGGTGGTGGTTTCGGATAATGGACGTCAATTTGTGGGATTGAAGTTTGAGGCGTTCTTAAAGGAGTTGGGAATTCAGCATTGGAAGACTTTGGTCGCGCATCCACAGTCAAATGGGAAGGTTGAGGTGACCAATAGAACCCTCCTAAATGGTATTAAAAGAAGACTTGATGAAGCAAATGGAAGGTGGCCTGAAGAGTTACTTAGTGTATTATGGGCTTATCGAACCACGTCGAGAACTACTATGAGAGATTCGCCTTTTAGATTAGCTTATGGTTCTGATGCTTTGGTTCCTGTGGAAGTTGGCTCCCCATCTTTTCGCGTTAGTCAATTTCAAGAAATATATAATGAGGAAGGACTTCGGGTCAATTTGGATTTACTAGAAGAGGTTAGAGAAGCAGCCTTGGTGAAGATGGAAGTGTATCAGCGTTGAGGGGCCATATATTATAACAAAGGGGTGAAGCTTCGAAGGTTTGAAGTAGGTGATCTGGTTCTTCGAGAGGTGGAAGCTTTTATGCCTCAGAATATGGGAAAGCTGATGCCCAATTGGGAAGGTCCCTACGAAATTATCGAAGTACCAAAATTAGGAACTTATCGATTATGAGCAATGGATGGGTCTGAAATAAAGAACACTTGGCATGCCGGAAGACTTCAGAAATATTTTCAGTAGAGTCGATGTCAGAATTTTTAAGTCTGTAATTCTTTCAACAGTTATCAATAAAAGAAATATTTTTCTCTCTAGTATTATTTTGTCTGTCTATTATCCGGTAAGTTTGTTTGATTGGAGGTACGGTGGGATCTGTTCAACCCTATAATGGTTAACAAGATCGTTTGGAGGTTCAATGGGATCTGTTCAACCCTATGATGGTGAACAGGATCGTTTGGAGGTTCGGTGGAATCAGTTCGACCCTTTGATGGTGAAAAGAAATTCTTTAGTGGTATTTATTTGATTTATTTTAAGTGTTGAGTTTGGAGATTCTTTGATTATTGTTAATAATTGTATGGTGAAGTAGCTATGTGAAGTTTTTATGGAAGAGTAAATATAAAAGGAACAATTATATTTCATTAAAATATAAAAAAGAGATTACAAGATTATACGTTTATAAATATGAAATTAAGAAGTTGGAGGTCGTCTTCAGCATTATCTTCGTCTTTGTCTTCAGAGGAATCGAGAAGTAGGGGGTTCAGCGCGGCAGCAGTGAGTTTCAATTTTCCTTTGCTTCGGGATGTTTCATTGCCTTTAGCGTACATATGTATGATTTCTTTGGTGATTTTAGGAGATTTTCGGTATTCACTTCGGATTTGATTTCGTAGTTCATCATTTAAAGGTGGGCCAAGGGCTTTGAGCTCTCGGAGTTCTTTTTCTACTTTGTTTTGGTATTGAAGGTGTAGTTGCTCTTTCTTCTTTGTATCGTTGATTTCGCGGGTGAGGGTTTGGTTGTTTTGCTTCAGTAATTTATTTTTTGTTGTAAGTTCGTAGTTCTTTTTCGAAGTAGTTTGTTGAAGCGCTTCTGCTGTTCCTAGTTGTACTTTTAGTTTAGCGATATCTTTTTTGAGGTCTTCGCAGTAGAAGGAGGTGTTAATGTATAAGTACTTCTCTTTTGCTAAGGCTGATTTTAGGAGTTTATTTTCTCTTCGGGCGGCCATCTTTTTGGCTTTAATTTCTTTATATCTTTACTTAAGTCGCCCGAAGATCCCAACAGCTTGCAGATGTTGTAAAAACCCAGAGAATCAGATTGTCCAGAATTTAAGTTTAAAGAATTAGTTATTAATAAAATAAATTTTTATTAATAATATTTTGTGTTATGTGTTTATTAATCGTTCAAGAACCTAGGATGATTAGAATATGGGAGGATTCTGGCTACAAGCTGGATTGAACGAGTAAGAATTTTCAAGACGAAAATAAACTTCTCCTGAGAACAAAATTATTTTCAAGGAAAAAGACGAAATAGGCACTATTCACCCGACAAAACCCTAAGGGTTAGGGTTTGAATAACCTATGCCTTTCTGAAAGTTTGGTATGTCAAAATGACATTCCGTCGAAAGATTTGACGATAATATATTGTGAAATGTTAAGTAAGCCAATAAAAGTTTTTCTCAAAAAACGTGCAGAAATTGGACGAAATAAAAACAACGAAAAGTACTTTCAGTTTTTTGAAGATCCGAAGAATACATAAAAGTTAATCGGTAAAGGAAAGACGAAATATCCAAAAATATTTGGATTCCGAAAATCGCAGTTTTTCAAACCTGTCGGACGAATTCTGCAAGACGGAAGCACGAAGCTTCCAGGAGAAGCTTCTTGAATGGTAAGGAGGTGTGATTAGTGAGGAGGTGTGAATAGTAACTGTGGGGCAAAATAACTATTTTACCCCTAACTTTAGTTTTCTATAAAAGAGAACCTTAATTCATTTGTTGGTGATTTTAAAAATCACCAACACTTAAGAGAGAGAGAGAGAGGTCGAATGAGGAGGAGAAAGAAGAGCAAAAGCTAGCTCGAGTGCAAAGTTTGTCCAACGGAAGAAGATTAAAGAAGAAAGGAAATTCAAAACCTAGTTTAATATAAATTTTCTTTAATTTTTCTATGTTAAAAACATAGCTTAATATGAATAGAAGTAAAAGATATTAAGAATGATTTTCATATGGTTGAAATCATGAGTATAAGAAGAAATAAGAAATTAGAAGTTTAGTTTATAAATTTCTTAAGGAAGTACGAGTTTTATAATGAATTAGAATGATCCAAATGAATCATATGAACGATTTAGTGAAATAAGTAAGGGATGGTGTTTTATAACACCTAATTCGAAGAAAAAGTGAAATCGTAATCAAAATATCGATTAAAAATGAAGAACGAACAAAAAACGCGAAGAACACGAAAAACGTTGTTGATGGACAAATTTAAAACCATCGCAGTTAGAACTTGTTGTTGATGGACAAGTTTAAAACCATTGCGTATAAGTTAGTTTTTTATTTCTTTATTAAGAACGATAGAAATGTTCATAAAGAACATATTAAAACTTAGCTATAACGAAGTTATAGCGAAAATTTCGTAAAAGATGAACGAAAAGTATAAAGTATTTAAATGAACCCGAATATATAGGGTTTCATAAGAATGTAAGAGAACGTAGAAAACGTGAGTTTTAGACTCAAGAACGAATGAATTCTGAGTTCGGATGACCGAATAACGGACGAACGAACAAAGAACGTTAATAACGTAAAACGAACGAATGATGAAGATTAAGCCAATTGAATGGCATGTTAACGGATTCAGAATAAAATTCTATCTGAAGGAAGTTGAAGTACGTAAGATAAGGAAAAGATTGGCTTTGGAACGACCTCGGTCCGAGTTACATCGAAGGAGTCATAAGATTGTAAAGTGAGTGTCTCAAACCAGTTCAAGACTTAGAAAAGCAAAAACAAAATGGACCCCTGCTGGGGTGGGCATTTTAAGGGTCAAACCCCCACCGGGGCGGGGGTACTTAGTTCATTAACAGAAGTAGGGCCCGCTAGGGTGGGCAATTCTTGAGTACAAACCCCCGCCGGGGCAGGGGTATGGGAAAGGCCTAGAGAAGAGCTTTTAACTGCTCAACTCTTGGGAGAAATGTAAGGGAAGATAAAGAACATATAGTTCTCCTAATGTAACACTTAATCATGTGGCTTAAACCTTTATTAAATTTTGAACACAAAGATTGAACATGATTAAAAGATAAAGAATGTAAATGCAAATTACAGAACCGATATTCGGGGACCATACTCGCGATAAAAAGAATGTGGGGGATTACTATGATTGTGATTCCTTAGATGTTGAGTGATGAGGGTGATTTATAACATTTTGATGTTATAATGTCGTAATAAGAGATATGCGTAAAGCGTATAGACGCTGTTAACGCTACACAGTTGCGATGAACGATCAGTCTTAGCATACAACGAATCATATGGCTTCGACATTAAGGAAGAGTAATGAACGTGGGGTTCAGGTAATGAATAAAGAAAGTAGTAAGTAAGATATGATTTATCAAGAAAGACGTAATGAACGATATCAAGATTAATGAAAGCCGAATGTGAGTCGAATAGAAAATGTTAGAATGAAATGTAAGCGTTAAACACTTTAACCGATGTGAGGGTTGAGTGTACGCGAATATTAAACGGGCAGAACCTACACCTCGTGTATGTTTTGACCATAGGGTAATGAAGACCAATGACTAAACATGTGAACGGTGAAGAAACTGAATTAAAGACGGACGTATAACATAAAGAAGTCGAGTTAATAATTAACTTGGATGACGTTTCGAGTCGAATGAACCGGACGTTGTAAGATATGAATAAGGCAACGTAAAATGCTTAACGTTATGAATGCGTAGAATTAATATTGAATGATCGTTCTGAGTATATAAAAGACTGAATGACTTAGTGTAAGGTTTTGTGAAAATCAAAGTAGCAATCAAATTGTAAAATTAGCGGAAGCAAAGTAAAATCAGATTTTAAAATTTTTCACAAACCAATTACCCGGATCATCCTTTATGCATATTATTAATTAAAACGCAGAACAAGAAGTTATGGAATCATACCCTTGTAGATACGAACTTCCACAGGTATAAGTTCATGTCCTACTTCTCCACGATCTCCTTGAATCTTCAGGTAGATTCCTTCCTTTGATCAATGTTAGCTACCCAAGTGTATGGCCTCTAGAGGTGATCCACCAAGGAAGAACAATTTTCAAGAAGAAGGGTGTATTGGCTCAAACTCTAGTTTTTCCTATCTCTATAGAAAAAGGGGGCGTATTCTCTAACTATTGGAATTGCGTATTTTTGATATCTGATATAAGACTCCTCTTATAAAGATATCAGGTAACCCGATTAAAATAAGGTATTATTTATTTAATTAAACTCTTTTAATTAAATGGGCTCCTAATCTTATTATGGATAATTAATTAAACTCCTTTAACTAATTTTCCTCCTAATCCTATTAGGAATAAATGAAAGTACTTATATTAAATTAATTCCTAAACTCTTTTAGAAATTAAAATAATAATAATTGTAATAATATTAATAAGACTCCTCTTATTAATTTATATTTAATATTTCTAAAATATTAAATAATAAATATTAAGATATTTAATTTATTCTATCACCATAGATTAAATTAAATATACTTAATATATTATTATGATTATGCCATTAACTTCTTAAATAATTATTCTTCCTTTTATGGTGTGACCCTTTAGGTTCTCCATATTAAACCGGTTGTGAATAAATCAATTAGAACAATTCTAATCTTATCTAAATAAATAAATTAAACGATTAATTTATATAAATAAATAATATTTATTCTACAATAGGGATAAGCCTCCCTAGCGATCAACGACTTTCCAGATAATATAGATTCAACATTAATCATAAAAGAACTTGTCATAGAGGATCATTTGTACTACTATCACTACAGGAATTCCTATTGACAGACAAGTAAAACTCCATTAGGTATTCCTTAGCGAGTCATGTTCAGTGAACTTATTCTCCAATAAGCACTTATAGGTCTTTTTTTGAAACCTTTTGCGACCAGTCGGGCCTTATAGGTCTCTACCTTGCAATCTACTCCAGTCTTTCTTTTAAAAACCCATTTACACCTAATAGGCTTAATGCCTTCAAGTGGTGAAACCAAAGTCCATACTTTGTTTTCATACATGGAGTCCATCTCGAATTTCATGGCTTCTTTCCACTTCTCTGAGTCCTTACTACTCATAGCCTGTTCTTAATTCAATGGATCATCATCATCTATGATGTGTACCTCATCGTCATCCTCTATGACAAGTCCATACCTATCAGGTATCTTTGGTACTCTTCTAGATTTACGAATAGGGTGTGCCATAGAAGGAATCTCTACTTGGACAAGTTCATCCATTTGATCTGTAGTGGTTTGTGGTTCTTGAATTTCTTCAAGATCTATTTTCCTCTCACTGGCCCCTTCAAGGATAAACTCCTTTTCCAAGAAGGCAACATGTTTGGCAACCAACACCTTTTGTTCAATAGGATTGTAGAAATAATATCCTAAAGTTTCTTTAGGATATCCTGCAAATGTGCACTTATCAGATCTTGTTCCAAGCTTATCATTCTGAAACCTTTCCACATAAGCTGAACATCCCCAAATCTTAACATGCTTATGACTAGGCTTCTTCCCTGTCCACATCTCATATGGAGTCTTAGGGACGGATTTCGAGAGAACCTTATTTAGTAGATATGTAGCCGCTTCTAGGGCATATCCCCAGAATGACACCGGAAGATCGGTAAAACTCATCATTGAACGAACCATGTCCAACAGTGTTCGATTTCTCCTTTCAGATACACCATTCAGTTGTGGCATCCATGGTGGAGCCCATTGTGAGATTATACCATTTTCTTTGAGACAATTAAGAAATTCATCGCTTAAGTATTCACCACCTCGATCTGATTGAAGAATCTTAATACTTTTGCCAGTTTGTTTCTCTACTTCACTTCGAACTCTTTGAACTTTTTAAATGATTCAGATTTATATTTCATTAAATACACATATCCAAATCTTGAGTGATCGTCAGTGAATGTAATAAAATAAGAATACCCTCCTCGTGCATTTGTTGTCATAGATCCACATATATTTGTGTGTACCAACGCTAACAACTCTGTAACTCTTTCACCTTTTCCACTAAAAGGAGATTTAGTCATTTTTCCCATGAGACAAGATTCACAAGTTGGATATGATTCATAATCTGATAGCTCTAGGAGCCCATCTTTATGCAACTTGGATAATCTTGTTTCATTAATATGACTGAGTCTACAGTGCCATATGAAGGTATAATTTACATCATCTCTTTTCCTTTTCTTAGTTCGTTCAATTTTAAGTATATTTTCATGCAAGTCAAGAATGTAAAGTCCATTTCGTAAATTACCAACACCATATAAAACATTATTATTATAAATAGAACAACTATTGTTCTTTATTATAATGTCAAAACCATCCATATCCAATACATATATTGAAATAATGTTTCTAATAAGTGACGGAATAAAATAATAATTATTTAAACTAATGGACTTGCCCGTAGGTAGTGCTAAACAATAAGTCCCTACAGCTAATGCAGCAACCTTTGCTCCATTTCCCACTCGTAGGACGACCTCATCCTTGCTCGACTTTCTACTTGACCGGTCCACATATATTATTACATATGTGAGAACCACGGTAGGTATCCAATACCCAAGTAGAAGATTGACTTTCAGAAAAATTAATTTCAATCATAAACAAACCTTGATTAGGATTCGAAGCTTCTCCAAGCTTCTTCTGCTTTTGTTCCGCGAGATAATCCTTGCAATTCCTCTTCCAGTGACCCGGCTTGTTGCAATGGAAGCAAATTCTTTTGCTAGCTGGATCAGGTTTCTTGTGATCCTTCACTTTTGTCTTTCCCTTAGCCTTCTTAGATTTCTTCTTTTCAGAAGATAACTTGGGCCTCTTCCTTTTCTTGGAAGAATCATCCACCAATAAGACATGGTTCTTCTTGGATGAGAAGTGACCTTCAGCATTTTTCAACATGTTAAGTAATTCAGGCAAGCTGACATCTAACTTATTCATGTTAAAATTCACAACAAATTCTGAGAAGGTGTCCGGGAGTGACTGCAAGACTAAATCTTGACTCAACTCCCCATCCATGATGAACCCAAGCTGTCTAAGACGTTCAATCAGATTGATCATCTTTAAGACATGAGTCTCAACGGTAGTACCCTCTGTCATCCGAGATCAGAAGAGCTCCTTAGATATTTCATATCTAGCAGTCCAACTTTGCTCACCATACAACTCTTGAAGGTGCAGTAGCATAGTAGGAGCATCCATTGTTTCATGCTGACGCTGAAGCTCGTTACTCATGGATGCGAGCACGATGCATTAAGCCACAAATGCATCATCTTGCCACTTTTTAAAATTAGCAATCTCTTCCTCAGAGGTTGTCTCTGCAACTTTTGCATGTACGGGCAAATTAAGACATAAGAAATCTTTTCAGTAGTGAGAACAATTCTCAAATTCCTTAACTAGTCCGTGTAATTGATTCCAAATTCGGTTTGTTAGCATCAAGTATGCTACTGCAGATGAAATTAGTGAATGTGACATTTTCAAAATTTCGCATGTAAAAAGATAATATTTTAGCAAACATTCATTTAATTAATTACCAAAATAAATTAGGTCTTATTTTATATTGGTATCTCCCACTATTTTCTTCAAACTATATTACCCCCATGAATATAGTTCGGCAATATCTAATTAAAGATTTGCTAGTGAGAATAAGGATCCCATTTCAAATGTATATAGCATTGTGTGTGCACAATAAACTATATATAAATAAATAGGTAGACAACTCTTGTCAATTACATCATTATGTAACTCCTTATATTTTGCCTCTTAAATCATAATGGTCAAGTGTGTGCACATCCGAACTAAAATGTTTGAAGTTAAGTCATACCCAACATTTCCATATAAGTGAAGAGAAAACTACAGCCCTTGTGTGTGCAAAACAAAGCGGTAATGTTCAATTCCTTATAAACATCAAATGTAATAAAAATAACATCTTAAATATTTAATACTCACCTTGTGTGTGCACAACAAACTCATATTAAATATTCAATGCTTTATTATTTTTATCATGCTAGAAGGCGACGTTCGATATTCTAAATATCTTTGAACGTTACAACTTAATATAATTTCATTGAGGGGTTTGTTATTATTAGTCTCATCTTGTTTAGCGCGCATGCAAATATAAATATAAAATGTGCGTCATATTATTAAACATGTGAAGCATGTTTGCATAATATATATATATATATATATAATACTAGCATGCACATATAGAATACTATATTCTACCCGGATTGATTATGGACTTTTATTCTAGTTTGGTTTACTAGAGCCATCAAGTGAACCAAAAGGTCAAACCCTAGGGTGCAAGAATAAACATTTAAATATAACTATTACATTTAAACCCGGGCTCCATTACAAACGGGTCTTCGAGCGCTCCTTGCTCCTTGATCTCCGGTTCTTCAAAAAAATTCTAATTAATGTTATTACATAAACTATTTAATTTAAATAGAAACATTGATCAGTAGTCAAAGGGAAGTACATAGAAGAGAGACAGAATTTACATCAAGAAGAAAACCAAAAAAAGACGAGGTACGCAGACCCCATTTAATAAAACTCATTCATTCAAACATCCAACCAAAATAAATTCAATCACATTGGTCAATAGTCCATAATCAATCCCATTTATTATCATACATATCATCATATGTATCAATAAATAAAATCATTCCATATATATATGAATATCATTTAATGGGCAATTTTATGTTGCATAAAATCCAATTTCAAAATTAAAATAAATTTTTATTTTAATTATAAAATTATTATTTTATAAAAAAATTTAATTCAAATAAATATCGCATCATTGGCATAAATATATAAGTTATCATATATATATATATATATATATATATATATATATATATATTCCATTTCCTATATCCATACTATCAGTATGAATAGTATACATAAAATATAGATTATATTACATATATAACAAATAAGCATCACGTGAATCTAGAAACATGAATCAGCCATATATCCTGAAGTAATTCACGTGACCTTATATAATATATATATATATATATATATATATATATATATATATATATATATATATATCATGCTGCGCTAATTAAGCGTTCCGCCGTGTAGGAAACAATACATCACGTGAATCACCTGAACATTTCCGCTTTTCAAAAAACAGTTTCGCGATTTTTTTTTAAATAATAATTTTATACAATAAATTATGCCCAATAAATTATTCTAAATATATACCCATACATATATAGAATCAAAACAATTAATAATTTGCATAAAGTTTAGTTCTGATGCCACTGTAACGTTTTGTAAAAATCAAAGTAGCAATCAAATTGCAAAATTAGCGGAAGCAAACTAAAATCAGATTTTAAAATTTTTCACAAATCAATTACCCGGATCATCATTTATGCATATTATTAATTAAAACGAAGAATAAGAAGTTATGGAATCATACCCTTGTAGATACGAGCTTCCACAGATACGAGTTCACCTCCCCTACTTCTCCGCGATCTCCTTGAATCTCCGGGTAGATTCTTTCCTTTGATCAATGTTAGCCACCCAAGTGTATGGCCTCTAGAGGTGATCCACCAAGGAAGAACAATTTTTAAGAAGAATGGTGTATTGGCTCAAACCCTAGTTTTTTCTATCTTTATAGAAAAAGGGGGCGTACTCTCCAACTATTGGAATTGCGTCTTTTTGATATCTGATATAAGACTCCTCTTATAAAGATATCAGGTAACCCTATTAAAATAAGGTATTATTTATTTAATTAAACTTTTTTAATTAAATGGGTTCCCTAATCTTATTAGGGATAATTAATTAAACTCCTTTAACTAATTTTTTCTCCTAATCCTATTAGGAATAAATGAAAGTACTTATATTAAATTAATTCTTAAACTCTTTTAAAAATTAAAATAATAATAATTGTAATAATATTAATAAGACTCCTCTTATTAATTTATATTTAATATTTCTAAAATATTAAATAATAAATATTAAGCTATTTAATTTATTCTATCACCATAGATTAAATTAAATATACTTAACATATTATTATGATTATGCCATTAACTTCTTAAATAATTATTCTTCCTTTTATAGTATGACCCTTTAGGTTTTCCATATTAAATTGGTTGTGAATAAATCAATTATAACAATTCTAATCTTATATAAATAAATAAATTAAACGATTAATTTATTTAAATAAATAATATTTATTCTACAATAGGGATAAGCCTCCCTAGCGATCAATGACTTTTCAAATAATATAGATTTCAACATTAATCATAAAAGAACCTTTGAGTAAATAGTTACCGTACATTTCAATCCTTCCACCATACAATGTCCCAATTAAATGTAAGACATGGAATTACTATCAAGTCTTATTTTATTTAATAATATGTATTTCGATTCCTAAATGCACAACTCCTAATGAATGCAAATTAGAAACTATTTTCTAATTTCATTCCACCTTGGCCAAGGATTCCTAGGTTGTCATTTATCGAATCACATAGGATATTTCTCTTCTTTTACTATAAGTGGTAGATTCTTTATTGATCATTCATTATCTTTATATATAACTTATTACACCCAATTCATTATCTTTATATATAACTTATTACACCTAAGCATACCCTTTGATATACTCTAAGAGTCTTAAAGAATAAGTCAAAGTGTAATTCATTATATATAAGATACTATGATGATCTCAAGTCTAAGTATCATTTGTACTACTATCACTACAGGAATTTCTATTGACAGATAAGTAAAATTCCATTAGGTATTCCTTAGCGAGTCACGTTTAGTGAACTTATTCTCTAATAAGCACCTACATACTTGCTTTAGTGTCTCTACACAAATGATCATGAGATTAATCATCCTCATCCAATGAGCAAGCAACGTACGTACCAATCTATCCGGATTCACTAATCTCCTTTTTAGTAATCTATTGATAGGGAACATTTTAGTTTTGAGTTATCTCATAATTTAGATCTCATTAGCATGATCTCATCATGATTCTAAAAGCATTGCTTAAAACTCTGGATTTATCACATATTATTAAAACACCACCATGTAGATAATAAATACCTTTAATAAATAATTATTTTATTAATAAATAAATATGATTTATTACAAAGTATATGCTTTATCATCATACATTATTGGCTTGTATGCATACTACTTTCACTTAGACGATAAAGAATGAATCTTGAGGTATGGCATTTAGTTTCCAAAAAGCCATAAGGAATGAGTAGTTGACTTAACGAACATTATAGTTTTAGTGGTTCGGATAAGTTCAAATAAGTTTAGATTGTGGTACAATCGTAATCTTTGATGGATGACATATGGGAGCTAGGCTAAATAATTCCTTCAAAGAGCGAAGGTATATACGAAACTGGCAACCGATTTAACTCACTGTGAAACAGTGTAGATGAGACGGGAACTTGTTTGTTGGTTATTTGTGGGAAACCACTCAGAATACCATATGGACTACTAGCAGAGACACGATGTGTGCTGAGTCCTAGAGCAGATATAAGAAGAAGATAAAAATGTAAATCATCAAAGATGATGATCGTATGAGTAAGACATCTCCGTATGTCATGAAGCCGTAAACCGGTGGTAAAGAAAGTTGGCCGCGTAAACTTAGATTTGTAAGAACGCGAACCCTAAGAAGTAAAGAAAAGTTTAAACCAATGCGTAAAGTCAAGTATATGACTAATTGGTGTATGTGTTATTTCCTTATATGCTATATAGGGATTGGAATAAGCGATTCAAACAGTAAACTATAAGTCATGGCATGCATGCGTAAAGGCAAGTTTCCTAACTTCATTCATATTTTAAATGAATAATAGTTTTTTAAACTTTCTCAAATGTTGAACTTGAGAAGTTTTATCTATGTGCAAATGTGTGATATTTGTACAAGGTGGTAGGATGTATGAGGCCTTGTGCCACAATTTTAAAACTTCTGTGTTTCTATGAGATGGATTGTTCTGTGATTAAACTGTTCAAATTGAGAATGTTCTTTTTATACATGAACCGTTATTGTTAAGTCTGTGCTAATGATTCTAGCCAGACAAGATGTGTATGAAAAAGAGTAGAAGAATGAAAGTATTTAAAAGTGAATGTGATTAATGTTTTAAAATAATTGAAATCAGAGATTATTCCTATTATTCAAGCTACTTCATAACATTTTTTCGGTTATTGAAGTCTTAAAAGAATGTTTAAATTCTTGAATTTGTTTGTTCAACTGCTATGACTTGTTGAGCAATTGAATGCTCACACTTACTTTAAATAAAAACATTTTCAGCGAACGTTGTTAGAAAGAACTTAAGGATCTCGTAAAGATCAAGTTGATCGGTATCTAGACGTAATGACATTCAGTATATAAATGAGCGTGAAGATCAAGTCAAGACTTATAATGTAGAATAGTTTAATTGAACTATAGATTAGTTTAATGAACTGTTATGTATCCTTGGTGGTGGATAAATGTCACTCTTGTAAGATGTAAAGAATAATGTAATTATCATTATTTGTAATGAACGAGGTTAAAAGGTATTTGAATCTGGGATTTGAGAATGTATGTTGTTATATTTTGCTATATAATGATGTATGTTTGGAAAGAAGTGGGACTGTGTCGTACGGAATCCGGTTATGAAAATAGACCAGATTTCGGGGTGTTATAGAGTGGTATCAGAGCTGATAGGTTATAAACCTTAGGTATGAGTACCTAAGGCTATAATCGTAGAGAGAATATTAAGAAAATTATAACGCCCCCATACTCTGGTACTTGAAACCCGAACTCAGTGCTTCACCATACCATTTCTATGAGCGAAATAATACTAATAATAATAACAATAATATAAATATCAAACTTAATTTACATATATCAGAGTCTAATCCCAAGTATGCAACCTTTACTACAATTCTTTACATGATATATAATACATATTATTGTCTTAATACAGTTTAAGTATTTCAAAAGATACCATTAAACATATTCTGTTTGCTTTCCTTTTCACTTGTTCTTGTCTGAACCTTCAGGTTGATCATGCCTAGCTGAAAACATTTAAATTTAAAGCAAGAATGAGCATTTGGGTTCCCAGCAAGTAATAACAATTATATATATAATTAGCTAAAAGAATTAAATATTTTCTTTGTACATCACTTCTACAACAAATCAATAGTTGTGAAGTAAACTGAACCGATAATAATAACATAACAATTCTATACCAAAATTTTGAAACTACGTACTGACTATAAAAGGGGTTTGGTTGACATACTATGAACATTATTTTTAATTTTCGAATAGGTTTAGCATAACTTCATCCGCAAACCGTCATAACTTACGGGCGCGAGGGTGATCATCCCAATGTGCCCTATATTGATCAATACTACATACAAGAACGATATTATCGTTCACTTTGTCCGCCTTGGGCGCATAAAATTTTTTCCTTATTCGGGATGTTCATACTTAATCTGGAATCCGAACTAAAATAATTTGATTGGATACAAAAAGATTTTATCATATTTAACGATATTTCTACATCTGTGTCTAGCTAGTCAAATAGCTTAGACGGCTTTTACTTAATGTATACATACGGGATCATCAATATATATATATATATATATATATATATATATATATATATATATATATATATATATATCAACATGTGTTTAAATACAATGATTATCCAAGTGAGGACACTTGTATAACCATATTTAGAAATTAATGAACACAATATATATATATATATATTATATAATTTAATATCATGTTGATAAATAATGATCGGATATAATATATATAACAATAGGGTTAATAATCTGGTACAATAATAATATAAATATGAAACTTTCTTACTCATGTCCAATGTATAAAGAAAATGCAAAGATAGGATACTTGCCTGTTCTGCTGCTTACAATACGCAACTTAATAATATCTTTTATACCAAAATCTATCATTAATAAGATCATTTTATTGATTAGAATAACATATCGTAATGCATAATACTACTTATTGGAGTCAGCACATAACCTAATCACATTGTCATACATATTCAACAGTCATTGAATCACAAACAAACATTAATACAGTCAAAATATCTAAGTCTAGATCAATTTCTGAAACATGTCGGTGTACCGACTACTTTATCGGGTAATTATCGAGTCTAAGACTCTATTCTGAAGTTCAATTTCTGTAAGTATCAGTTATATTATTTTTAAATTACTTAAAATAATATTAAAACATTTATTATAATTTATCATAAATTTTCAAACACTGAAATTATTAATAAATGATTTAAATATTAAACAATTCTATTATCATTAACATTTAATTACTATTAAACTATTAATGAAACCATTGCCAAAATATTAAAGTTATTTATAATAACTCAAAATATTTTTAAAACATTTATATTGCCTTTAAATGATTTTTAAAACATTTAAAATTATTTTAAATAATTACCATTAATATTAAAATATTAATGTACTATTCCTCAAAATATTAAAAGTCATTAATAAAATTATTAATATAATTATTAAATAAAATTAATATCATTAATAATAATTAATTAATAAAATTTACCTTTAAATATTAAAAGATATATTTTATAACTTAAAATATTTTAAATACCTCATTATTATTTAAAATGATTGTTAATATAATAAATCATTTTTTATTTATTGGATTCATTTATTAAATAACTTAATTATCATTAATATTAATTTATTAATGAAATTCCTCACAAAATATTAAAAGTCATTAAAAATAACTTAAAATATTTTCTTATACTATAATATAATTTTAAATGATTTTTCAAGTATTAAAATCATTTTTAAATAATTTATTTAATATAATAATTAAATACTAGTTAATATTTCAAAAATATTAATTATTTATGAAATATATTATTAAAAACTAATTTTCGGACTTTACAATAATTTTAGTAATTTAATTTATATTTTTAATAATTAAAAAATAATTTTCTATAATTATTTAATAAAAATATAATTTTCAGAAATTAAGTGTCGCTAAAGACTACCTATAACGACAGAACCGTCGCTATAGGTATTTTTCATGTTCTTCATCAAACCCAGAAAATCAAGTCAGTTACTGAGTTACCAAGTTTGATCAAGTTTAATTTAGTGTGTATTGTGTTTCTGGGCATGTTGTTGGTCAAATCGTGTAGTACTAATGCAAGACTACAAGATTCAACAACAAACATAATCATACAACACATAACCAAAGAGATCTGAGCCTCCAAAGTGGCTGTCAGAGCTATTCTTCGTTTCTGGGTTTGCCCAGAAATGAAGAACAGTTCGACTGCCCTACTTTGGGCTTCCATAACTTGAAATCCTGTTGATGTTTTAGTGATTTCAGAGTTCTAAATTGTAGTTAGCATGAAAGAGAGTAGATCTATTACATAAAATACAAATAACATCAACATAATCAACAGTTATGATCCGGTCAAACCATGTCAGTCGACATGTTCAACCAGTTTTCTGGAAAATATAACCGGATGACCTACTTTGAACATCCACTACATTAAATCTATTTGATGTTTAGGAGATTTTAAGGCATAAACTTGTATTACATATACCAAGCTACAACTTAGATACAACAACAACATCAAAACATCAATACACTGACAGATCTAGAGCAATCAAAACTTGTCAGACACGATCTGGGGAGATCTGGGTTACCCAGAAACTTGAAAAGTCATGGTCGGTCAACGACCTTTGACCAATAATATATATCAATCTGTGCATGATCTGGTCCTTCTATGAGTTCTAGAACACAGATCGCATGACATACTACAAGATCAAACACTTAAAACACAAAAACCAAACACAGACGGAGATCTACAAGGCCTGACATTTGGTTGTCAGAACACATTAGAAAAATTTCCAGATTTTGTAAAACACTAGATCTGAGCCTATAGATGTTATGGATTTAACATCTATCAACCTAGAACATCATAATAAACTATAAACAACATATTACAACACAAAATCATAACTTCGACATCAAAGGTCAGATTTTTAGGTTTAGTGTTATACCTTTCTTGATCAAATCCTTGATTCTAGGCTACTGATCTGCTATGTGTGTTAGTGGGGCTTGGTTTGGGGACTGATACACATATAAATTTCGTGGGTCTTAGAGAGATATGGTCTTGGTAGAGAGTTGGTGTTTAAATGGCCAAATATTGGATTTTTCTCTCTCTAATACTATATATATAAGCCTTAGATGCAATGTATTGGTGATATAAAATGGCTGAGATGTGCATAATTCAGTCACATGGTAGGTCAAGAGTGGTTAAACAACTAAAAGCATTGTCACATTTTACAAGCAACTAATAGAAAATGTGCATAAGGGCAATTTGGTCAATTATATTGTAATTTTAATGGTAAACTTGTAATCTTGACAAGCCCTTAGGGTTTGACCCTTAGGGTTTAGCCCTTAGGGTTTAACCCTAAGGTTTAACACATAGAATTAGTTGGATTTAGCAATTAGGGTTTGAAAAATGTAAAATTTTATTTTCTAAAATAAAAATTAATTTCTAAAAATTACAAATTAATTAGGGTTTTCTTAATTAGGTTAGGTTTCTAAGTACATTATACATGAACATTAGGGTTTAATTATTTACTAATTATAGTTAACCTTGCAAATTTAGCGATTAGGATTTTATAATTACTAATTAGGATTACTAAATATAGAAATTAGGGTTTCTATTTAAAAATTAGGGTTTTGAAAATTAGGGTTCTCCCTAATTAGGGTTAATATTCCTAATACTGGTCATTACACTTATTAGCATGATTACATAACAGTCTTAAGCTTGCATTCGAATTTTGAATTAGGGTTTAACAGCTTGAACTTGGGTTTTCTAATTTTTAGAAATTATTGTTTCTAAATATTAATTAGGGTTTACCTAATTAATCATATCATTATATAATACACAACATAAATCATATAACACGGTTATATAACAGTCTCGAACTCATAATTGAGTTTCAAATTAGGGTTTTCACTTAGCAATTAGCTAATTACTGTTTAAGGTTTCTAATTTGAGAAATTAGGGTTTAAATCACTAATTAAGGCTTTATATAATTAGCATTTTCCTGATTATTATAATTATCATGAATCACATAACACCATTACTCATTTGATTACAAAACTAGGGTTTATCAGTAATACGAGGGTTTTCAAATACTGCACCCTCATTGACCAATCATTAACAATGCGTACATACAGTACATATTTATAGCACTGAAAAATCAAAATATAATTAATGTTATATTATTATTCTCATTCCTTGATCAAAATCCAAAATTAGGGTTTGGATTCCATATCTCGATTTATCTTGCATACATAATAATAATAATTAAGTTAAAATAATAACATTAACTAAAATTCATATAATAAAATAATATTATAAAAATTCTATAATCTTTTCATATATTATTTAAATAATATATAATCATATTTTCATGGAAAATAATTAATAAAAACATTTTTACTATAAAATTAATTATTATAAGAATATAATTTATAATGATCAATAATTTTAAAATAAAATTATTCATGTATTAAATAAATTTTTATTTATCGCAAATATTCATACACATTACCTGGCACATAGTCTCACCTTTAAAATAAAAAATAAAAAAAATTTATACGTAAAATTTCTGATTTAATTATATAGAAAATATCGGGTTATTACATTCACCCTCCATTATAAAGATTTTGTCCCCGGAATCACCGTTTTAAAACCTATACATACCAGGGTAAATAGCATACACAATCATTGCAATTAGATCTCGATCATAAATGATCGAACCGATCTTTAACTATTCAGCATAAAGCTTATCTATCTTCTTAAACAAAAATTTAATTTCTAAAAAAACTCAAATTCCTCCTTCAAAATTTATTTATAAAATAATTTACTATATATATAAGAAAATAAAATTTGTTTGAATAATACCTGGAGTTGCATCCCCAGCTACTACCGAATCATGAACAGTCATGTTGAAGACTCCTGCGGTTGGTTCTGTTAATTTGTTTATTGAAGTTGGCCCCGTTGTCGCCAATGTCCTGCTGCCTTTTTCTGTATTCGCATTTCTTGCCTCTTTTCTCCTTCTTGGACAGTCTTTCACCTTATGCTACATTGATTCACAAATAAAACACCCACTATACATTCTTGGATTGGGGCCGTTATGAGAGATATGTCCCTCCTTCCCACACTTAGAGCACACAAACTTTCCTTTTAAACACACTTTCTTGAGTGATTCTATCCGCAATTCCCATCTTGCAGAACATGTTTCTTTCCACCTCCTGGCCTATTTCCGGTATTATAGAAATTATCTCCTTTCATTGTATAGGTGGCAAAAGCTGTCTTTGCCCCTCCGTTACCCTAGCTATCACAAACGCGTCTATAGGGTCAGTTGATCCTCTAATTCCTGGCGATCCAATTATCTTGAAGTCTTTGATGTTCACTGATTTATTATCTGGCTAATTTTTCGCGGCTGATATTCCGTTCTGCATAGCTTGAGCGAGCAAATTCACAAAATTCTGTGTCAGGTCTAGTTGTCCTCTAGCTTTGTTGACAGGTTCTTCTGCACTTTAGTTTCATTTTTGTTTTGGCGGCATTATCATAAAGTATTCTTTATTAACTTACATTCTAAGCCTTATCGTATACGTTTAACATATAACGCAAAATTTTCCATGTACTCAAAATATTAGATTTTGAAAACTTAGTTTACTGTATTAACCAGTGTTCAGATAAATAATTATTATCTTTATACAAAACTTATTTCATTAATCCCATATAGATTCAAATTCATAGCACTTGACACACCATAACGCATACTGCTTTAAACATTCATTATCCCTTTGTGACTCAAAAGTCAAGAATCGCTGCCATAACTTATTCAAAAGTTAAAAATAATACCTTATACAGACATACCTATCATATAGACGACATAAAATCATATATATTCAAGTAATACTAATACTACTTATTTCTTACGCCTTCACTAAGGATCAATTTCTTCCTATTCTATATATTCCCATTATCCTCAATAATCCATTAACACATAATTATACCAAGTTCGCCAAACCTACCACACATTATGGGTTTAAGAACTCACGACAAACATAAGAGTTTAAGAACTCGAGCTTAATCTTATATTCTTTAACTATACTCTACCTATCAGTTATACTATCATTTCTGGGTCCAGTACTACATTTTTCAAAATAACCACCTTATTGAGGTAGCTTTCAATGTGAGCTTCTATTCCAGCTATTGGCTCGGTTATGGAGGTTGGCTCCTTCTTTACTATCTGAGGGTATCCTAATCCTTTCTATCTGACATATATACACATAAATTATCCTGATTAGCAAATAATATATACACACAACAAATAATAGTTTTTATTTCAGTTATCTTTTATTTTGTTTCACGATGAATTCATTTAATTCATCTCCTTATAAACTCTATATGAGTTATTTGTATTTTCAACGTTTCCCTCTGTTCTAAGGTTATAGCCTAAGGTCTATCCCACCTTAAGGTTTCTAACCCTAAAGCTCTGATACCATATTATAACGCCCCTAAACTCGGGTACTTGAAACCCGAACTCGGTGCTTCACGATACCATTTCTATGACCAAAATAATACTAATAATAATAACAATAATATAAATATCAACCTTAATTTACATATATCAGAGTCTAATCCCCAGTACGTAACCTTTACTGTAATTTATTATATGATATATAATGCATATCATTGTCTTAATACAATTTAACTATTACAAAAGATACCATTAAACATATTCTGTTTGCTTTCCTTTTCACTTGTTCTTGTCTGAACTTTCGGGTTGATCATGCCTAGCTGAAAATATTTAAATTTAAAGCAAGAATGAGAATTTGGGTGCCCAACAAGTAATAACAATTATAAATATAATTAGCTGAAAGAATTAAATATTTTCTTTGTACATCACTTCTACAACAAATCGATAATTGTGATGTAAACTGAACCGGTAATAATAACATAACAATTCTATACCAAAATTTTGAAACTACGTATTGACTATAAAAAGGGTTTGGTTGACGTACTATGAACATTGTTTTCAATTTTTGAATAGGTTTAGCATAACTTCATCCGCAAACCGTCATAACTTACGGGCGCGAGGGTGATCATCCCAATGTGCCCTGTATTGATCAATACTACATATAAGAACGATATTATCGTTCACTCCGTTCGCCTTGGGCGCATAAAAATTTTTCCTTGTTCGGGATGTTCATACTTAGTCTGGAATCCGAACCAAAAATATTTGATTGGATACAAAAAGGTTTTATCATATTTAACGATATTTCTACATCTGTGTCTAGCTAGTCAAATAGCTTAGACGGCTTTTACTTAATGTATACATACGGGGGATCAATAGGTATATATATATATATCAACATGTGTTTAAATACAATGATTATCCAAGTGAGGACACTTGTATAACCATATTTAGAAATTAACAAACATAATATATATATATATATATATATGAATTATATAATATAATATCATGTTGATAAACAATGATCGGATATAATATATATAACAATAGGGTTAATAATCTGGTACAATAATAATATAAATCTGAAACTTTCTTACTCATGTCCATTGTATAAAGAAAATGCAAAGGTAGGATATTTGCCTGGCCTGCTGCTTACAATACGCAACTTAATAATATCTTTCATATCGAAACCTATCATTAATAAGATCATTTTACTTATTCAAATAACATATCGTAACGCATAATACTGCTTATTGCAGTCAGAACATAACCTAATCACATTGTCACACATATTCAACGGTTATTGAATCACAAACAAACATTAATATAATCAAAATATCTAAGTCCAGATCAATTTCTGAAACATGTCGGTGTACCGACTGCTTTATCAGGTAATTATCGAGTCTAAGACTCTATTCTGAAGTTCAATATCTGTAAGTATCAGTCATATTATTTTTAAATGACTTAAAATAATGTTTAAACATTTATTATAATTTATCATAAATTTTCAAACAAGGAATCATTAATAAATGATTTAAATATTAAATAGATTCTATTATCATTAACATTTAATTACTATTAAACTATTAATGAAGTTTATTGCCAAAATATTAAAGTTATTTATAATAACTCAAAAAATTTTTAAAATATTTATATTGCTTTAAAATGATTTTTAAAACATTTAAAATCATTTTAAATAATTACCATTAATATTAAAATATTAATGTACTATTCCTCAAAATATTAAAAGTCATTAAGTATAACTTAAAATATTGTTAATTCATTTATATCCTTTTTAAATGATTTTTAAATTAATAAAACCATTTTTAAACTATTTATTTAATATAATTATTAAATAAATTTAATATCATTAATATTAAATTATTAATGAAATTATCCTTTAAATATTAAAAGTTATACTCCCATTAGTCCCAAATTAATTGCTCAGTTTTAACTTTTTTTAAGTCAAACTGACTATTTTTAGAATTAATAATTAGCATATATAAATATATTTCTAAAATTATAAAAATTGGGGTTAGTAATAAATTGTATATATTTTCTTTTGGTTATAATCTCTTCATCTATATTTTAGCAAAAATAGTAAAAAAATTAGTTTAAAAATGGTCAATTTGACTTTAAAAAGTCAAAACTGAGAAATTCATTTGGGACGGAGGGAGTATTTTATAACTTAAAATATCTTTAAACACTTTATTTTCATTTAAAATGATTTTTATAATATTAAAATCATTTTTAAACTAATTTATTTAATATAATTATTAAATAAACTTAATATCATTAATAATAATTAATTAATGAAATTTACCTTTAAATATTAAAAGTTATATTTTATAACTTAAAATATTTTTAAATACCTCATTATTATTTAAAATGATTTTTAATATAATAAATTATTTTTTTTATTTATTTATTTAATTCATTTATTAAATAACTTAATTATCATTAATATTAATTTATTAATGAAATTCCTCACAAAATATTAAAAATCATTAAAATAACTTAAATATTTTCTTATACCATAATATAATTTTAAATAATTTTTCAAGTATTAAAATTATTTTTAAATAATTTATTTAATATAATAATTAAATAAATTAAATACCGTTAATATTTCAAAAATATTAATTATTTATGAAATATATTATTAAAAACTAATTTTCAGACTTTACAATAATTTTTAGTGATTTAATTTGTATTTTTAATAATTAAAAACTAATTTTCTATAATTATTTAATAAAAATATAATTTTTAGAAATTAAGTGTCGCTAAAGACTGCCTATAGCAACAGAACCGTCGCTATAGGTGTTTTTCATGTTCTTCATCAAACACAGAAAATAAAGTCAGTTACTGAGTGACCAAGTTTGACCAAGTTTAATTTAGTGTGTATTGTGTTTTTGGGCATGTTGTTGGTCAGATCGTGTAGTACTAATGCAAGACTACAAGATCCAACGACAAACAAAATCATAAAACACATAACCAAAGAGATCTGAGCCTCCAAAGTGGCTATCAGAGCTGTTCTTCAATTCTGGGTTTGGCCAGAAATGAAGAACAGTTCGACTGCCCTACTTTGGGCTTCCAAAACTTGAAATCTTGTTGATGTTTTAGTGATTTAAGAGTTCTAGATTGTAGCTAGCATTCAAGAGAGTAGATCTATTACATAAAATACAAATAACATCAACAGAATCAACAGTTATGATCCGGTCAAACCATGTCAATCGACATGTTCAACCGATTTTCTGGAAATTCCAGAAACAGAAAATATGACCGGATGGCCTACTTTGACCATCCACTACATTAAATCTATTTGATGTTTAGGAGATTCTAAGGCATAAACTTGTATTACATATACCAAGCTACAACTTAGATACAACAACAACATCAAAACATCAACACACTGACAGATCTAGAGCCATCAAAACTTGTCAAACACGATCTGGGGAGATCTGGGTTACCCAAAACTTAAAAAGTCATGGTCGGTCAACGACCTTTGACCAATAATATCTATCAATCTGTGCATGATCTGGTCCTTCTATGAGTTCCAGAACACAGATTGCATGACATACTACAAGATCAAACACTTAAAACACAAAAACCAAACACAGACAGAGATCTACAAGGCCTGACATTTGGTTGTCAGAACACATTAGAAAAATTTCCAGATTTTGTAAAACACTAGATCTGAGCCTATAGATGTTATGGATCTAACATCTATCAACCCAGATCATCATAATAAACTATAAACAACCTATTACAACACAAAATCATAACTTCTAACACAACATCAAAGGTCAGATTTTTAGGTTTAATGTTATAGCTTTCTTGATCAAATCCTTGATTCTAGGCTACTGATCTGCTATGTGTGTTCGTGTGGCTTGGTTTGGAGACTAATACACATGTAAATTTCGTGGGTCTTAGAGAAATATGGTCTCGGTAGAGAGTTGGTGTTTAAATGGTCAAATAATTGACTTTTCTCCCTCTAATACTATATATATAAGCTTTAGATGCAATTTATTGGTGATATAAAATGGCTGAGATGTGTATAATTCAGTCACATGGTAGGTCAAGAGTGGTTAAACCACTAAAGCATTGTCAAATTTTACAAGCAACCAATAGAAAATGTGCATAAAGGCAATTTGGTCAATTGTATTGTAATTTTAATGGTAAACTTGTAATCTTGACAAACCCTTAGGGTTTGACCCTTAGGGTTTAACCCTAAGGTTTAACACATAGAATTAGTAGGATTTAGCAATTAGGGTTTGAAAATGTAAAATTTTAGTTTCTAAAATAAAAATTAATTTCTAAAAATTACAAATTAGGGTTTTCTTAATTAGGTTAGGTTTCTAAGTACATTATACGTAAACATTAGGGTTTAATTATTTACTAATTATAGTTAACCTTGCTAATTTAGCAATTAGGTTTTATAATTACTAATTAGGGTTACTAAATATAGAAATTAGGGTTTTTATTTAACAATTAGGGTTTTAAAAATTAGGGTTCTCCCTAATTATGGTTAATATCCCTAATACTGATCATTACACATATTAGCATGATTACATAACAGTCTTAAGCTTGCATTTGACTTTTGAATTAGGGTTTTCATAATTGAGTTTCAAATTAGGGTTTTCACTTAGCAATTAGCTAATTACTGTTTAAGGTTTCTAATTTGAGAAATTAGGGTTTAAATCACTAATTAGGGCTTTATATAATTAGCGTTTTCTTGATTATTATAATTATCATGAATCACATAACACCATTACTCACTTGATTTCAAAACTAGGGTTTATCAGTAATACGAGGGTTTTCAAATATTGCACCCTCATTGACCAATCATTAACAATGCGTACATACAGTACATATTTATAGCACTAAAAATCAAAATATAATTAATATTATATTATTATTCTCATTCCTTGATCAAAATCCAAAATTAGGGTTTGGATTCCATATCCGATTTATCTTGCATACATAACAATAATAATTAAGTTAAAATAATAATGAACTAAAATTAATTATTATAAAAATTCTATAATCTTTTCATATATTATTTAAATTAGATATAATCATATTTTCTTGGAAAATAATTAATAAAAACATTTTACTATAAAATTAATTATTATAAGAATATAATTTATAATGATCAATAATCTAAAATAAAATTATTTAAAATTATTCATGTAATAAATAAATTTTATTTATCACAAATATACATACACATTACTCGGCACATATTCTCACCTTTAAAATAAAAAAAAATTATACGTAAAATTTCTGATTTAATTATATAGAAAATATCGGGTTATTACAAAAATGGTTGAGTTAAACGATTAAGGAAGAAGATCACCACGTGATCATATTGAATCATAATAAGAGTTGTTCTATTAAACGATGGATGATTTATAGCTAATGCTATAAATGAAGGGTACTACGAAGTAGTACGGGAAGAAGAACTCAGATTGAGTTGTTAAGTATAACATACAAATTAAAGAAAATTCATATTAAGTAAAGAGTAAGTTAGAAGTTGTAAGATTTCAATTGAGGACTCATGTGATAGCTAAATTGTATGAACCTTTGTTATGGGAAGATGTTTATGCTTTGGTGTAACAACTGCTTAGTTTATTACAGTGATAATCATTGGAATATTTGGTTGCACTGTCAATATGTATATGACGAGAAGGTGAATCTTTTCTCATGTATATGTGTGATAGGTATGGAACGATAAGATAGGTACGAGTTCTTGAAACTCATACTTATAAAAAGTTTGTGACTCATAGTTATATGTTATGTTTCTGATCCCTAAGCATATGGATAGTCCTTGATTTATTCTTGGATTACATATTGAGAAGATAAGTTCTTAAACACATATGGTTGTGGAAAGTTCCTAAACACATAAAGTGTGGTAAGTTGATGGACTATACTAAGGTATAGGTATGTTTAGACTGAAAGCAAGTATTTTCAGTATACTTAGCATTGAATGTGCTAGAGAAGATTAAGTATTGTCGCAAGTAAGACAATAAAGGAAGATGGAGAAATAGGATATTCCAAGTCATCTAGCTATGCTAGATTTTGAAGTTTATTGAAATCGTGCTTATGTGTGCGCATTTTGAAAATGAAAGAATTGGTTCAATTTTTGGAACCAATGGATTTTAAAAGAACTATTCTTTATATGTCTATGCTAATTGTTTCGGCTAGATAGAAATTGATTTAAAATATCAAAATGAATTTTATATCATCAATGCATTTGATGCAAAGATGATAAAAGGATGGAGTTATTAATGCAATTGAACCTAGTGTTGGATGTAATCTTAGGATCAACAACCCGCTATGGTATGGTGTATAATGATGAAGTCATAAACTGACGAAGTCCTCAACGTACTGTGAAATGTGTGGTATCATGACGTCATAAAACGTTTTGATGTATTGTGAAAGAATTTAAAGAAGTAGTCGATGTCAATTGATTTGACTAGACGAATGTTTCAAGTTGATGTCCAATTTATTGGTATGGTCTAAGCTATTTGATTTGGTTAAGACAAATGGTATGTCATGTTATAAGAAAATTGAGCTTTCTTTGAAGAATTATGCTGAACCAAATTGTTTTAGTGAGGAATCTAATGATTAAGTCTGAGGTGAACATACCTTGAAATGGGGTTATACGATGGGTTGATCGCCTACATATGGAAGAGGTAGTTTGCTTTCTTGGTGATTGTAAATTGACCGTGATAGAAGGGTTTACGATGAAATGTTGTTAAACCTAGTAAGAGTTCATGGTCGATTTGACCCCTCAGCAAAAGTATTAAATGTTTTAAAGGAATCTTTATATTCCTATTTATTCCTTCTACTTCATGATTCTTGGTAAGTTATGAAGGCTAGCGAATGTTGGAAAGATAAGAACTTCTTTGAAGAGAAGTTGAGAAGAAGAGTAAGCTAAAATTTTGAGGATGAAATTCTGTGAAGAAGGGGTGAATGTGATGACTCAGGTATGGGTGTGGTTTTAAAAATTCTGAGGACAGAATTTTTATAAGGATGGAAGAGTGTGACAACCTGGAGAATTGGATTGTCCAGAATTTAAGTTTAAAGAATTAGTTATTAATAAAATGAATTTTTATTAATAATATTTTGTGCTGTGTTTATTAATCGTTTCAGAACCTAGGATGATTAGAATACGGGAGGATTCTGGCTACGAGCTGGATTGAATGAGTAAGAATTTTCAAGATGAAAATAAATTTTTTCCGAGAAAAAAATATTTTTAGGGAAAAAGACGAAATATGCACTATTCACCCAACGAAACCTTAAGGGTTAAGGTTTGAATAACCTAAGCCTTTTCGAGAGTTTGATATGTCGAAATGACATTCCATCGAAAGATTTGACGATAATATATCGTGAAAAATTAAGTAAGCCGATAAAAAATTTTTCTCAAAAAACGTGCAGAAATCGGACGAAATAAAAATGATGAAAAGTACTGTTATGTACTTTTCATTCGTTTAACTATGTTAGGAGAAAACGTGAAGAAAAATGCTTAAAATCAAAAAGTGTTTTTTAGTTTTTCGAAGATCTGAAGATACTTAAAAGTTAATCGGTAAAGGAAAGACGAAATATCCAAAAATATTTGGATTCCGAGAATCGCTTGATTTTTAACTATCGATTTAATTCATGAAGAAGAAGCTGAAGCTTTCAGGAGAAGCTTCGTGAATAGTAAGGAGGTGTGAATAGTAACTGTGGGGCAAAATGACTATTTTACCCCTAGCTTTGGTTTTCTATAAAAGAGAACCTTAATTCATTTGTTGGTGATTTTGAAAATCACCAACACTTGAGAGAGAGAGAAAGAGAGAGAGGTCGGATGAGGAGGAGAGGAAAGAGGAAAAGCAAGCTCGAGTGCAAACTTTGTCCAACGGAAGAAGATTAAAGAAGAAAGGTAATCCAAAACCTAGTTTAATATAAATTTTCTTTAACTTTTCTATGCTAAAAACATAGCTTAATGAGAATAGAAGTAAAAGATATTAAGAATGATTTTCATATGGTTGAAATCATGAGTAAACGAAGATATAAGAAATTAGAAGTTTAGTTTATAAATTTCTTAAGGAAGTACGAGTTTCGTAATGAATTAGAACGATCCGAATGAATCATATGAACGATTCGGTGAAATAAGTAAGGAATGGTGTCTAATAACACCTAATTCGAAGAAAAAGTGAAATCATAATCAAAATATCGATTAAAATGAAGAACGAACGAAGAATGTGAAGAACACGCGAAGAACACGAAGAACGTTGTTGATGGATAAATTTAAAACCATCGTAGTTAGAACTTGTTGTTGATGGACAAGTTTAAAACCATCGTGTATAAGTTAGTTGCTTATTGCTTGGTTAGGAACGATAGAAATGTTCATGAAGAACGGATTAAAACTTAGCTATAACGAAGTTATGGCAAAAATTTCATAAAAGACGAACGAAAAGTAAAAAGTATTTAAATGAATCCAAATGTGTAGGGTTTTATAAGAATGTAAGAGAACGTAGAAAACGTGAGTTGTAGACACAAGAACGAACGAATTCTGAGTTCGAATGATCGAATTACGAACGAACGAACGAAGAACGTTAATAACGTAAAATGATCGAATTATGAAGATTAAGCCAATTGAATGGCATGTTAACAGATTCAGAATAAAATTTTGTCTGAAGGAAGTTGAAGTAAGTAAGATAAGGAAGAGAATGGCTTTAGAACGACCTCGTTCTGAGTTACAACGAATGAGTTATAAGATTGTAAAGTGAGCATCTTAAACCAGTTCAAGACTTAGAAAAGCAAAAACAGAATGGACCCCGCTGGGGCGGGCATTTTAAGGGCCAAACCCTCCGCTTGTATGAGGATACTTAGTTCTTTAATGTAAGTAGGGCCCATCAAGGTGTAATTCTTGAGTACAAACCCACGGAAAGGGTATGGGAAAGGCCCAGAGAAGAGATTTTAAGTGCTCAACTCTTGTGGGAAGTGTAAGGGAAGATAAAGAACATATAGTTTGCCTAATGTAACACTTAATCAAGTGACTTAAACCTTTATTAAAGGTTGAATGCAAAGATTGAACATGATTAAAAGATAAAGAATGTAAACACAAATTATGGAACCGATATCTGGGGACCGTAGTCGCGATAAAACGAACGTGGGGGATTACTATGATTGTGATTCCTTAGACATTGAGTGACGAGGGTGATGTATAACATTCCAATGTTATGATGTCGTAATAAGAGATATGCGTAAAGCGTATAGACGTTGTTAACGCAACGCAGTTGCGATGAACGATCGATCTTAGCATACAACGAACCGTATGGCTTCAACATTAAGAAAGAGTAATGAACGTGGGGTTCAGGTAATGGATAACGAAAGTAGTAAGTAAGATATGATTTCACTACAAGAAAATTCTCTAACATCGACCAATAATATTAGTGACCACACATCCGGTCGCAGATACTTATCATTAGCGACCGCCAGTGGCAACCGCAATGAAATGTAGTTGCTGTTTTGTTTTAGCGACCCTATGCGGTCGCTAAGTGGTCGCTACTATAATTTTACTGCCTAAAAATAGGCTGGAAATATTGGCGCCCTATTTTTTGTGACCTCTCACTATCAGTGACCGCATACGGTCGCTGATACTTCCACATCATTAAATATTCAGCGACTACATGCGGTCGCTATTACCGGTCGCTGATTTTTTTAATCTATCAGCCACACCTCGCTCGACAGTAGCTGAACCAAAAGAGAAAAAAAAGAGGGAGAAAGAAAAGGGAGAAGAGGGAGAAGGTCACGCCACAGGAGAGAAGCCACCGCCGCCACTGCTGCAACCGACGCCCACCGCAGCTACCCACCGCCTTGAGGTATTGATTTCAATGAATAATGTTTCAATATTAAATATAAATTTTATTATATATGCATTAGATTGATATATATGGATTTGATTATGTTTGGGTAATATGATTATGATTTTATTAGTATTTGAAGTCGATTTGGGTAATATGATTATGTTTGGTTTATAAGTTTTGATTAGAGTAAAATTTATTTGGGTAATATGCAGTACTTTGGGTAATTTGATTTTTTTAATTTATGTCAATTTGAGTAACTTGATAAAGGAAAATTTGAGTTATCTGATATCTGTACGGATTATTTTATCTTTGTGTTGTTAGAAGTCATTTTTTTTATGGAACACTGATACTTTACATTACATGTTTTGATTAGTGGCACTTCACTTAGAAAACTACTACATCAAATGTCTAAAGACCATCTAAATATGCAGTCTTTAAAATAGTTCACCAAGTATTAATGTGTTTCATTATTCCTTTTATCAATCGACAAATATAAACTTGCCCATCTTCCTATAAATTTATTGACTAAATTAAAAGGTGTGTGTGTTGATTGTAGGGATGTATGTAATCAAAAAATTATATAATTTCTCAATCTTGATTGTTTCACAAACTCCAAGACCTCCCATATGTAGCGAACATTTATTTTATGCTTAGTTCAAGATTGAATAATGATTTTACAGTCACTTCAAGCTTGAAAAATGTTCATAAGTATTATAAGTATAAGTTTGTAGTTAAATTTTTTTTACCTCTTTTATTGCGAACAGTTTTAGGTTTAAAATACATAATAGCTTTTGGTTATAGGAAAGCTATGCCCATTATTGAAATAAAATGAGAAATTGAATTGTTTGAATATGTGAGTAGCTTAATTTTAGTAATTCTCCGTAAATTGGGTTCTGTTTATATAGAGAGCCTGGGTGCTGCTTATCAATTGGATATAAATATATTGGTGATCACTTAGAGCCTATTAAGGGGTTGTTGGAGCTGATGGACTGGGCTTGGGGCCGCGAGGCCACACGAGGCCATGCCAAGCTTAGCCAAACCTCACAGGGCCAAGGCAAGCTTGGTTGTCAAAGATAGTAAGCTATTGAAGAAACATTAAGCCAAAATAAGCGAGGTTAGGGAACCTATTTATGCAATGAGAATGTAACTAGACACACTTAGTCAATAAAGAGACTGTTTTGGCTATAACAGAAAAATAAGGGTATTTAACACTTATGTATACAAGAATAAAGCTATAAAATATTATAGAAGCTATAAATTGCTCAACCAAGTTGTGACTATCCCAAAACATAAAAGATTATAGAAAGGGACCGTGAGGGGTATAATCTTAAAACATGTTAGCTGAGGCCTTAGATGGACTCTTCAATTCTTGGTGTGAAGCCTTAGATGGTGGTAGTTTTCTTAAGAAGAAACATTTCAATGCATCTGAATACCAACCAAATATGTAACAACCAAATATATAACAACTAAAAATAGTTGTATATGTAACAAACAAATATGTAACAACCAAATACAGTGTTTATAACAAAATAGCATTCCTAAAAAGAAATGAAAGTATTACTAATTTATACATATAGCTGTGAAACGTAAGAATAGCATTCCTGAAAAGAGTAGGAAAAAACATTCTTCCATCTATCTATCCTATGTCTGGTAAATGTATGGAATAGAGCAGGAAAAAATTTAAGAGATGTTAAAATTTAAGAAATGTCAAAACTTGTATGAATGAGACACTTTAACTCTGATATAAAGCTAGCATGAATGAAATACCTTACGTATTCACTTACGATTAACAATAAAAACAAATTTAAAACAAATTAAAATAAAATAACATGATATAATATAACTATTAAACTAAGTAATATTTACTTAGTTTCTCATACTAAATTTAATAACATTTAAAGTTTCTCATATTGCTTTAATTTGCATTCATTCGTTAACATTGAGTATGCTTAAATGTTAATCATATGCTTACAAGTATGCTCAAGTCATATGGTTACAAGTATGCTCAAGTCATATGCTTACAAGTTTGCTAAAATGTTAATCATATGCTTACAAGTATGCTCAAGTCATATGGTTACAAGTATGCTCAAGTCATATGATTAATAAGCTCATGTTGTCTGTAGTAGGTACCGTGGAATCATGGACCTCTATTCATACCGTAGTTGGATGGCACAACGAAAGTCAAGTGCCCAAATAGGTCTTCAAATTGAATTTAGAATTTGGTAGCCAAGTGTTTTGGAGTATCGTATAGTCACCCGGAATGTATGAATGGTTATCGCTTGAATACGATGTTCATGTTTGAAGTGTAAGAATGTAAATTATATGGATGAGAGACATGGTAAACTATCATTTACTTGTTTCGGGTTCATGAAAAATTACGAAGAATCTTTGGTGGGCACATGGGCGAGAGAAGAGATGGTGGCATCACGAAGTACACAATTCAAGCAAAGAGTACTCATCATATGAATGAAATGGTTCATGATATTACTGGGGCAGATTTTTATTGGGAACAAGGCAGAGAGCAACCTATGAATTCTGATGCCAAAGACTTCTTTAAGTTGTTAGACGAGGGTAGCAAGCCATTGTAGCATGGTTGCACCAAACACACTACATTGTCTGCAGTGGCGACATTACTTAACATCAAGGCTGGTCACAACATGAGCCATGAGTGTTTTGAGTTGCTCTTGAAGGCCATTAAGAATATGTTACCTGACGGTGAGAAATTACCTGGTAACTATTACTTTTGTAAAAAAATGGTGAAGAAGTTGGGTCTTGGATACCAAAAGATCGATGCATGTCCCAACGATTGCATGTTGTTTTATAAGGAAAATGAATAGATGACAAGGTGTACGTTTTGCAGTCATGCTCGGTTTAGGCCTAATAAAGAGGACGTGACTACAAAAAAATCAAGTATACCGTTTAAGATTCTAAGGTATTTTCCAATAACACATCGGCTAAAAAGATTGTACATGTCTTCAGGAATAGCTAAACATATGAGTTGGCATGCGAAATCTCCAGCTAAAGATGGAGAACTAAATCATCCCACAGATGGGCAGGCTTGGAAAGATTTTAACTTAGAACATCCTGGGTTTGCATTGGAACCTAGAAATATGAGGCTTGGATTGTCCACCGATGGTTTCAATCTATTTGGTCACTCAGCTATTCCGTACTCATGTTGGCCTATGATTGTTAATCCGTACAACTTGCCTCCTTGGAAGTGTATGAAACAGCCATACTTGTTTCTTTCACTCGTTGTTCCTGGTCCTAAGAGTCCTGGAAAGAACTTAGATGTTTACTTGAGACCTCTTATAGACGAGTTGAAGGTATTATGGGAGGATGGGGTACAGACTTGGGATGTTGCAACGAAAACAAATTTCAACCTTAGGGTAGCGGTTATGTGGACTATAATTGACTTCCCAGCTTATGGTATATTAGCTGGATGGAGTACACACGAGAAGTTGGCTTGTCCGTATTGTATGGATCATACAAAGTCATTTAATCTATCAAAAGGTCGAAAGTCTTGCTGGTTTGAATGTCATCGTCGGTTCTTGCCGGTAGATCACCCGTTTCGAAGAAATAGAGAATACTTCAGGAAAGGGAAAGTAGACAATGATATGCCTGCACCGCGATTGTCAGGAATGGAGATGCGAGATCGGGTGATGAGATTACCGGTTATCCCATTTGGTAAGATTGATGCCACAAACATAATCAATGGGTTTGGCGAATCTCATAACTGGGTTCGGAGAAGCATCTTTTGGGAACTGCCTTATTGGTTTACAAATTTGATTCGTCATAATCTAGATGTGATGCATATTAAGAAGAATGTGTTTGACAATGTGTTTAACACTGTGATGAATGTTATGGGGAAGACAAAAGATAACGATAAGGCACGTTTGGACATGAAAGATATTTGTAAGCGTCTTAGATTAGAACTTTATGAATCTCCTAATGGTAAGATTGTCAAACTGCATGCAAGGTACACATTGTCCAAAAAGCAAGTTGAAGATGTGTGCACATGGGTTAAGTCTCTGAAACTACCATATGGATATACGTCAAACATTACAAGGTGTGTTACGGGTGGGAAATTTCAAGGGATGAAGAGTCATGACTGTCATGTGTTCATGGAGAGACTCATGCCTATAGTATTTCGGGATCTGCTTGATAAACCAATATGGGATGCTTTGACGGATCTTAGTCGTTTCTTCAAAGACTTATGTTCAAAATTATTAAATGAGAAGGACATGTCTGTACTTGAGAAGAACATCATAGAGATCACGTGTAAACTGGAAAAAATATTCCCACCTGGTTTTTTTAACTCCATGGAGCATTTGCAAATCCAACTTCCCTATGAAGCTCGTGTTGGGGGTCCAGTTCAATATAGATGGATGTACCCTTTCGAGAGGATGATGGGAAACCTTAAGGGGAAGGTGAAGAATAGAGCTTATGTCGAGGGTTCGATATGTGAGGCATACAGTTTCGATGAGATATTTACGTTTGTCTCAGACTATTTTTTGGACGAAGTCTTGACAAAGGCCAATCGAGTATCGAGACATGATGATGGGGAAATGTTGAACTAAATGATCGGCTATCTGTATTTGGTCTATCGGGTCGCGCTTAAGGAAAAAGGAAGCGCATATTCCTCTCTGAGCAAGAATTATATGCTGCACATACTTACATTCTTCTCAATTGCGAGGAGATTGACGAATTTGTGAGGTACACATGTAAACTTGATAATTTATCTTTTAAGTTGAAAATTTATTCCAATATGTTAATGTTTATAACATGGTATAGATTTTACGATGACAAGTTAAAAGTGAAGCATCCCAAGCATAACCGATAAAGATATTCAAATCAACCCTGATAAAAAATTTGCACTTTGGCTAAAGGATAAAGTAATTTCAATTTCTTAAGCACGATATATATATATATATATATATATATATATATATATATATATATATATATACTCCATGTTAACTATGACTTCATTTAATAAGATGGAGTTTTTTGTAAGATTGATTGAGGATCAATGATTTTGGCTAATGTACAAGTCCTAGCTATGGGACCAGACAGGGACCAAGTCAGCCGCAATGGTTACAAAATAAATGGTTGTGAATTTCATACAAAGGCATATGGGCGCGGTAAAAGAACAACGAACTTTGGAGTGTGTGTCCAAGGAGATTTTTACAATGAGCTTGGTCGTGCCTTTTATGGGGAGTTGGAGGAACTCATAGAGTTGTCGTACAAGGGCACGTACGGGGGTCATATTCACTTGTTCAAGTGCCATTGGTTTGATTCAGAAAAAGGGATACGTGTTGATAGACATGGAATCGTCGATATTGACCTCTATAGGTCTGCGTACTCCAACGAACCGTTTTTTTACCAACTCAAATAGTACAAGTATACTACACTCATAGTCCTATTAGAAAAAGGGATAGACCGCCTACAGATTGGCAAGTTGTAATTCATACTCCCGCGTGTAGTCGTGTAGAAGTAGTTGATGGGGAGATTAACCAAGAGCAGATGCTTCATAGTCAAACTATAATAAATGTGGAGGACGACAATGAAGTAATCCAGTTAGATGGTGGAGATGAACCACATGAATTAGATCCTGAGTTAATACTTGTGTCAGAGCTGGGTGAAAAGACGAAAGACTGCCACCGCCAACAGATCCTCGGGTGTACCCGATGGCGAAAAGGCTAAAGGAACATACAAGGGTGGCAAAGATTTCACGGTTAAGCATATCAACTTTGTGGATGCGATTTACAAGTTTTAATATGTTTACAATCATGAATTATAGAAAATATATCACATTTTTACTTAGTAATATTGTGCTATTTTTTGTATAGGAGTCTCGATCCCCCAAGGTCATCTATCCATTGGTTTGGATGTGTACGTACACCCGTGATGGTTCCTGATGATGCTATCTAGATAGCGATAATTAGTTTTAACAACTTGATCTTGTTTATCAATGCTTACAGAATTTATTTTTAACTATTTAATTGTTAACATGATGACAAGATACTTATAAGCGTTTATTGAATGAGCGCTATCCTGAAGGCACTCCACGTCCGCCTATTGATCAAGAGTTATGGGAGAGGGCGTCTATTGTGAAGAAGAACTACATTAAAGGTCAAGGACAACTGTAAGACCCCAACATTTTATAAATAAAATTGAATTTCCTCTATTTATTATCTTGAAATAATAAAGAATTAATTTGATATAATGCTCTAGTTATGGGTGAAATGTGCAAATTTTACAAAATAAGCAAGTGGTTATAAAATAATCATTATTGTAGAGGAATATTCGTTTGGACGTGGAATATTCTTTTTGTCGGGAATATCCCTACGACTTGTATAGATCATTTGTGGGCTCCATAATGTAATAACCGTCGGATGAAGAAAGCGATAAGTATGAGTTTTTATAAATAGCGTAACGTAATTGTTACCAATTAACACTTTGTTGGATTACTCCGGTGGTTAAAATATCTGATGTCTGGCGTGGTTGCATAAAGCATTATTACCTGTATTGCATATTTTTAAATTATTGATTCTTACGTAAGAAGGCACTACTCAATAATTGTTACATGTAATTCTTATGTTCAATATTTTATTTTATTGATTCAATAATTCACGCATTGATATTTTATATTATTATTGTTTCAATAATTGTCACCGCACGTGATTTTCCATTATCGGATCAATAATTCATATTATTTAAATAATATTATTAGATAGCATTATTGGCAATGTCTAGTAAGTTCTGTCAAGGAGAGGTTAGGTCACTTGCATCGTGTCACAATTCGTTTCACTTGCATCGCTTTCACGCCATCGATTCACTTGCAATGCTCACAAAAGAAATTTTTTTTTTCTTCTCAGTTATCTGTTGTTACCTTTAATCTTGAAATTGAATCCATGTTTTGATCTTCATTCTTGAATTTTACTCCGCTATAGTTTATTATGGAGTGTTTTTGAACTTGGATAAACTGTAGTATGAATCCCTAATATTTGTCCTTTTGTCTCACTAGATTCGTTCTCTAAAATATTTTTCATCATCCTCAGTCTTTAACGGTGATACTTGATAAATATCTTTGGCCTGTAGTGCAAAGATGAATGATAACCTGATGAATATCTTTGGCCCGTAGTGTAAAGATGAACAGGTGTTGAGATGAACATGACCAACTGGTGATACTTGATGAATATATTTGGCCCGTAGTGCAAAGATGAATGTTAGATGCAAGATGTATATTGATTGATGTTACAGGGATTAAATATTAATGATGGAGTTTTAAATTCATAGATGATAGTAGATTTCATTCTCTATTTAACTCTTCTAGTGAATTGTTGTTTCCGCTGCGAACGTTGATCTAAAACTGGTTGTCCATTATATTTTATCTGATTTGTTGAGGGCTAACGATAATTTTTGGTTCATTATCTTAGTCATAATATTCTTTACTGGGCTAGTTGAGCTCACCCTTTTCCTTTTTGTTCCATTTTTCTTCTCAGGAAACAAGAATATAGCAGGGAGTAGTCAGGGTGTGGAGTGACATTCCATGGCAGTTGTTATAGTAGTCCTCACTATTTGTAAAATAGTGTATCAATAATTGTGATGAGGACTTATTTGAGTGTGGATATTGTCTAGAAGACAATATTTGTATTTAAACTCACAGTATTTGTGTTGTCGTATTTTGCACGACAATTGTAATAATGATGTTGTAGTTATTTCTGTACCATGTATTTGGCGACTCATAATGGGTGATGTATACCTATTTTGGGGGCATCATAGTTGGTATCAGAGCTTAGGGATATGATCTCTGGCAGAGATCGGGGAATAGAACTAGGAGGGGAGAGACGAGTAAATCATTCGCAAGTGTGTCCTACCTAAGCTTATTTGTTGATCGGTCATAATATAGGGATATTATGTGACATGTTAATTTGTTTAATTAACCTTTGTTATATGGCAGTTTTTAAGAATGGCAGTTGAGAACTTTAACAATGGAGTGTATGAGACTGTGGAACAACCATCAATCACCAACAAAGAGAACGTGCAACAGGAAGGCAATATTCCTCCTGTAAACAACACTATGGAGCAAATGATGAATGATGGAATGTTTAGAAGCTTTTTGCAGTTCATGCAAAATCAGACGAGGGAGACTCATGTACAAAATAAGGGTGGAAATGATAGCAACGCGCGGTTTATCATAACCATGCAGTTCAAGGAGTTGGGACCACCAGACTTCTGGGAAAAGCCGGATCCAATTAAGACGAAAACGTGGGTAAAGCAAATTATCAATATATTCGATGTCTTGGGATGCACGGAGGAACAGAAGGTTCCATTCGCTACCTTTATGTTCCGTGGTGAGGAAGATTATTGGTGGGAATCTATGAAGTGTACCCAGCCAACCACACTCAACATATCTTGGGAAAGATTTCAGAAACTATTCAATGACAAGTATTTTCCTAAAAGTATTTTTCATATGAAGGAGGTAGAGTTTATTAGATTAGAACAGAACAACATGACGGTGTCCCAGTATGAGGCAAAGTTCGCGGAGTTATCCAGGTTTGCATCTAATTTGGTTGAGAATGAGGAACATATGACGCGGATTTTTCTGAGAGGTCTAAAACCCGAGATTCGTCAATACCTTATCTCTCATAAATTTTCTCTATAATCAGATGTTTTCAACAGGGCTCAATTATTAGAGCGAGATAGTGAGTATGTTCAATCGAGGGACCACAACTAGGGTCATACCAGTGACAGCAGTCATCAGAGCGATGATAACCAACGAAGAGGGAAAAATACGGACAAAAGCGGTAACCACTTGGGTGGTCATCGTGGCCATGATAATAGGATAGGTGAGTCAAGTGGAAATTTCAAAAAGAGGAGATTCAACAATGACGGGAAGACATCAGCAACAGCACCAACACCAACAACAAATTCTAGGGGAGGAGAATGACCGCCAGTTAGATGCTACAAATGCGGAGAGGAGGGACACATAAGTCCAAACTATTTACAGCCTTCCAAGTTGTGCTTCAATTATGGAAAAGACGATCATATAGTCCAATTTTGTCCGGTAGCGAAGTCAAGTCCAACTGGGACGGCGGCACCAAAGGCGACTACGGACAAAACAAAGTCGGTAGTTCAAGGGAGGGCGTTTGTCGTGACTGGCCAAAATGCGGGAAACCCAAATGAGGTGATCACGGGTAAGCTAATCTTGAACTCTTGTGAAGTTTATATCTTACTAGATACCGGTTCAACCCATTCTTTTATCTCTCCTGCTTGTGTTCAACGTTTAAACTTAACTCCGGAGAAATTAGACTTTGACTTATCTATGGAGACTCCATTAGGAGAAACCTTTATCACATCCACTGTTTATAAATCTTGCTTCATCCAAGTGGGCACAATCACATTACCTGTTGATATTATCTCTTTAAAGATACTTGCATTTGGTGTGATTTTAGGGATTGATTGGTTAACTACTCATCATGCCAAAATTGATTGTTTTCGTAAGGTTGTTAGTTTTCATATTCCTAACCAACATGTTATACGAATTCAAGCAACTAAACCACTAAAATCAATCACGGTCATATCAAGCCATAAAGCTATTCGTTTATTGAAACACGGATGTCAAGCTTTCTTAGCCCGTATTATGGACTTGAATAAAAACACGTCAGATTTGAATAATATTTCTGTTGTTAGTGAATTTCCTGACGTATTTCCTGAAGAACTTTCTGGTATACCCCCAGAACGTGAAGTTGAATTCTTTATTGATCTTAAACCGGGTACGAAGCCCATTTCTAAAACCCCATATCGAATGGCTCTTATTGAACTTCAGGAGTTAAAAGTCCAACTACAGAAATTATTAGACATCGGTTTCATTCGTCCTAACACATCTCCTTGGGGTGCTCCTGTTTTATTTGTAAAGAAGAAAGACGGGAGTATGCGACTTTGTATTGACTACTGAGAATTGAACCATGTCACCATCAAGAATAGGTATCCACTACCTTGCATTGATGACCTGTTCGACCAGTTGCAAGGAGCACAATTCTTTTCAAAGATCGATCTTCATTCTGGATATCATCAGCTTAAGATTAAAACAGAGGATATTTCGAAGACTGCCTTCAGAACTCGATACGGGCATTATGAATTCTTAGTCATGTCTTTTGGATTGACTAATGCTCCTGCTGCCTTCATGGATATGATGAACCGTGTATTCAAGGAATATTTGGATCAGTTCGTTGTTGTCTTTATTGATGACATCCTTATTTATTCCAAAAGCCGTGAAGATCATGAGCACCATTTGAAGCTGGTACTTCAAAGACTTCGTGACAACAAGCTATATGCCAAGCTGAAGAAATGCGAGTTCTAGCTTAAGAAAGTAGCATTCCTTGGGCACGTGGTGTCAAAACATGGAGTATCTATTGACCCGGCGAAGATTGAAGCAATACAAAGTTGGGAGCAACCAAAGTCGGTGATCGAAGTACGTAACTTTCTGGGATTAGCTGGTTATTATCGAAGATTCGTGGAAAGATTTTCTAGAATCACTACTTTGTTAACTCGGCTGACTCGGAAAGATACAAAATTCGTATGGAGCGAGGAATGCGAGAAGAGTTTCCAAGAGCTCAAGAAGAGACTCATTTCGGCACCTGTTCTGACAATACCATCTGGTTCGGATGGACTTGTTATCTACAGCGATGCTTCAAGAAAAGGGTTAGGATGTGTTCTCATGCAACATGGGAAAGTCATAGCCTATGCCTCGCGACAACTCAAAGAATATGAGAGGAATTATCCTACTCATGATCTGGAGTTAGCAGCAGTCGTTTTTGCGTTGAAAATCTATAGACGCTACCTGTATGGGGAGAAAGTGGATATTTATACGGATCATAAAAGCCTCAAATATTTCTTCACCCAAAAGGAACTCAACATACGGCAACGACGTTGGCTCGAGCTGTTGAAAGATTACAACCATGGCATTCAATATCATCTTGGAAAAGCAAACGTTGTAGCTGACGCATTGAGTAGAAGATCATATGCGGGTACGAGTGCAATGTTGTTAACACAAAGTCCCATTTTGTATGACTTGCAAAGGATAGAGATAGAGGTAAAGGCTCCAAGTACCAACGTGATGATATCAAACATACGAGTAGAACCGACTTTAATCGATAAAGTTAAAGCTGCTCAAGCCACAGACCCAGAGATGATACGTATGAAGAAGAAAGTACGAGAAGGTGTTATTTCAGAAGCAGGAATCGTTGAAGAAGGAATACTTCGAGTCAACTCCAGACTTTACGTTCCTAACGATTCTGACTTGAAGCATACAATCATGATGGAGGCACACAACACACCATTTGCAATCCATCCTGGGAGTACCAAAATGTATCATGATCTTCGACATACATTTTGGTGGAGCAATATGAAGAGAGAGATCATGGAGTTTATCTCGAGGTGTTTAACTTGTCAACGTGTAAAGGCGGAGCATCAAGTGCTAAAGGGTCCATTGCAACCACTTGAGATTCCGAAATGGAAGTGGGAACACATTACTATGGATTTCGTTACGGGTCTTCCAAGGTTTCTCAAGGTATAGATTCGATTTGGGTTATTGTTGATAGATTAACCAAGTCTACTCATTTATTGTCTATACGTGAGACTTATTCCCTTGAACATCTTGCTCGTATGTACGTAAATGAGATTATAAGATTGTATGGCATGCCAGTATCCATAGTTTCAGATCGTGACCCAAGATTCACTTCACGATTTTGGGTTAGCTTGTAGAAAGCTATGGGCACGGATTTATGATTCAATTCGGCATACCACCCTCAAAAGGACGGGCAATCAAAAAGGACTATTCAAACCCTTGAAGATCTATTAAGACTCTGTGTCCTAGATTTCAAAGGAAGTTGGGATAAGTACTTGCTATTGGTGGAATTCTCCTACAACAATAGTTATCAGGCAAGTATAGGTGTGGCTCCATTCGAAGCATTATATGGACGAAAGTGTCGCTCTCTAGTATGTTGGGATGAGGTGGGTGAAGCAACATTGTTGGGACCAGAGTTGGTACGTATGACTACAAAAAAGATCCAAATGATTCGGCAATGTATACAAACGACACAGGATCGACAAAAGAGTTATGCTGATCTTCATCGAAAGGACGTGGAATTTAATATTGGAGATCATGTACTATTACGTATTGCTTCATGGACGGGAGTTACAAGATTCGGGAAGAGAGGAAAGCTCAATCCACGATTTGTTAGTCCATTTGAGATTCTTGACCGAATAGGAAATGTGGCCTACAGACTCGCATTACCTCTAAGCATGTCTCGTGTTCATAATGTTTTTTATATATCTATGCTTCGTAAATATGTGAAAGATCCAAACCACATTATTGCGTTAGAACCAGACGAGATAGCCAAAGATTTAACGTACGAGGAGGTACTTGTCAAGATATTGGATAGGAAAGAGCATGTCCTACGAACAAAGGTTATACCACAAGTCAAGGTTTTGTGGAGGAACCATGCTATTGAGGAAATGACCTGGGAGTTGGAATCGGAAATGAAAGTGAGGTATCCTCACCTTTTCGACATTCCAGGTACGTACGTCAATTTCGAGGACGAAATTTCATAAGGAGAAGAGGTTGTAAGACCCCAACTTTTTATAAATAAAATTGAATTTCCTCTATTTATTATCTTGAAATAATAAGGAATTAATTTGATATAATGCTCTAGTTATGGGTGAAATGTGCAAATTTTACAAAATAAGCAAGTGGTTATTTTATTCCCCGACAACAATGATTATTTTATAACCACTTGCTTATTTTGTAAAATTTGCACATTTCACCCATAACTAGAGCATTATATCAAATTAATTCCTTATTATTTCAAGATAATAAATAGAGGAAATTTAATTTTATTTATAAAAAGTTGGGGTCTTCTAATATTATTATCATGATCGAAAAGTGCGATTGACGATAATCGATCATTGATAAACCTTTTTCTTGTAGTGTTTATCAAGAAAGTCGTAATGAACGGTATCAAGATTAATGAAAGCCGAATGTGAGTCAGATAGAAAATGTTAGAATGCAATGTAAGCGTTAAACACTTTAACCGACGTGAGGGTTGAGTGTACGCGAATATTAAACGGGAAGAACCTATACCCCGTGTATGGTTTGACCGTAGGGTAATGAAGACCAATGATTAAACCTGTGAACGGTGAAGAAACTGAATTAAAGACAATGACGTATAACGTAAAGAAGCCGAGTTAATGATTAACTTGGATGACGTTCTGAGTCGAATGAACCGGACGTTGTAAGATATGAATAAGGCAACATAAAATGCTTAACGCTATGAATACGTAGAATTAATATTGAATGATCATTCTGAGTATACAAAAGACTGTATGACTTAGATGATAAAGAATGAATCCTGGGGTATGGCATTTAGTTGCCAGAAAGCCATAAGGAATGAGAAGTTAACTTAACGAACATTATAGTTTTAATGGTTCGGATAAGTTTAGATAAGTTTAGGTTGTGGTACAATCGTAATCTTTGATCATTGACATATGGGAGCTGGGCTAAACAATTCCTTCAGAGAGCGAAGGTATATACGAAACTGGCAACCGATCTAACTTACTGTGAAAACAGTGTAGATGAGACGGGAACTTGTTTGTTGGTTATTTGTGGGAAACCACACAGAGTACCATATGGACTACTAGCAGAGACACGATGTGTGCTGAGTCCTAGAGGAGTTATAAGAAGAAGATAAGAATGTAAATCATCAAAGATGATGATCGTATGAATAAGACATCTCCGTATGTCATGAAGCCGTAAACCAGTGGTAAAGAAAGTTGGTCGCATAAACTTAGATTTGCAAGAACGCGAACCCTAAGAAGTAAAGAAAAGTTTAAACCAATGCGTAAAGTCAAGTATATGACTAATTGGTGTATGTGCTATTTCCTTATGTGATAAATAGGAATTGGAATAAGAAATTCAGCGTAAACTATAAGTTATAACTGTGTGTAAGGCATATTTCCTAACTTCATTCATGTTTTAAATGAATGCTAGTTTCTTAAAATTTCTCAGATGTTAAACTTGAGAAGTTTTGTCTATGTGCAAATGTGTGATATTTGTACAAGGTGGGAGGATGTATGAGGCCTTGTGCCATAATTTTAACACTTCCATGTTTCTATGAGATGGACTATTCTGTGATTGAATTGTTCAATATGAGAATGTTCTATTTATACATGAACCGTTATTGTTAAGTATGTTTAATGATTCAGCTGCATTGGGATGTGTATGAAAAGAGTAGAAGAATGAAAGTATTTCAAAGTGAATGTGATTAATGTTTTAAAATGATAGGAATCAGAGATTATTCCTATTATTCAAGCTACTTCATAACCTTTGTTCGATTATTGAAGTCTTAAAAGAATGTTTAAATTCTTGAAGTTGTTTGTTCAACTACTATGACTTGTTGAGCAATTGAATGCTCACACTTGCTTTAAATAAAAATATTTTCAGCGAACGTTGTTATAAAGAACTTAAGGATCCCGTAAAGATCAAGTTGATCGGTATCCAGACTCAGTGCCATTCAGTATATGAATGAGCGTGAAGATCAAGCCAAGACTTATAATGTAGAATAGTTTAATTGAACTATAGATTAGTTTAATGAACTGTTATGTATCCTTGGTGGCAGATAAAAGTCACTCTTGTAAGATGTAAAGAATAATGTAATTATCATTATTTATAACGAACGAGGTTATAAGGTATTAGAACGTGGGATTTGAGAATGTATACTGTTATATTTAGCTATATAATGATGTATGTTTGGAAAAAAGTGGGACCGTGACGTACGGAATTTGGGTGTGAAAATAAACCAGATTTCGGGGTGTTACAGATGTTTAGAAGTCAGTATGGGGTATGCAGAGTTGTTCATAAATGAAAGTGATTAATGTTAATCGACTTGTGTGAGCTTGATGAATCATGCCTACATGGACGAGATCACAGTTGTTATGTCCCCAAAGCGATGATCGTCAGTTGGCAAAACAAAGTGGTCATATAGATGCAGAGGGGATTCTTCATTATTGTCTGGCCATACTAAGGGGGAACGTATGGCTTCGGAGGTAGATGGTTGTTAGGGAGGTGGTGTTGATTGTTCGGATGGAGTCGGGATGTGGGTTTCTATTGGTGTTTCTATTCGTGGGGTCGGTTGATTTTCTGAAGTGTGTTTTCATTTTCTGATGAGTTGGGGGATGGGTTCTGCTGGTTCGTCAGCTTCATCGACTTCGATGGGCATCTTTTGGGATTGGTTAGCTTCGGTTGGAGGAACCCTCAAATCTTCGATTATAAGGGGGGTGATCTTGGCACGTTTCTTTTTAGTTCTGAGGATCTGGGTTCTTTCGGAGATAGGCATGTCTAGGAGGCTTTTTGTAAGAGTGGGAACAGGGACGTTTTTGGGTTTTTTAGCTGCTCTTCTTTTTAGCCGAGGGTGGTTTGGGTCTTTAGTAGTGGTCGGTTTAGGTTCGGTGTTTTGGGGTTGAGCAGATATTTCAGTTAGGTTTTCGGAGAGGAATTCCTCAAGATCTTTCCTATCAGCCGAGGTTGGTTTGATGAGAGATATTGTAAAAGCAGAAGGGATTTTTCAGAATTATAGTATAGAGTTTAGAAATTAAACAGTTATCAAGTTCGGAACTTACGTTTATGGTCGTACAATCATGCCTGTTTTGTCAAGAGGGTGAAGCTCCATTCTTTCAGAGGAAGTTGCTCGTGTAGCTTCACCATTTCCATCACTCGTTCGGGAGATGTGTCACCGAAGTCTAAGATGGGGCGTTTGTGGGAAGTTCAATTGGGGATTTTGGGAATTTCTGGTCCATTGACGAAGAACCGATCATTATGTCATCCTTTGTTACTTGAGGGGGTGTCCATCAGAGAGTGTTTGTCAAACTTGGAGTTAGGTTTTTGGGGTTGTTTGCTTAATACTTTGATGCCCTGTTCACGAAAGTTACTGATTTAGAACAGAGTAAAGAAGAAATCGATTGAAGGTGGAACTCCAATCTCATGATAGAAGGCGATGAATGCAATGATGTGGATGTAAGAGTTGGGCGCCAGCTGGGCTAGATCGATGCCCATAAACCCTAGAAGGGTGACGATGAATGCGTGGAGGGGTAGTCGAATTCCTTTCTCTAGTAGGGTGAGGGGGATGGCGGTCCAGCCGTTGGGTCGATGATACATACGATCAGTGGTTGAGGGTGCTCTTAGGTGATGGGTTTCTGGGATTTGGTAGTGTTCACTAATCACGAGGAGGTCGGCTTCTGTAATTTGGGAGGGGGTGTTGACGTGAGGGAATTGATTCTCGTTGGGGTATTCATGAGGTGTCTCGGATGGGTTTTGGGTGGAGGTTCAATCAGCGTTGGGGTTTGACTCTGGCATGGTGTTTGTGTGAGGGATGGAGGAGGTTGTAGGGAGGTTGAAAGTGGTGATTAATGGAGCAGAGATGCTGGATAGGGTAGTCACGAGGATGAGGATGGAGTTTTCCGGCAAAGTGTTATCAGTATTTTGGGTGGAAGCCATTTTTGCAAGTTTTGAGAAGGAAAAGTTGGAAAGTTGAAGAGGAGAAGTTTTTCTTGATTTGAAATGAGTTGGTGAAACTGTTTGAATTGGGGGGAATGTGTTTTTATAATGGTGTCCTTTTAGCTATTTCCAAATCTCAAGGGCGGCGCATTAATGGGGGTTATGATGATGTATCTGAAAGGTTGGTTTGATATCCGGTGTTGGGGCGCTTTGGTGATTGGACCTTGTTTGGCTTTGTTTAGACATCATTGTTGCTGTTGGCCCTTGTGTGTGGCTTTGTTTGGGTGTCTTTGGTGCTGATGAGTCATGTTTTGAATACTCTTCCATCAAATATTTTATTTGGTGGAAGATTGGGGGGTAATGTTGGGCCCATGATATTCGGGTCTATGATTTATGATGGGCCGATAGCCCTATGGCGTCATGTGGGCTTGGGCCAGAGGGTGTTTTGGTGGAGGGGGGATTTGTGGGATAAGGTTCCTAATTCTATTTGATCTCTAGATATGGAAGGAAGTGTTGGGATATAGTTTAACTTCCTTAATTCTAGGAGATTTGGTGTGATCCTATTAAGGAATGGTTGTTTGGGTGAGAACCTTAATCTGATTCGAAGAAGGATTACATGAAGGTGGTGAAAACATTATAAATACAAGGTTTTTCACTGATTCTAAGGTACATGTAATTTATTACTTTCCAGCATTAGAGTTTTAAGCCTCCATTGTTAATCTTATATCAACATGTACTTATTCTTACACCGGAATTATCTCTCGGCGGCTTAACCGTCAAATTTTTAGTATTTATCCGTTTTTGTGTAAGATTGAACGCGCTTTAGTAATTGAAGCGCGTAGATAGATATCGGCGTTAACAGTTCTAGCCAATGCCTAATAACTAAAACATCTTTTGGTGCCTGAGTGAAAGTGAAGGTGTCATTCAGTTGCTTGTTTTATATGAAACTTTAGCCTTAATATAGCTCCATTTGGAAATAATAAAACACTCTTAGACCGACTTTTTTGCCAATTAAATATTCCATATTTGATTATTTGTATAACAAGTTGTAGTTTTATTTTTTATCTCGCTGTCTTCGTTTATTTTCTAAAAAAATCAAATTGCCATTAATTTTATAAAATATGGGTCCATTTCAATCACAATGACAAATCTATTATCAAGGTAATGAGATCAATTGACCATACTGATTATTTTGTTTTGTTTTTTAATATATGCAAAAGAGAATAAATTTTGAGGGTAATATATTAAAGGAACCCACTGAATTGTTTTTAAAATTTCTTATATATGGGGCAAATTAAAATTGTATAACTCTATTACGTCTCAATTCATATATATATATATATAAGAAAATCACGATTCAATTAGATCGTACAAAATTGTTCAAAAAAATTGGACCCGGAACGTTGTCCCTAAACCTTGTCAATTAATCAATTTGTGACTAAACCTACTGCGCAAAATTCCTGACTTGGTCACTATATGTGGAGTATTGAGTGACATGTTTTAATTTTTTATTAGTTTCAGTTTCTTTTTTTAGACATAAGTAATAATACAATTTGTCTATTTGCATATTGCAGTCTAATAATATGACTCTTATTTCTAAACAAAGGTGGTAAACAACACATGTTCAATGCTAAACTGAACCATAACACTAAATGATTAACTCCCATTCGAAATCCAGGATTTGATTATTTCACACATTATTTTTATTTTTGTACAAAAAACACTAGAAGCACCTCTCCTATTATATGAAAGGTTCTCCTTCATATCCACTAATATATTACACGGATTTCAGTCATATGTAACTGAATCAAATATCTCCAAGCACCAAAAATGACCATTTTTATAGATCTCGGATTAAACTTTCTCATTGTTGTTGATCATCGGTTCCTCTTTCTTACTACCACCATCTTTACTAACAATGATGCTAACCAATCTACCTGGTTCAGCTACCTCCAGCATTTGAACCACCCTCCTCATCGTCGGCCTCAGCGCTGGCAGCCTAGCTGTGCAAAGAATCGCGATTTTCAAAACCTTGATCGCCTCTTCCTTGTAAGCTTCCTGTATACGCGAATCGACAACGCTTAATACAGTCTCTTTGGTTTTCAACTTGCTGCATACCCAATTCACTATGTCCTTATTTTCTCCATATTCGGGCTCAATCGGCCTTTTCCCAGCCACAAGCTCCATCAAAACTACTCCAAAACTATAGACATCACTTTTCTCATTCACTTTGTATGTGTATCCATATTCTGCACAATCAATTGCAAACATTAGTCATATATGTACAAATTTAATTAGTGCTATACAAATTGAACTTAAAATAAAAATGTGTAATGCTAAATAACTAGACAAAATTTTGTTTAATTTTGTCTAGTTAGCATTTTCCAATAAAAAACGGCTACAAATCATTGAAAACCAACTTACCAGGAGCAATATAGCCATGTGTTCCCGCAATAACATGAGTTGAATCCTTAGTCGAATTTGCTTGAACAATTTTCGCGAGCCCAAAATCTGCAATTCTCGGCTTCATAAACTCATCCAACAAGATGTTACTAGACTTGACATCGCGGTGAATCACCGGCCTCTCGCAACTATGATGTAAATACTCCAACCCTTTTGCTGCGCCAACAGCAATTTCATACCTAGTGTCCCAATCAAGTGCCATTTTCCCACAAGTATGCAGCCTATCCCATAAACTCCCATTAGGCATATACTCGTATACTAGCAAGCTCGAGTCCTCGCTTGTAATGCTGCAATACAGTTTCACCACATTAACATGTCGGATTGAGCTCAATGTTTGCATCTCTGCGTCGAACTCAGGCGATTTCTGTCTACCTTTCGACAGCATAGGGGAGCTGATCCGGGACTTTTTTAGGCCATTGGCATCAGAATTCCATATATGTTTAACTGCCAATTCGACGCCGTTTGGGAGCAAAACCTTGTATACTTTCCCTGATCCGCCTTTTCCGATTAGATTCTCTTGCTTTATGGAATCAAGAACCTCATCTTCCGTAAAAGTTAATACATGAAATGATTTCACATCCCATGAATCTTCCTTCAAAGAACGATCATGAATATCTTTTTGACTCTTCTTTATGTGGAAGTAACACGCAAGTGAAACAAGCAAAGCCAATGATCCAACTGCAAAGCAAGTAACAAGGGTTCGGATCTCAGGGGAAACACCGGAATCAGACGTACACCGCCGGAAGAACTTAATATTCTGGCTGCAAAGACCTTCATTACCTGAGAAACTGCCATTATACGCCTCAATAGAAAGAGACTTGGGAATTAGTCCGGTCAATCTATTGTAAGATAAATCAAGGAGGCTAAGCCTTAGTGATGATAAGCTCGATGGAATCGGACCCGAAAGCTGATTTCTCGACATGTTCAACGAATTGAGTGTTGGTAATGACCCTAGAGTCGACGGAATATTTCCGGAAAACAAATTGTCGGCCATATTTATGTCATTGAGAGATTTGCAAGACTCTAGTGAACTTGGTATTGAGCCAGAAAACATATTCACTTGTAAATGAAAGCTACTTAGCTGGCCTAATTCACCAATATTCACCGGAATTTTGCCCGAAAACTTATTATAGCTCAAATCCATTTTAACCAATGAGGAAGGCTTTGATATCTCTGGCGGCAATTCACCGGAAAATTGATTGTTAGCCACATTCAACTCCCCCAAAGACTTTGCATCTCCAATTTGGGACGTAATTGGCCCTGCAAAATTATTCATTGCAACATCAATAATGTTTA